>VXAD01010757.1:263634-399725 GCA_013399195.1 Dicrurus megarhynchus | reverse complement strand
AGCTGATCCAGTTACCACCGTCCTCAACACAATTGCCTCTGTTATGTGAAGTTTCCCAGGTTATGTTTTTCAGTGCAAGGGAAATGGCCTCAAGTTGCACCAGGGGATGTTAAGGTTAAATATTGGGGAAAAAACATTCATGGAAAGGGTTGTCAAGCATTGGAACAGCTGCTCAGGGCAGTGCTGGAGTCGCTAAAAATGTGTGGATGTGGCACTTGAGGACATGGTTTAGTGGTGACCGTGGTGGTGCTGGTTGATTGTTGGACTTGATGATCTTGGAAAACTTTTCCAGCCTTAATGATTCTGGGATTGTGTGAAATCCAGCAGAGTCTTTGGAGAAGTCCGTGCTGTGTAAAGTGTGTGGTACAAAATTAAAGCAGACAGGGAGCTCCCCCCGTGTCGTCGGAAATGGAGCGTTTTAATTGAAGGCAGCGGGGCGCGGCGCTAACGGCAGGCAGCCGCCTGTCCCTGCCCGGTTTGGTGGCACCTCGGAGCAGTTCCATGCCAAACATCATCAGAGTGTCAGATCTCCAGGAGACTGGGGGGGATGGAAGCTCTGGCAGCTCCAGAGTGTTTATTCCACGAGCTGTAGTGCTTGTTCCCCGTCATGACTCTACCTTTGGGGCTGGGATGGGGCACAACCGGAGGCCAGGATTTAGAAGAATCCAGGACTGAGTGAAGCTCTCAGGGCTTCCAGTTGTGCCTCCCTGGCTTGGAGTGATCCCCACGAGCCATCAAGGCCTGGCTTGGAGTGATCTATGAGCCACCAAGGCTTGGCTCGGAGTGATCCCCATGAGCCACCAAGGCTGCGCCTTGCTGCCGAGTGGCAGATCCATGGAGGATCAAGGAACCAGGACTGCTGTGTGTGAAGCCTGAACAAATGGCTCATTTGCATGGTGAGCTCACATCTTTTCAGAGTCTGTTTTGGGCTATAAAGTGCTCAGCTTCACTTTCTGACGAGCAGGTGTTTGGCAAGGAAAGAGCCATCACACCATCAGCTGGGAGAGAGGAGGAATCTGCTGCCGGAGTGTTGATTCAGAAGTCATGGCTGCTGTTCAGGAAACTTTTATTGGAAGAGTTTTCTGAAGTTCTTTCCTTTAAAGTGAAACAAGAGACCTGCTGGCCTCCCACTCTTGTGCTTGTAAGTCACTTGTTCCCTGGGAGCAGAGCCCGACTCCCCTGGCTGCCCCCTCCTCTCAGGGAGTTGTGCAGAGCCACAAGGTCCCCCCCTGAGCCTCCTTTTCTCCAGGCTGAGCCCCTTTCCCAGCCCCCTCAGCTGCTCCTGTTGCTCCAGATCCTTCCCCAGCTCTGTTCCCTTCCCTGGACACGCTCCAGCCCCTCAGTGTCCTTCTTGTGAGGGGCCCAGAGCTGTTCCCAAGCCTGGAGGTGCCTCAGTAGTGCCAGCACAGAGAGATAATCACTGCCCTGGTCCTGCTGGCTGCACTATTAAGTTAATTAATTTAATTAGTCAGTGTTGCCTTGTCTCTTTGTTCCTATGGAGTTATCATTTGCCTTTTTGCTGTTTGCAACGTCTCCTTTAGGACTGAACTTCTGAACATGACTCAAAATAAAGCCACAGCTCCAGCTTTGATTCAGACCTCACCAGGTGCCACGAAGGGGGTGTCGGGCTCTGTGATGATTTTGGCTCATCCTGGTATCCTGTTTGTATCCGATGTGTTCATGAGTTGCCAAATGGATGAGCTTAGGCTCTTGTGCTCTCAGTAACGATGTTTTTACCCTGGATCCCTGAGGTGATGGCTCTGGCTGGAGCAGCAGGCTGGAGCTGTGGGATGCCGCTTGCTGTGCAGGCTCTTCCTCCTCAGCATTCCCACGTCCTTGTCTGTGGGTTTGTGTTTGGATTGGCGAGCAGGAATGATCATTTTTTGAAACACTCCTGCAGCTTTGCAAGCTTTCATCCTGAAAAAATGAAGCCTGTCTGCCCTTTCCTCCTGGAACGATTACAGAGGGGTTTTAGCCTTAGGGAGATTATTGGACAGAAGTTGCTGTTGGAAGGCAGAGGTGCAAATGGGATTTCCTAAACACAGCCTTGCCTCCAGCTCTGCCCTTGTGTAACACAGTGGCAAAAATAGCAGTTATTTCTGGGAAAACTGGAGCAGTCTTGGAAGGTCCCACCTGTTCTCTGTTCCTTATAGTTTTCCAGAGAGATTTCGGCGCCGTGGGAGCCGGGCACAGCAGCAGCCAAGGAGCTGGGGCTGTTGCCTGTTTCTGTGGCCCTTTTGTGGGGATAAGTAGGTCAATGGCACCAGTGCTGCTCGTGACACTTCCCCTGAAAGCAGAGCAGAGCTCCGGGGCTGTTTCCTGGCCTCTCACTTTGTTCAGGGGTACGTGTTTCGCCTTCAAACAGGCACAGGGTGACTTCAGCCTGCTGCTGTGGCACTGCCTTTCTTCCAAGGCTCTGAGCCACTCATCCCATAACACAGACTTGCTGAGGGACTGATGGGATCCCTGTGCTGGTGGTGGGTCTGGATAGGGAAAGGTGATGGCAGAAGATGCTGGCAAGGGATTCCCATTTCTACCGCAACTTTTTATTCCAGACTACCCGATGTTGCCTCCCTGGTGTTGAAGCCCCTGTGAGGGGTTAATACATTGTCTCAACAATTCAGAGTTGATGTGGAGTGAAAGTTATGGTCTGGAAGATCTATTATTAATTTTTTTTGGCCTTCTTTTTGAGGACCTCAAAGCATTTTACAAATAACTCTAGCCCCTCTCTGGAAAACCAGCAGAAGGTCCTGGGTACTGGAATGTGTTCTCTTCCAAAACCCCCCAAACTTCAGAGCTACAGGACTGAGGAGTCAGCAATAAGCAGCCTTTCCTCCTTCTTTTCATTCTTTTATTGTGTTTAAATTGTGGGGGTCCAATGCCCTTTTTTTTTTTTCTTTATTATTATTTTTAAGCTTCAAATTTGAGTCCTTGTATGTTCCTGGCATTTCTTGCTCCCATGCTCAGATTTTATTCCAGAGTCAGAGCTATGAAGCAGTTGAAGTCAGACCAGCACAAGATGATTAATTTTTCCTGTCTCCCAAGATCATATTTTGAGACTATCAAGACATGTGTTCTCAGATAGATTCCCTGGCAGCGTGGGGGTTATGGGAATGGCTCAGCAAGGCTGTGCCCTTTCCTTCCCATAAAACTGGGATGGTTGGAAGATGCCAATCAACCAATTTTGTGTAGTAGTTCCATCTTTTGGTCGCCTTACAAACAAATTTGTAAGATGCTTTACATCTTGCTGAACAGGAAGTAGCTTTTGATTCTATTTCTCCTCTCAGTTGCTATTTGTGACCCACGAGCTCCCTGGTGAATTCCCAAGGAATGCTGCGAGCCAGGGAACCGGAGCAGACGGAGCGAATTCCCTGAGGTTTCGCAGAGGGGCTGAGGCACAGCTGGGAATCAAACCCCAGTCACCCGACACCCGGCCCTTGCCTTAACTACTGTACAAGAATTTCCTCCTACTGCGCCTCTAATCGAAACTGCAGGGCCAAATTAAGTGGGCAGATTGTAATCACTGCTGCTGAGTTATCCCAGCTGTGGAATTACTGCAGCCCTCTGCTTTTCCCTACTAATTTGGAAAGTTCGCTGCCTCTTCCCCCTTCCCAGTGCTCCACCTTGCCACATTCCAGGCTCTGCCTTGTGGGAAAAAGAGCCTGAATGACCATAAAGAGCCCAGATGTTGTGGCTGGGGGCAGGAAGCACAAGTCAGCTCTCCCTGATTTGTGAAGCTAAAAATAGTGAGAGCATTAATACGAATCTCTGCCTTCAGCTCGCTGGGCAGCCCGGCCTCTCCGGAGGCATCTTCCTTGTGGGAGCCACACGGCACAGGGAGCAGGCAGGCAGCTCGTTAGATTAATTCCTCAGTGCTTTGGTTGGTTGTTTTATTTGCATTACAGGAGTGCCTGCAGGCCTTAGTGCAGCTTAGACCCCCAGCTAGGCATGGCACGGGAGTGTTGCAAGAGACTGTCTGAGGCTAAAGATGCTCCGGACGAATTTCAGAGTGAGGAACTGTAGTGAGCGACAGGGAGGGGACAGAACCTGCAGCCACGTGGCACCGACAGCGATAAACCCGGGGTGAGTTGTTTATTTTCTGTTACCAGCACAATGAGTGTCCTCAGCTCATCCCCAGCCCACTCAGCGCTGTCACAGGCTCCTCACTGGGAGCTGTGGGATGGCTGGTGCTTGGTGGATAACTGGGAAAAGCAGGCACTGTCCCCTTCCTAAAGCTGCACAGGAGTGTGGTCTGGCGAGGGTGGTAGCTTGGGATGGTCTGTCTGGAGGGTGAATGTGCTGCACAACCTTCCAGAGTCACCCCAAATCCCCTTTTCAGTGATTTCATGTCAGGGGCAGCCAGTGGGAGAGCACATTTGGGGGACTGGGGAGTGTCTGGACAGCGTTTTCCAGCCTTATGGGTGGGGTGGGGAGGGTGGGAACAACGTGATCAAAGTGGCTTTTGTTCCCTGCAGCACAGATTATAGTAATGTTGCTATGGCCACAAATCTCCCTCAAATTGCTGCAGACAATTCATGAATTTCCTTTTTTATTACATCCTAACGCTGAAAACCAGCGAGGCTGCCAGAAACCTCTCCCAGGGAAATCTGTAACCGCTGGAGATGTCAGGAGCTGCAGGAGAGGTTGGAATACAGGTAGTGTGAGTATTGCTGTGCTGGGGGATGCTGTAAAGGGAATCTCTTGTTGCTGGAACTTCAGGATGCTTTTGAGGTGAAGTAATTAAATTAACCCAAAATATCTAGCTGCTCCCTTTGATCCCATGACTCCTTATTAATTAGTTATTCCCATCTCCAGGGTAATTGGGGTATCAGGATACCTGAATCATAGGCAGTGGAGCCCTATAAGCTTTATCCTGTGTTGTTCCTGGAGGTGCTTTCCCAAGGAAGCTGTGTCAGGAGAGCCTCAGGTGGCACAGCAGTGGGGTTCCTGAGGCTGGGATGGGAGATCCCTGGTAGTGCTTCCTGCTGCTGCAGCACATGGGAAGTTGGATTTTTTCCTCCTGTTTGTAGCTTTGTAGCTTTCCTCCTGTTTGTAGCTCCTTTTGTAGTCCAAGGAGCGTGGACCTTCAGCAGCATTCAGGTGCCCTGAGCACTGGGGGTCAGGGACTTCTGTTGGTTTTCTTTCTGTTTTAAATCAAGTTGTACATCTTGCATGAAGTCACTCATCAAAAACTCTTGTCTTTGTGGGCAGAGAGGGAGGGAGAGGGGAGGAAGTCGGTTTTGGCTGCAGCACAGCTTTCTCACTCCACAGTCCTCCCCACACCCCCCCCTGTGAATTGGTCTGTGGGGGTTCTCTCAGGGCTTGGGGAAACAGGGCTGTGAACAAGACTCCTAAACACCACTTGGTCACTGCCTTCTGTGGCCCTGGGCAAGTCATTCAGCTCTTTCTTGCCTTAATTGGCCTAATTAGTGCCTTCAGATATCTCAAAGTTCTGTTAATTGGTGCTTCTGGTTGTACACCAAGGCAGTGACCAAGAGCCCTGGGCATGTTCAGCCGGGTTCCTTGTTAGTCTGTAGCCAAATAAACATCAGAACTCCTGCTTGCTGTGTTTGATGTGACAGCTTGGAGGGGATGACTGAGCTTAGAATCACAGTTGGTTTGGGTTGGAAGGACCTTAAAGCTCATCCCAATTCCACCCCTGCCATGGGCAGGGACACCTTCCACTATCCCAGGTTGCTCCAACCTGGCCTTGGACACTTCCAGGGATCCAGGGGCATCCACAGCTTAACCCAAAGCGTAGCTGTGGCCATCCCAGCACTCAGATTGTACTGGTGTGACCTTGTTGTCTGAAAATCAAACCTCATGTTATTTTCATCAGTTTGTTTATTTGAGGCTCATTGAAACCCATCCTTGGTCCTTGTCCTCTTCTGGATCATGGGGTGGATTTTTTGGTTCCATGTGACAGAGCACAAGCTTTAGTGCGTTAAACTCTGTTCATTTCACAAGCTTAGACTCATATTTGGTGTGTCTACAGTTTGTATTATTTGAGGAACTGTGAGATTAATGGTTATTAAATGTGATGGAACCTTTCTGCCCAAGAGAAGAAATCACAGAAACACAGGATTTGGGTTTTCAGGGACCCTAAAGATGTAGTTCCAACCCCCTCCTGTGGACAGGTTGTACCCTTCAAGTGTCTGGGTAAAGCTCAGCCACTGTTTTGGGTCTTTTATATTTCTGGCTTTTTGAGCTTTTATGTTTTATGTTTATGGCTTTTTGAGCTTCCTGGTTTTTGTGGGTATCGTGGGTCTCTTGTGCTCCAGCAAGGATCAGCATTGTGGGGTGACTCTACACAAAGGTGAGGGAGAAATCCTAATGCATTTACTGGACCCTCCTGGAGCACTTCTGTGATGAGACAGAGAAGGACAACTATGTAAGAGCTGTCTGAGAATGGAATGAGGATTGTGGTGGAGTTGGAAGCAAAGGAGGGAAGTGTCCTGGATGAGGAGTGGGGGATGAGGAGACAGGTTCACTTTGTAGGCAGAGGCCATATGACCATGATTTCATTCTTTTTCTTCTTTCCTATGAGTTTTTACTCCCTTCCCGTGCCGTTTGCCCTCACCGTACCCACACTTTTAGTTAATTTCTAAGAAGAGAAAAAAATTAATGAAACTGTTTCTGTGGCTTCAAAAGCAGGAAATCCACGTTACTGTGGTGTGGCTTTATCAGCCCCTTCTCACGCTGGTGGCCTGAGCTTTGCCACCCTCAAGTCCCCTTCCCATGGCACGAGTCATAAGTAAGTTCTTTCCCCAGCACTTAATGTGCTAAATGTTAGTGTGATGTTCTTCTTACTCCAAAACAGGAGTGCCTGGCACAAGGGAGATGTGGATCTGTTAGAGTGGGTCCAGAGGAGGCCATGGAGATGCTCCAAGGGCTGGAACCCCTCTGCTCTGGAGCCAGGCTGGGAGAGCTGGGGGTGTTCACCTGGAGAAGGATCCAAGGAGAGCTCAGAGCCCCTTCCAGGGCCTAAAGGGGCTTCAGGAGAGCTGGAGAGGGACTTGGGACAAGGGCTGGAGGGACAGGACACAGGGAATGGCTTCCCAGTGCCAGAGGGCAGGGATGGATGGGATATTGGGAAGGAATTCCTGGCTGTGAGGGTGGGGAGGCCCTGGCACAGGGTGCCCAGAGCAGCTGTGGCTGCCCCTGGATCCCTGGAAATGTCCAAGGCCAGGTGGAACAACCTGGGCTAGTGGAAGGTGTCCCTGCCCCTATGGCAGGAGGATTGATTTTTTAAGAGTCTTTCATGACGNCACAGGGAATGGCTTCCCAGTGCCAGAGGGCAGGGATGGATGGGATATTGGGAAGGAATTCCTGGCTGTGAGGGTGGGGAGGCCCTGGCACAGGGTGCCCAGAGCAGCTGTGGCTGCCCCTGGATCCCTGGAAATGTCCAAGGCCAGGTGGAACAACCTGGGCTAGTGGAAGGTGTCCCTGCCCCTATGGCAGGAGGATTGATTTTTTAAGAGTCTTTCATGACGTGATGTTTAAGGTCCCTTCAAACCCAGACCATTCTGCGATGATTTGAAGGGTCACAAATGTGTTTCAAGTGTGGGTCCTTTGTAGCCTCCGGGGCCACATTTTGCAGAGGACACAGCATGGAGCAAACTGCACACATGGCTGCAGGTATTTTCCCTGTGAGAGAGATGGATCTGTTCCTCTGGTGCTGGGGATTCTCTCTCATGCAGCAGCTGGAATGTGCTGCTTCTCACCCAGAACTTGCTGTTTTTCGCTTTCCTTGTTTTCCTCCGAATCCTCCGCTGCTGGGCTTGGAGCTTTGTCATAAAAAGCTTCCAACTCTAATCCCTCAGTGTGCCATCAAAATACAGATAAAAAATACCACGGGTCCTCCTTTGTGTGTGTGTGGAGGCGGAGAGGGGCTGGGAGGTGGATTTTTGGAGGAAGGACTGTGTGGAAATCTTTCCCAGTTCTGTTCCTGTAATCAGTGTTTAACATTCCCGTTCTGTGCTTCAGCCCCTCACCTTTAACTGGAGTGTTCTGAGATTGCCCATCTGAAAGAGACAGAGGTTCATTATGTTAATTGGCTCGGAAATTACTGCATCAAATATCAATAATTGGTGTTATTATTCTGCTCTTGTTGTGTCCTAGGGTTTTCAGGGAGCAGAAATGAATATGGAAACCTGCGCTTTGTGCTGCGGTTGCCGGCAGAACCTCACGTGAGGTTGAGGTTTCAAGAGGCTGTTCAGTGATTCCGGTAGCAAAGAGAGGGACTGGTGACACGGAGAGGGGAAAGATCCCTTCTCGGAGATGTCTGTGTTTAATCCCAGCTCCAGGGAGAGCTCCCTGCTCCAACTGAGGGGAGTCAGAACTGTGAATACAGCAAAGACAAGGCCACTTGGCAGATGAACTATGGATGTGCGGCTGGAAAATTGATTTTAGGAGGGAGCAAGCGTGGAATAAGGTGGTGTTGCCACTCCTGACTGCGCTGCCTAAAATTGTTTGGAGAAGGGATAACTCCTTCCGGCACAGCGTGTCTTGCTGCTGCTGACAGCACTATTTCTACCCAGTTATGAGATCGTTTTTCAATCAAAACTCTTCCCTCCCAGCTCCCCAGATTGTCCAGAATGGTTTTGTCCCTCCTGAGGCAGAGTGAAGCTTTCCTGATGATACTGACAGTGTCGTGAGCTGGGGCATAACTTGATCCTCTCTCAGCTGCAAAGCACAGGCAGCACGTTGGTAATTTGCTGGAATGGGATCTCTGTGCCCAGCAGAATTTGTAATGTGGGTTGGAATTTGGTGTGGATGGGAGCACTTCGAAAAGAAGGGAGAGTGGCTGGATGATTCCTCCTGAGGGGCAGCAGTGGGGCAGCTCTGATCTCTGCTTTCTGCGACCAGGGACAGGATGCAGGGAACAGCTGGAGCTGTGCCAGGGGCAGGTTAGCCTGGATATTAGGGAAAGGTTCTTCCTTCAGAGGGATGTTGGACCCTGGAACAGCTTCCCAGGGAATGGTCACAACCCCAAAGCTGCCAGAGCTCTGGGAGCGTTTGGACAACGCTCTCAGGGATGCACAGGGTGGGATTGTTGGGGTGTCTGTGCAGGGCCAGGAGTTGGACTGAGATCCTGGTGGGTCCACTCTGGATATTCTGTGATTTTATAATGGATGAGGAATTTAAGAGGGCTGGGGTAGGAGCCAAAAGCTGGAGTGAAGACAGCATTAGCAGGCAGGAGATCAGGTCCAAAGAGAGGAAATGAGAGTAAAGGGCAGGAAATGTGAATCTGCTTTCAGTTCCTCCCAAGCATTTCTTTCTAAGCACATCTGTTTGTTTCCACTCTGTTCCCTGGTGATCCCTAGGGATCTGGCTCTGGCAGAGGGCTGGAGGGTGACATGCTGAGGAGTGCTGGCTGCTGTTGATCCATGGATGGCCATGGTTTCTTGCCCGGGATATGGCCAGCACACCCAGGAGGTGTTTGGGAGAGGTGTGTGGCCACCCTGGCTGGAGGGGGGGTAAGACCAAACCGCACTCAGCGTGTAGGGCACGGGAATTGTTCCCTCTGAACTGTGGAAGAGCAGGTGTTGGTAGTGATTCCCCTCCTGTTCCTTCCTCCCCTGCAGCAGCCAGGCTGGAAGTTGCCAAGGGAGCTGCTTTTTCCATCCCTGGGGTTCTGTAATCAAACCACTCCTACGTTTGTCCTGACCAAATGATAAATACGTGCAATTTGTGGGAGATGCAAATCAAGCCAGGTGCTGATTGCACTTTCACCCTCATGTACAACTCCAAGGATCCTGGTTTCATCTCCTGCTCTCTGCTCTTCCGAGTATTAGTTTGCTTGACAAAACCAGAGGGATCTGCATCACCTCTCCAGCACTCAGAGATGAGCTGGACCATCGTTGCTGATGCTGATTAAAAGCTGAGTTCCAGCTTTGGAGGCGCTGTGAGTTGGGAAGAGTGTTAGAGCTGTGTTAGAGCTATGTGGGATACTTAAAAATAATGGAAAATATTGATTTGCAGAAGGAGAGCTACTTGGAGGCAGTGGATAAGAACACTGTGGGCAAGGGAATCCTTTTCCCTCTCCGGCTGCCTTGTGGATGCCTGGAGCTTTGTAAAGAAATTTGCCACAGTCTGATGCACTCATTGTGGAATTAAGGACAAACTTTGATGCCACTGTTTTAGGACTGTTTCCTTATTATTTGAATCTTTGCTCAGAAAAAAGTCTCAAGGTTTTTGTCACCATGTCTCTGAGTCCTCTCTGAGCAGCAGAAGACACTGTTGGCCTTCCTGTGGAGTCAGATTTTCTGAAGTTTCGCCTCTTTCTTTTGTTTTATTTTTTAAAATAAAGTATTCCTTCGATTGAAGTTGGAATGATACAGCTTCCATCTGGGAACTATTTTAGATTTAATTTGAAAAAACAGACTGTAAAACACACACCCATAAAAACAGTTTGTCCTTTCCAATGTACTAGAAAATGATTCTCAGCAGCCTCTTAATGCCCTCTGCTCGCCTGTATTTAAGCTCCATGACATGCTCAGAGACATAGTTACAGTGGATTTTAATACTGGGTCATACATAAATTCCCAGTATGGATCATTTGGGGAAGATTAATATGGAGAAGATGTTAATAGTAAAGAATTTGAAGTCGTTGCAGATTTTGCAGCGCTGGGTGTGCCCAAGGAGCTTGGTGACTGTAAAGCTGCTGTCCAGGTTGGCTTGAAAATGAGATTACTCAAAAAATGTGCTTATAACTTCGGAAACTGTGTTCCCACAGAGGTGCACAGATAGTCCTGCCTTAGAACCGTGGAATCCCAGAATGGTTTGGGTTGGAAGGACCTGGAAGCTCATCCTGTTCCACCCCTGCCACGGGCGGGGACACCTCCCACTAGCCCAGGTTGTTCTAAGCCCCGTCCAACCTGGCCTTGGACACTTCCAGGGATCCAAGGGCAGCCACAGCTTCTCTGGGAATTCTGTTCCAGGGCCTCCCCACCCTCCCAGGACACAATTCCTTCCCAATATCCCACCTGCCCTGTGTCCGTGGGAAGCCATTCCCTGTGTCCTGTCCCTCGTGGCACTCTCCAAAGGTGTGGATCAGTTTTCTGCAGACTTCTGGAATCCAGCTCCTCACTTTTGGCTTTTTAGCATTCCTTGTGCCTCCAGCTCTGCTTAGGGCAATTTTTTGGTATGAGGCAGGAGCAAGGCACCACTTAACAGCTTAAGGATTTACCAGCTGATCACATCAATTTTTCATAGGGTGCCACTGATTTCCCAGGCTTTGATTTGATGCTGTTATTCATGAGCATCTCCCTCGGCCCCAGGGAGGTCCCTTGATTAAGTCATTTGTGCTTCATGGGACCTCATGGGGAGCCCAGGCTGCCTCAAGTAATGAGCTGACAAGACTGGCAGCATCAGATTGTATCAGCATCCTGCCCATCCCTTTCCCTCCTGATTCCTTATTTTTCATGGTGGGCTCGCTTACGGTGCCATCCGATTTTTGTGAGAGAGAATTTTTTGTAGCTTGGCGATGGAGAAGCAGAGTTGGGCAAGGATCATGTGAAAACGGTGTCTGACCATGTTTGACCTGCCCTTCTCCTTCATCCCCAGCTTCAGGGTTTGCTGGAGACTTAAAAAAAAATCCCAAACCAAACGTCAAACTGCTTTTGAGTAACGTGAAATCCTGATTATGGAAATTTTCATCGTATGTCGTAATGCACATTCATGTTCTGCCTGCTCAGAAATCCTGCTGGTGGCCTGAGCATGGGCACTGAAAGGGAATTTTGAAAAACTTGTTGGGGTGGCTGTGTGAAACCAATACCTTCATGGCTGAAATGGGTCGGTTTGGGTGCAAAGCAGCACCGATGTGTATTTTATGGACAAATACATTGTTGAGGTCTTTTCCAGAGGAGCAGGCAGCCTAAATTGGGTATTGCAGCAAAGCAAACCAGCAGAGAAGGGTGGGTAAAGAGCCCTGAGAGGGGATTGATGGAGGTTCTTAATCTGGGAGAGGGGAATGGTGGCATTCCTAAGGTTTTTCTATGTTTGAAAATCCTGTTTTCAGTTGTTCATATGATGTCAAACTTCAAGTGGAACATTCCAACAACTGGTTGCTTGCTGGTGCTTTTCGGGAAGGCTGCAATGAAAACTGTTCAGCTGTGTTGGAGGATGAGACTGAGAAAATACATTCTCTTACAATTAGAAATAAATACAAATAAAGGCAGGGTGACCAATTCAAGTCACGGTGCCTCAGCACTTGGGAGCAATAATTGGATGGCTGGCAAATATCTCGTTTGCAGTTCCCATAAAAATCCACCAGAGCTGGGCCAATTTGGAAACACTGAGGGAATTGGGGCAGGGAATTAAGAGGGAGAGGAGGGAGAAAATCTGTGTTTCTTAATCATTACTGAATACCACCCTCGGGTTGGATCCTGTCCTTGCTGTTCCCATGGACTGTGTCGTTTTGGGGAAGCTGCTGGAAACAGTCTCTTCAGAAATACTGTTCCCAGAGCACTGGTTTTGGACACCCTGGATTTAGTTTTGCAGGAATGATGGAATTTAATGGGACCTGCCCTCTCTGTGTATGTGAAAATACGTATGTGTATATAGCTGTGTGGTGGTGAAGATGAGAAAATATATCTTTATATAAATGTGAAAGTGTTTAGGGACAGGCTGGGTAAGGTTTGGGGCAACCTGGGATGGTGGAAGGTGTCCCTGCCTGTGGCAGGGGGTGGAACTGGATGAGCTTTGGATCCCTTCCAACCCAAACCATTCTGGGATGTATTAAAATCTGAGGCATCCCCTCATGAACAGAAGCTGCCGGTCCCTGCCCATCCTCTGAGGCTCCTGTCCTTGTGGAGGCACAACCTTGGTGCCTGAAGAGCTTCATCCTGGGCCAGATTTGGGTTGAAACCTCTTCAGAAGGTTTTAAAAGAGGTGTCAGAGAACACGGTTGTACAAATTGTATTTCTGTAGGAATCCAGGCTGGAGCTGGGATGGGGTATCGGGCTCTTGGCCAATGCCTCATGGGGGATGGTGGGGATAACACCCTTCTTTTTTTTTGGTGGAGGTGGTGGTGACCTGCAAGAAAAGTAAATGTGGTGGGGCATTACAGAGTATTCTGGACCTGTCTTCCTGATTCAGGAAATTTTTCTTTGCAGAATGGCTGAGATGAACACACATCTCCCCCAAGCTCAGTTTGCCCAGCAGGAATTAATGCAGGAGATGTTCTTCTGTCACAAACCAAACCAACAAGCAACCCGCTTGACTTAGAGATGGAGCCTGTGACAAAATGCACCAGGGCTCTGGACTTCAACAACCTTCCAGTAAAGCTTTTGCACGTGTTGAAGTTACAGAATTAAACATCACTGCTGGTGGCACCACCCATCGTTCCTGCGGTGACAAAGGCCTGCAGGAGTTCCAGGTAGCGGGAGGGAAATGTGAGAGTCACTGAAGGGTGATTTGTCTTATCTGCTGGGCAAACACTTAGATTTGCCAGTTTTTCAGGTTATTTTTGTTTGATAGAGAGCACATAAGCAGATTCATTTTTTAAGGACCTCTTCTCCTGCTTAATCAATTTTCTCTTGTCCGTAGCGAAAAGAAACTGAGTGTAAAATTTGTGCTTATGAGGAGTGGGTTCTCCATGAGCTGCTCTGAACAAATTCATCTTTGTGTGACCAGGCAGCATCAGAGCTGTCATGGAGATCGTGTGAGCTCCTCTCTCTGCTCTTTTTTCATCAGGATAGGAAATAAAAGTCATGGAAAGGCTGTGATGAAGCTGTAGCACTGTAAATGTGATCATGGGGGTTCTTAGGAGTAGCTGCATCCTGGCTCTTGTGCTTTTCATCAAGTGCAGAGAACAAGGAAATCTGTGGAGCTCACAACACCAGTGGAGTAATAAATCATTCCCAGAACATGATAAATGACTTGGAGCAATCCAGGTGATTTTTCAGCTGGAGGATGGAGGGAGCATCGTGGGCTGTGCCTGGGGCAGAGGGCTCAGCCCTCCAGGAACAGTCGCTGTGCAAAGGTACTTGTGCTTGGACTGAGCAGCCAAATCTGCTTCAGTTCCCAGAGTAAGAAGTGTTTAATGCCATCTATGGACATGTGAGCTGGGAAATAGGAACAAAGGATGTTTTTACTCCAAAAACTGTGTTTCTGAAAATACTGTTTAAGTAGCGTATTTAGCTCCGATATCCGTATGTTAAAATAGACGTGGGAAAAGCTGGAGATCCTGCAGAAGGAGCAGCAGGGCAGCTTTTGGATCAGGGTGAAAAGATGTGGACTTGAACTTTTTAACTCTCCCGCTGTGTTTATAGGTCAGGAGAGAGACCAAAACTTGAGTCCTATCTTCTGGGAGAGGGTGCTGGGTGCTGCTGAGTCCTGGAGAGGGTGGGGAGAAGCTGCTTGGAAGGTGACATTGAAAGGTAGACATGGGCTGGGATTAATCACTGGACCAAATTCCCAGCAAGGGTTGGATTTGCTGCCTCTTTGAATGTGTCTTTGGAGGTTGAACTTGGCTTTTTCTTTACCTGTGGGAATGCTGAGATCCAGAGAGGGTGACACTAGTTTGGTGGCAGTGAGCAAAGGAAGTTTCCATTGCCTTTCTTGAAAATAAAATCTCAAGGCACCTTTTCTGCTGTGAAAGCGAAATGCCATCGTGGAACAGAGGGTGGCTTTGCACCATAAAATGGTGGAAGTTCTTTCTTGGACCAGTTCCTTTTGAAAGAATTTTGGCAGTGGGCTGGAAGCTTAGGACAATTTTCTGGAAGGGGATTGTTGCTACTTCTAAATGTTCTTCCTGCTGGAGAAGGAAGAACTGTGCCAGGACAGATTCTAACGTGCCTCGAGTTCTTCTTTGCAGCAGTTCACTTGAGCATCCCTCGCTTTCATGCGGATTCTTTGTGCCACTCAACTGGTTTAAGGTGAAAAGGATTTGTAATATCCCCAACTGTGGGTTCAGGTGGAGAGGGACACGAAGAACCTTAATTTGAAGGTCCAGTTTTATCCCTGAATGTCTCGAGCCTCTGAAGTGTGTGCAAAGTGGTTTCTTTAATGAAGTTTTTTCTGTGTCAGATAAGGAGGAAAAAAAATCCTTCTTTCCCCTCAAAAGTAAGTCCTAATCATGGAATCATTTAGGCTGGAAGACTTCTGTAAGATTATTTGAGTCCAACCATTCCCCCAGCACTGCCAAAGCCACCACTGACCCACATCCACATGGCTTCTAAATCCCTCCAGGGCTGGGGACTCCACCCCTGCCCTGGGCAGCTGTGCCAGGGCTGGACAATCCTTTTGGAGAAGAAATTATTCCTAATATCCAATTTAAATATTGTTTTTTTGTCTTGTTACTCCTTGTTGATGAATGTTAGGGGTAACAGTTCCGGACTAAATGTCCTGTTTGCCTTATCCACCCTCATTCCCACATTTAAAATCCCCGCATTCCTCCTTTTCTTAAGCAAAGCCCTCTCTGTCAGCTCGAGTGGCAGACTTGAGCTTGCTGAGGGAATTTAGGGATTTTTAAAAGGGATCTTTGTCCCTTTGGGATTTCAGTGGTCACTTGGCCATCCAAAGGTCAAGGTCGAGAGTTGTGCCTCCTGCTTGAAAGGAGAATTGTGGCATCTGGCGTGGGTGACCGGGGACACACGGAGCTCTCAGCGGAGCACTTCCAGTGTGAGTTACACCCTGCCTCGTGTGCTGGCAGCTCCTGGGCAGCTGTAAGGTAAATTCTTAGCTTAAATCCCTTTCCCTTCCGGTGACTCAGCAGCTTTTAGGGCATCTCCAACCTGCCTGAATTTGGATCGTGAGCCTGAACCCCGGCCTGGCAAAGTCTGTGAAGGAACAAGGAGAAGCTTTGGTGGCAGGTTTGGACTTGACTCTTGGGGCCGAGGGGATAATTTCCCAATTTGTTTCTGGGAAATCCATTGGTTTTGTTCAGGTTTATGGAAGAAATGAACAGTTTATCCTTCACCAGCCTGTTAAAATTCCTTTCTCACAGTGGGATTGTGAAATATTTGACTTTCTCTCTGCTTGCAACAACAGGTTTTAATTGCCCTGTTTGTGGGATTTTCTTTGCTGAAGGGGAAAGTAAATAGGGACTCTCTGGAGTTTTCTTGTGGGTATTTCTCCCCCCACAGGCACCTCCTGCTTTATCCCACTCCTAACAACAGGATCCCCAAGCACTCCTTCACTTCCAGCTCTATTTTACACGTTCTTTTCTGGAGGATTAACATGCTGGGAAACCTCTGTGCATAAACAATTCAGGAGCAAATGCTGGAGAGCAAATGCACTTAATGGACCCTGATGGGTTTTTTGCCAGTTTTATGGGACACGTTGCCTGAATTAGCCTGGGAAACTTTTCTGCTCTTAAATATCAGAGCTCAGTTTAATGTTTTGTGTTGTCCAGATGTGTGCTGGACTTTGGCATCTCCTTAATGGCACTTGGAATGGGAATGCCAGGAATGCTTTCCAGAGCTGAGGATCTGGGCTTGTGTTGCTCTGTCTCCATTATGTTGGCCTTCAGCTCAGGTTGGAGCGTTGCATCCCAGGAATGATTTCCAGGGCCATATTTCTGTATTAGGCTGCAATATTTGTCTGCCTTAGTGCAGGAGAATGAGCTTAAATAACTCAAATGAATTTTAGATTGGCACCTCTGACAGTGGGAAAGAATGGTGGTGCAGGCAGGTGAGGGAAAGAAAAAACCAGCCTGAATAAGAGCCTTGAAAGAAGAGAAAATAGGGAAGCAAGTGGGGATAATTGTCAGGGAAGAGTGAGATGGAAGCAGATTAGGATGCTTTTGTGACCAGGGGTAAAGGAAAAAGCTTTTTGGTGAACACTCTGAGGATGAGCAGAGGAAAATGGACCAATTTTTCTGGCTAATGAAGAGATGAGGTCAGAAAAGAAAACTGAGAGCGTTAAATATCCCAAGATGCCGTTTAGTGCTGCGTGTTCCACTCCTGGCCTTCCCCAGCCCCCATGGACAGGGATTGCTCCGGGCCACCTGGGGCTGCAAATTCTCCATCCCCGTTTCCTGCGGGGTGGAAGGAGATCTGTGTACATGTCTGAGAGGCTGGGTTTAATTTCCAGGAGGATGTAGGTCTCACTTGTTTATGTTGGAGCAGCGAGCTGGAGAGGCCAGGAGGAGACCATGTGTGTAAGAGCAGGGCTGGATTCCCCGTGGAGCAGAGGAGCCTTGCTGGGCATCTCTCCACAGCTGCTCTCTGCATCAGGCATGGAAATAAAAATTCAATTTAAATGTTCTTTAAACAAGATAACAACAGCAAAGTTCTGTTTGAAAGGATGGAAGGCTCCTTATCCACTAAATACATCCTGTCACGTAGATTGCTGTGATCTCCAGAGACCTTTTGGAGCTCCAGCTCACCACGTGGCACCACATCAAAGGAGTGTCCGTGGGGCTTGGAGTACAAACACAGAATATGCAGGTGCCACAGGGAGTTCACAAGGCTCTGAATCCGTGCCCAGGGAACAGATATTCCCTTGCTAAGACACCATCCCCTTCCAGACAACTCTGCATCAAAGATGACCTGAAAAACTTTTTTTAATGCATTAAAACATGTCCCAAACTTAAAAACACTGAAGTCCGGGTATAAGAACTTTCCCTCTGCTTAAAGGATCTTTCTTTGCAAAGTAAGTTTTGCTTGTCCTTGCAGATTTTAAGCTCGGGGGAACATGGAGCTCTCCTGGCACGGTGTCTGCATGTGCTGGAGGGGGACATGAAGGGACACACAACAAGGGGACAGTTGAGAATGACTCGTTCTCCAATACTGGTGTGGCATCATCTGATGATCTGCTGGCTTCCCACTGCCAGGGGGCAGGGCTAGATGGGATACTGGGGAGAAATTCTTGGCTGTGAGGCTGGGGAGGCCCTGGCACACGTTGCCCAGAGAAGTTGGGGCTGCTCCACCCCTGGAAGTGTCCAAGGCCAGGTTGGATGGGGTGAGGGTGAGGATTTCTCTCCTGTGCCCAATGCACGGAGTGACCCAGGTCCAGCAGCGTCTCCTCCGTGCTGAGTCAGGATCAGGGCAGGTGACCCCATGACGCTGGGAGCCCTTCCAGGTTTGTCAGCCTTGTCAGCCTCTCTCTTCAAGCACCCCAAGAGGTGGGATAAGGTGACCCACATGTGTTTCATGGCTTGCTCTGTGTGGGTAGGAGATGGGGACCTCAGGAGAGCTCAGCACCCTGGGGAGCAATGGGGACACCGGGCTCGAGGTCACTCACAGATTTATCTGGTGCCCGAAGTGCTGCAGTGCTTTGACCAGGAATGACTCTGTTCATTCCCACAAAGTAACATTTCCCTGTTTTTCCGGGATAGTTTCCCTAATGGGCTCTGGAATGGAGTCCTCTGCCAGGCAAGCAGCCAGCAGACATCTCAGCAGTGGGATGTTCTTCCCCTCCGGCCCCGCGGTGTCCAGGGCAGCTGGATGGGGATGAAAACCAGCATCTCCCACCAGCTTGGGGTTGTGAGGAGAAGGGGGTGGTCCTTGAGTTCAAGGAATTAATTTGCTTTTTGATCATCCATCGGGAAGAGTCCAGCAGAACGCCGGGGTGCTGCTGGGACAGAAAGCAGATGCCTGCTGTCTCAGGAATCTTCAAAACATTTCTCCTCTGGCCAGCACTGTTGGAGGCTTTCCTGGATTGGCTCTGTGCCAGCCTCGTTGTGCTCCTGTCCCCAGCTTGTCACCTGCTGTCTGTGTCCCAGCAGATGTGACAGGGCACTGCTGGCTCCTGATGGTGGGGAGAGTCACGACGTGTTTCTGTGTGCTCCTATGGTTTGGCAGAGCTGCAAAAATCAGCATTTCCCTGTTTTATGGATCCCCCTCCCCTTCTGCCAAGTGGGAATAACATTGCAGAAAGCGCCTGTCCCTGTGAGGGAACAATTTGGTGGCATTCAGGAGTTGCTGAATCTTGAACAGCTTCTGCTGGTCCAGCCAGTTCTTTGAAAGTTGGAGGTTTTGGGTACTTTTTTTTTGGGTAAAATAGCAACTTTCGCCGGGCTAGATACTGTTGTGACAGTGCCTCTAAAATGCTTAAGCTGCTTGAATCACTCCAAGGAGCCAGGCAATAAAAGAGCTGGAATAAAATGTATCCCACAATGTCCTTCACTTGTGCTGACAACTGCAGTTTAAATTACTGGTGCAACCTTTTAGCATAGCTGGCTTGTAAAAACTAATAAAATAGAAAATGAAGTTGCAACAGCTACTTGCCTCCTCTTCTCTGGTGGAGAGTAAGGAGAAACCACCCTTTTTTTTGGGGTGAGCCTATGCTGGGGTGCTGTTATTGCTGTTAATGACAGTGATCAGAATAAAATATTCATATATGCTGGAATTTTTACGTCATATTAATTATATAGTGTTTATTAGAGAGGGGGCTTCACTTTAATCATAAAGTGGCATTTGTTCTGTGAAGAGCCTGAGGTTTTCCAGAGTTTACATTAAAATTAAAAAAAAACCCTCTAAGCTCCCTTCTAGGGGAAGGTGTCCCTGCCCATGGCAGGGGGTTGAAATGAGATGGTCCTTGAGGTTCCTTCCAACCCAAACCATTCTGTGATTGTCAGGAGAGCGCTTTGTTTGCCTGATAGATTTGGGCATCCCATTGCCACATGCTCTGATCCCTTGGCTCCTTTGCCCCAAGTGGCCGGAGTTTCAGGGACTCAAAATAATTGGTGGCTTTGGAAAAAAAAAAAAACAACAGAAAAAACCCCAGATTTTTATTTTGTAAACTGTCAGCATTCCAAGCTTGCCATAAAACATCTCCAGACCTGGGAGCGGCAGCGAGGGCTGCGCAGATGCTGGGCTCGTGCAGCGTGGGTGAGGTTTGAAGTGGATACTTCACAGGTCGTGTTGAGATGAAACCCTCAGCTGTGGCTGTTGAGTAACATCTTCACTCGTGATTTCTGGAGAACTCCGGGAAAAACTTTGCGATCAGGGAAGGAAGGAGGGGCAGAAAGGTCGTGGCTGTTCTTGTTTCTGCAAACGTTTTGTAGCCGCGTGCGGATGGAACCGCGCCAGGACCCGCAGCCTGCCAGGAGAGACGAGCTCCCATCACGACGTGTTTCCTTTTTGTATCCCAAAGATGTGGGCACTCAGGAAGTGTTTTGCCAGCTGAAGTGAAAGGGATGGAAGCAGCCTTTATAAGCAGCACCAGCCTCCGACGACCAGCCCCGACTTCCTGCCGGGAGCGGTGGCGGAGCTGGGACTGCGGAGAGGCTGCGAGTATGGAACGCATTAGTGAGAGTCAGGGTGGGGAGAGGGAGGTTGGGATGCTCTGCTGTCCCAGAGGCTGTGTAGGAGGATGAAGGCGGGATGTGGATGGTGCTTTTTGTTCTAAAACAAAGGGAAATGCCACTGACGGGCCAAGGCATCGCCCGCCACCGAAGGATAATCCTGGAGCCTCGGGCTTTTCTTAACTGAAGGTATTTTATTTTCTTTTAATTTTTTATATGTTTGTCTGCTGAGATCAGACGGTTGTTTGCAGCACAAGCGTGGCTGAGAGGATTTGAGCTAGGGAAAAAGCTGGATGAAGAATTGGTGGGAATTGCTGGGCTCGAGGCTGGGCTTGGTGGGTGGAACTCGTGGTGTGTCACGGAACAGGTCGGGCTGGGTGGCTTGCGGTGATCCTCTTGGGCCTTGGCACTTATGGAACAGCAGAGTTGATGCTTTTATTTAGTATTTTTGTGGGAAATGATCACATGGATGTAACCTGGGAGCTGTGAATTATCAGGTGTTGTAGAGGAAGAATTTGGCGTGAAGGGAGCTGAGAACACCTGGAAGCTGGCTCGGAGCTGATGGAGCTGGGAGCTGGTGACCCACATCTGATCCCTTTTAGATTTGCAATGTCCCTTCTCCAGGTGGTCTCATTTGTGCCTGATTAGTGTCCTCCAGCCTCTCTTACTCCCCAGCAGCCCAAATTGCCAAACCTATGGGAGCTTCCAGGCTTAAGACCATGTCATAAATCACAGAATCCCAGAATGGTTGGAGTGGGAAGGGACCTTAAAGCTCATCCAGTTCCACCCCCCTGCCATGGACAGGGCCACCTTCCACTCTCCCAGGTCGCTCAATCCCTGTTTGGAGAGGCCCAGAAGGAATGTTTGTGTCAGAGTGCCTCTCTTGCACGATGCCTCGAGGCCATGCATGACTGATTTCTTGAGTCCATGTGGTTTTGTCTGTTTTTTTTCTACTAAACAGGAGGGAAACCCTTGAGATCAGCGCTGGGAGGCAGAAGAGAGGTGGTGGAGGAGTCGATGTGGGATGTGGGACAGGTCTGAGCCAAGGAGCCGAGGAGCAACAGGTAAAGCACAAAGGCGCTCTGCAATGTCAGGCTGCCCCATGCCTAGGGTTAAGTTGCTTCTTCCCTTGCTGGATTTTAACATAATTTACCAAAACTTCTCACACCCTTTTAACAACACTCTCCTCCTCCCCACAGTTCAGTTGAAATAATGGTGAGATGAGGAAAGCTTGTAAAAATAGGGCAGGACCAGCACAGTGTCACCCCCAGAGCTTTAATCAAGCCCCTTACATATTTTTTGGCCATCAGCTCTTTCATTTAATCATCCATTAATTGCTGAAAGTTTTAGCCAAACTCATTTGGCAGAACTGCAGGCAAAGAAGCAGCATTTCACAATATCCTGGTTTCAGCAGTTTTAAATTCTGATTTTAAAAGCAGTGTTGAATGTCACTAATGGTCTGAGCTCAGTGTCTGGGTGCCTCGGGATCCAAATCCCTGCACACAGCTCAGGGGGAAGTTGGGCTCTGAACATTTTTCTTCTTTAGCATCATTCTCTGGGCACATTCTTGTCCCCAAAGTCTTTGTAATCGAGGTGTGAGGATTAGTCCATGGGTGCACAGCTCTTGCAGGGGTGTGTGGCTGACTGGGAGCCTTCCAATCTCACTGCAGAGGCTGGAATTGCTGCCAGGAGCACATTTCTCCTTCTCCAGTTTTCTTCTCACTCCTGTAAGGAAGCCAGAGGATGAGATTTTGTGCCCTGTGCTGAGCTCCTTCAGGCAAACTCCGGCTCTGGAGTATTGTCAAAACCGCTGATGAGTTTGGGCTCCAGCAGAGGTGTCAGGAGTGAAGCAAAGGGGCTGGAGCACGGAGTCACTTCACTGCTGCCTGCTCCAGGGAATGGCATTTTCTGGCACAGGGACACAAGGACACCAAGAGGCAGCAGCATCCTGCACAAAGCTGCTCTGTCAGCTCAAGTTTTGGGATGGAAGCAGCACGTGGATCGTGTGTGGGAGCCACCAGAGTTACTCAGGTTGGAATCTGGCTGCTAAATCTGACTGCTATTCTTAGGAAAACTTGGATGAAGTGTGATGGGCTGTGATGAAGCACATTAGGTGCTCTCAGGGTCCCTTTTGGCCTCGAACTCTGCTGCTCTGGGAAGAAATCACAGCTGCATCTCTAATGACACACGGCCAGTTCAAGCCCCTGTTTTGACTCTCTGTCAGAGGATTTCTCCAGGAGCACCGTGTCCTTGGGAGTCGTGTTTGGAGCATCTGCTCCCTATATTCTTGGGCTGAGCTGCTTCCAGCAGGTTTAGCAACTGTGCCTGTGATTTCCTTCAGGAAATCCAACCATGCAGGGTGGTGTTTAGCTTATGGGACTATCAAACCATCATGGCGTTCTTAAGTTGACTTTTTTATTTTTTTTAAAATATTTTAGCTGTCTCCCCACCCCCTACCCCATATCTGTGCATCTATGGAGTTTTTTTTCCTGCCTTGTTCAAGTGAAAGAGTAAATCCTTTTTGATTTATTCCAGAGCAGCCCTCGAGCTCAGCTCCTGTGAGAGCCTGCTGACTTGGAGTTCAAAAGATCTCACATCTTTGAGGCCAGGCTGTGGTCTTCCATCTTGCCTCAAAGTTAAACTGAAAGAGAAAATTCCTTTTCTTCTTAAAAAGAGAGAAAATCACCATGCTGTGTAAGGGAATCAGACTCACCTGGAGCAGCAGAGAATGCCAACGTGCAGAATTCCAGGTTAAAATCTGGTTGTTTAGCAAGGCTTTATTTTCAAGCACTGAGCACGTTGTTTAGGAAGTGTTTTATGGAGATAAATACTCCTTGAAAAGCAGTGCTGTTGCCTGGCTGGGATCCAGCCTGTGATCCTACATTAAAGCATTTTTTGCATTACCACGGTGGCTAGAAATGGTAGTTCTCATCCCTGACTTCCTGCAGATCTGCAGGCTTAGATGAGATATTAGGAAGAAATTCTTTATGGTAAGAGTGGTGGTGAGGCCCTGGAACAGAATTCCCAGAGAAGCTGTGGCTGCCTCATCCCTGGAAGTGCCCAAGGTCAGGTTGGATGGGGTTTGGAGCCCTGGGCTAGTGGAAGGTGTCCCTGCCCATGGCAGGGGGTGGGATGGGATGAGCTTTAAAGTCCCTTCCAGCCCAAATCATTGCATGATTCAATGAGGTACAGACAGATATCTGGCATATATATATGTGTGTGTGTGTGATTTATATCCATGTATAGAGCAAAATGAACCTGTGAGAACTATTTATATCCTATTGCACTTCCACAGGGCCCTGCTTAGTCTAGATTTATGCAGCTGTGGCTGCAGCTGTGAGCTTGGAAGGGCACAGGTAATGGATGGGAGACTTTTAATAGATATAGGGACCCTCCTTTTAAAATCCAGCTCCTCTGAGCAAGGTGACCTTGGCTCTGCTTCTGACTTGGGAATCCAGCCCTGCAGAGGCAAGGAGATGCTGATCCATGGAGCAAAGGATTGGCCAGACACCAGCAGGAGAGAAAGCACAGGTTGGGCTGGGGGAGGTTTCAGCACATATGAGGCTTGCAGGTAAAACTGTGAGTGCTCTCCCAAATTTGAATATACACCTTGGAGGGGTGTATCTCTATTTTTTTTTAAAGTTCCAGTCCTGGCATGGCATGCTGGGGGGAAACCCAGCTTTTTTACCTGCCTCCAGGCAGCACAAAGGACTGGCAGCATAAGTGACAGCTCAGGTAGCCCTCACAGGTGTGGGGAAAATCTCACGTGGTGTTTTGCCAGGCCTTCTCAGCAGAACTCTTCCAGAAGTCCTTTCTTTCCAAGTTTTTGGGCCTGTGGAGAGTGTGCATGGGAATACCTTGTTGTTTTACCCCCCTTTGAGGAAAAAATGTGTAGAAAACTGTGTGAAGCTGCAGTAATTCTCTGGCGTGCGTGGGGACAGGAAAGCCACACAGCTCAGGTGACAGTAAAGGACAGGTAACAGACTGGCTCTTCTGCTGTTCTGTCCTCACTCTTCCTGCTGTTTTTTCAGCATAGAAAACTCACATCCCAACCTTCTCCCGTGTTCTGAGCCAGCAATAAAGTAGGAAAACGTTTTTTTGCCCAAATCTAATTTGAAACATGATGACTGGACCGTTCTTAAACAGCTTCCAACTTAACAATAAAGAAACTTCACAGAGTGCTTGGCAGGAGCCTCTGTACATAATTTAGATCATAATCAGATGCATTAACACATTTTATATGGATCTCATGGGGGCCAGGAAGATGAGATGTGCTGGATAATTTCTTTCCAGATTTCTTTACCTGATTGTTTATTACTCTTGGGGACTTCATTTGTGGTCCAAATGTCACCAGCAGAATCCTGCTGCTTCATGTGCCTGCATTTAGAGTAGCTGGTAGCGAGGCTTCAAATTCCTTAATTGCTGTGTTCCTCTCAGTCTTTCCTTCCATGGTTGTCAAAGGGAAGATGGAGAGGGAGAGAGGGAAGGGGAGCAAAAAAAGGACCCAAATCTTGCAAATTGCTGAGCTTCCCCTGTGCCTGGAGCTCGGTGGGAGGGAAGGTGCTGAGAGTGCTCCGTGTATCCCACTGAGTACAATCAGGAGCTGCTGCTGGAGAGCTGCATGGGGGAAGCACTTCCCCTCTCCCCTTTCCCTCTGAGGTGTTCATCATAAGCAGCTCTAATTTTGTAAATCTCCTGAAAGCTTTTCGACACTCGGAGAAGAGAAATGGTTGTGTGTCTCTCACGTTGCTTCACTGTTTTGCCATGAATCCACCCATGCCCAAGACACCCTTGTGACATCTCTCCTTTGACAGAAAAATCTGTTGCTGCTTTGAAAAGCGATGTTTTGGATGTGTTTCTGCTCTGCTGCTTTGTCTTGTCCCCACAAAAGGTGGGAAGGGAAGTTCCTGTCACTTCAACGTCTTCTTTATACGTGCTGGAGTAATAACCCTCCCCGTGTGGTCCATGGGATTTATTTGTTGCTGAATGCCATGGAATAGTGGAAAGCTGGGATTCCCAATCCTTCCCCAGCCAGGGGCCAGGCTCTGCTCCCAGATGGATGCACAGCTCAGGTTTGGGACAGGAGTGGCTGCTCCTGTTCACTCGCTTGTCCAGGCTGGAACCACCCAACGGTGACCTCAGCCAGCTGCCATTGATCCATAGGATCCAGAAGTTGGCACAACCAGCAGTCAAACCTCCAAGGCAAGTCAGATGTGGCCTGGGTGTTTGGGAAGGTGAGAAAGCCCAAGAGCATGAAAGTGGCTGGGTTCTACCTCTGGATTTGGGTCAGAGAACAGGCCTTGGGACCATGGCAGCCCCTACCAAAACCACAGTGATAATGGTACTGAAAAAAACACCTTTTTCACTGATAATGGTACTGAAAACCACCCCAGGCTGGAGGAGAAGCATGGATTAGTTTGCCTTTTCTTTTTCTTTTTTTTCTTTAATAATTGTTTATCAACATCAGGTGATGATGCAACAGCAGCATCCCAGATTAGCTGAGCTTGTAAAGTGGCTTTTACCACAGAGCTTAATGATGATGGAGAAATGAGTATCCTTAAAAGTCAGAGCTGATGGGGTTGTTGAATTTCCATTTTGTGTACTGAGTGAATCCCTGTGTCTCATCCTGTAACTCCAGTGCCTTGTGCTGTTGAAATGTCCACAGGGAGAGAGGAGAGGGTGCAGAGCTGAGTCACCCGGTGCCTCTCCCACAAACTCCTGCCTTTCCCTGGGTTTTCCAGCAAATACTGAGGAATGGCATTACTTGCAGGATATTCTGCCTCAAGATATAAAAGTTAGGGTGGTTGTGCTCTCCTGGACAAACCCTTTCACCTCCATCTCATGATTCAAACTTGGCAGGAGAGCATCAGAGCAGCCTGATCCAGGCTCTGGAGGGTTTGTGTGAGCAGGGCAGGCAGGAGTACGAGAGGGAGAAAATATCCCCAGTCCCTTTGCTATTTATAAGCACGTCACAAGCAGTTTCCTTGCTCCTAGTGGCCAACTCTCCAGCTGGGACTGATGAATTCTCCTTAGGACAGCTTGGACAAGCTCGATGGGTTCTGGGTCTGGCCTGCTGGAATTGCTGCTGGGCAGGGGGAATGAGGAATTCAGGTTCTGTTTAGCAGGGGAATATACTCTGTTACTTTAAACTGCCAGAGGGCAGAGTTAGGTTGGATTTTAGGATGAAATTCTTTACTCAGAATGTGGTGAGGCCCTGGCACAGGTTGCCCAGAGAAGCTGTGGCTGCCTCTGGATTCCTGGAAGTGTCCAAGGCCAGGTTAGACAGGGCTTGGAGCAGCCTGGGATAGTGGAAGGTATCCCTGCCCATGGCAGGGGGGTGGAATGGGATGAGCTTTAAGGTTCCTCCCAACCCAAACCATTCCATGGTTCTATGATTCTCCTGGGAGATGCTCTTTAAATATCACAAGGAAGGGGATAGACATAAATCCGGCAGAATGGGAAAGATAAAACAACTCTTCTGGTGGTTGGGAATGGCAATAAAGTGCATTTATCTGTATCAGGCAGTAGGGTGCTGCCTGTTGTGAACGTGTGTGGTTGCCCTCCTCTGGTTGAAAACAGAACAACTTCCCCGGTTCAGAGACTTTTTTGGGGGCAGGATTGTCGTGTTTCTTCGGAGTGACTTTGAAAAGAGTCAGGAGCATTTTAGACCCTGGGAATTGATTGGTGCAACTTCTCACCCTTCATCTGCAAAGCCACCCCGGGCAAGGGGTGACTTCTGAGCTGCTGGAGGATGAGTTATCCAGAGCCAAGGGATTCACCAAAGCAAGAACGTGTCACTAAACATGGCCAAACTCTGCAGAATTGGGTGCAGGGTAGGCAGGGCTTGGAGAGGCTGCAAAACACAGCTTGCTGCAAGATGTGGCTCTGAGGAATCTGTCACCGAGGCCTGGTGACCCCACAGCCCTGTCACACCTCAGAACAGGCAGCTGACCCCTGCCTGCCACTCTGCTCACTGGAGTTGGCTTGAGTTATGCATCAGGCTGAGAATTATGTGACAGATTTAATTAGCAAATCATTTGCTGACCTTCAGTTTTATGAAAATAGTCTAAAAGTGAATTTATCAGCAGTTAGCTGTTCCAGCAGAGAAGCAGAGGCTTAGAGGATTTAAGGGAACTGCATCCAGCACTGGTGATTTCCACTCGGGTGTGTTAGACCATGTCCTTGAAGGCTGCTGATACTAAGTCAGGTAATCCTGGTCAGCAAAAACACTGGCTTGTGCTTTGGGTTTTTTTTTTTCCATCTGGATCAGGACCAGCAAAGTCAGGGAGATTGCTGTGTGCCTTGCGAGAGTGTATTAAAGGTGAAGCCTTTGCTCTGCATTTGGAACCGTTCCAAAATGTGAATCCTAGGAACTATAGATTTTTGTCTTCTATGGATTTTGGCAAGACAGCTGTTGGAGCAGCTGAAAGGGAAATGAACCCGAGAGGAGCTTTTGACTTTGGTGAAACTCAATAGTTACTTTCCAGTAACAGGGAGGCATTAAAAACCAATGCCAAACCTGGTGACACCTGCAGTTCAGACAGCATCTAATCCATGCCTTTTTTTCTCCCACTGCAGCAACCAGACAGGATCCAGGGTGGGATGTGCACACTTTGTGTATCTCTCTGCATGTTGGATACACAAAAGGATTTGGGGAAACGATTGTGTAGTGTTTGACCAGAGAGCTGGTCCTTGAGAGGCTGTCCCTTAAAATGTCTTTTAATGTCAGCCCAAACCATTTAATCTCACAGTCTTGCTCTCATGAATGTTTTATCACCTCCTACAAGTATTAAGTCCTACAATGCCACTAAAACACCTTGAATTTTAGTGTGAAAGTGGTATTTGTGTCTTAACTGAAGAGATGTGTTCCTGTGTCCAGCTGTAAATGCTGGAGAGAGGGAAGCACAGTGTGCTGGGAGGCTCCTCGCTGCCACCAGCTCACACATTCAACGAAAAGCTTACAAAGAGTTGTTTTTATTATACATTACAGCTTTATCTAGTTCACATGTCTCCAGGAAAGGCTTCCACCTTCTCTCTGGCATTTCTTTGAATTGTAGAACAATTAAGGTTGGAAGGGATCTTTGGAAGTCTCTAATTCAATGTCCTGGTTATGGCAAAGGTAGATGAGATTGCTTAAGGCTTTGTCCAGTTGAGTTTTGACTGTGCTGAGCTGGAGGCTCCATCAGCTCTCCAGGCTCCTGTTCCAGTCATTTGTTTTCCTACTGAATATCCACACAGGAGACTATATCAGAAACCTTGCTGCTGTTGATGCCTTAAGAGGCCTCCTAGAAACAGAGACTAGACAGAATAAGGGAATAAAGGTCGGTATTTATTTGAAAGGCCTTCAAAGGTACTCCCTGGGGAGCCAGAGGCTGCTGCCAAGATGGACCCCAAGATGGACGACAGGTCACGAGTTCCTCACACTTTTATAGGTTTGGTTCATTTGCATGTCAGGTCAATTCTCCAATTAAAGCCTCTGTTTAATGATGTAATTCCCCTCCGCTTGCCCCCCTTTAGAGGCTTTGGTTTATACTTTTTGGGCCTGGGACGGTCTGAATGTCCTTGGAGAGCAGGCCCGGAGAGGCTTTATGTCTACCCAGCACGAGAGAGCAGAAATTAACAGGCTACAAGAAACTTCAGAGTTACACACCAAACAGTACAGGATTTGAAAAATATGAAAGTTAAAACCTAAGGCATCACTGTCAAGGTAATTAGCATCTGCCAAGGAGGTCACTCGGTTTCAGAAGACAAATCGATGAGGTTCAGTTTGCCCACAGCACATCTTCTTACCCTTCATGGCCGTGGGAATGGATTCCAGGAGGATTTGCTTCGTCCATCCCTGCCCACAGACTTCAGCTGGCAGCAAGGTGTTGCTGTCCTTTATTGCAGGTACAGACACTGCAGAATGAGTTTGTTGTCAGAGTTAATACGTGGAAGGTGAGTGCAGATAACCTTGGCTTCCTCTTGACTTGGCTGCTCACAGGCTTTCACTGCCTTCTCTAATAAAGCCTTTACAATTGCTTAGAGACACTTAAAGTTGTTAATGTTTAAATAAAGGGATTAATTTCAGGCCTCCTGCTGCTAAAGTTGTACGTTTGAATTTTGAGGAAGTGCCTTTTCCCTGCGAGGTGCGAACGGGCTCGGCAAAGCGGCTCCCTTTGATCAGCTAAATGGACTGGAACTCGTCGTGAGGAGCCACTGAACTCCTCAGCATCGATTTGCACTTGCCAGGCAATGGAAACAATTACAATGGCTCCATGAAGAGTAAATACAGAGGGATCTTAGGGCATGGATACGGGCAGGTGCCTCAGGAACGCCTGCCCTTCCAACCTGTTCCTGCTGTTGATTTTATTGATGATTGAATTGGGATTTTAACATTTCCATGCCTTGGTTTCCCCACGTATCAATTACTTGTGTCTTCCTTTCGGGTTATTGAGCTTGGCTGACATGTATAAAAATTGTCAAGGTAGGGTGCCAAGCGCACACAAACCATTTTATTTTTAGTGTCTTTTGAAATCTTGGACTTTTTGTTCTCCCTTTTATCTGTCTCTTTCTTTTTAATCACACCAAATGGAAATAAATTCAATCACAGCTGGTGCTGGAGAAGAATCATTAGTCCCATCCAGCTGGCTGTCTCGGGGCCAGAGCGGGATTGTTCCCTGCGCTGCATTTCCAAAGTATTTTATCTCCTTTAGTCCTGTGTGTGTGGAGTGATGAGCTCCTTTCACTTCTGTCAGCTCCCGTCATCGATCCGAACAGGAAGGGCTATTTTTAGGTGGCTGTGTGTAAATGGACATCAGGCACCGTGGAAAGGGGACTGGGTTATTTTTGGAAAGCCATCAGCAGCCCTTCTGGCAGGTCCTGCTGCGGGATTTGTCTTTGGCTGGGCTGTCTCAGGTTGTGGTATCGGTTCCCAAGGTTGTGAACCTGGTTTCTTGGGTGTGATCTGCACTCTGAATGTGGGATCAGCAGCTGCTGGAGATTGTGTTGATGGCATCAGTTTCTGGGATTTAATTCCCCCTAGGCCAGGTTGGATGGGGCCCTGAGCAACCTGATCTGGTGAGTGGCATCCCTGCCCGTGGCAGGAGCCGGAATGAGACGAGCCTTAAAGTCTTGTCCAACCCAAACCAGTCGGGGATTCTGGGATTCGGGGTGATGGTTGAGCTGGAGATTTTGGGGCAGAAGATGAGGTTGGCTTAGGGGCAACATGGCAAGTGCACCTGGAGTGGAGCCAAGCCGTGGAGGTGATCCCCCAGTTGGAGCCCTGGATGGACGTGCAGGAGACTTGGCGTGTCAGTGGCCACACGGCAGGTTTGGGGTGCTCTTGGGAGTTGTTTTGGGATTACTCTGCTTCAGAGGATTGCAGAAGGGTGATGTTTTCTTGGTGTTGCTTAGTCCTCCTCATGAACAATTTTTTTCCTATGGGGACACAGTTTAGGGTGGGCTTGGCAGCACTGGGTTGATAGTTGGACTCAGTGATCTCAGAGGGCTTTTCCAACCTTAATGATTCTGTGATTCCATGATTCCATAAGCGTTTTGGGCCAGCTGTGCCACAGTCTGTGTGTGGAACCGAGGCTGCTTGGAGCCACTGGACTCTCCAGTCACTTGGCTGTGAACGTGCAAGTTGGAATCTGAGGGGCAACGACCAAATCAACACCATCGCTGCTGGAGAGCCCGAGCAGAAAACCTCCTGTGGGGGATTTAGCTGCACATTATCTTCTCTCTCTGCCTCAGCAAAGACCCAAATCTAATTTCAAAGGTCAGAACATGCTCTCACCTGGGTGTTCCCAGCCTTTTATAGAGTGGTTGAAGGCCATTTCCTAAAATTAGCTGCTGCAGGGGAAAGCTGATACTGGCTCAGTATCAGACCCTTTCCAAAGCTCTGGATGATCATTTACTTGATGGGCTCCTATTGAAACTCATGAGTAAAAGGTAGAAAATGAAAGAAAACCAGCACCTGATGCTGCTTCCTAACTGAGAAATAAAATCGTGGGTTTTTGGGCAGAATTCCTCTTCCTGGTTATTTTTAGAGGTGTTTTTTGTTTTCCTGAAGCTTTCCCAGGCAGGCCAGCGGCCTGCCTTTAGAATCAGACTTATTTTTGTTTTCCTCAAACTTCCTGGTGATCCAAACATGCTGGGGAGCTCTGGGAAGGGGAACATGTGATTCTGAAGGAGGCTGAAATGGTAAAGCACAGTCAGATCTGCTAAGCAACAGCATTGACACGTTTAAATAAATCTGCTGTTGACTAATATAGAGTGACATATTGAGAGCAATTAAAAAAAAAAAAGAAACTAGGCACAAATTTGGGAAATGAGTGGAATGGGAACAGAACAAAGATGTTAGAGAGGACGTTGGATAAAAGAGAGGGAGGGCTGCTCCACAAAAGGAGTGTGTTGGAGAAGCAGGGTGTCCATCAGGGAAGGGGAGACAATAGCAGAAGTGCAGATTTGTGCTGAAATTATCCCTTGGCAGTAGGATCCTTGGATTTCTGCTTCCCTGCCAACTCTGCTGGCTGCCAGGATTGAAAAGATTTATTCTGCCTAGTGCAGAGAGGAGCATGTGGTGGGATGTCAGGCAGCTTAGAGAAGGTAAGGTGGCACTTCTTGTTCCGGTGGTGGCTTTGGGACTTGTTCCTTTGGATCTGCTGTGAGCTGGGTGTGAGTCCTGTCATTCCCATCGCCATGGCTGTGTGTAATGCTGGAGAAGGAGGCAGGGACTGAATCAGGAGGGGTTGGGTTTAAAGCTGGTGAAAGGATATGCCTTAAAATCACAGAATGGTTTTTGTGGGAAGGAAACTTAAAGCTCATCCCACTCCACCCCCCTGCCATGGGCACGGACACCTCCCACTATCCCAGGTTGCTCCCAGCCCTGTCCAACCTGGCCTTGGACACTTCCAGGGATGCAGGGGCAGCCACAGCTTCTCTGGGCAACTTGCAGAGCTCATCTGTGGAAGTTGCTGCTGCTGGAAGCTGTGAAACCGAGTGCTTGGTGTGTTCTTCCTTTCCTTTCTCTCCCCCCTTTTTTTTTTAACAGTTCAGACTCTGTACTATTGAGAATGTTTGCAATCAATTGCTTCAAAGAAAGGTATTTTGGTGGACAACTGCTGTTCTTCAGGGGCTCCTACAACTCCTATTTGTTAATGGTTCTGGAGAAATTGTCCCGAATCAAGTGTTCCCTGGCTGTGATTTATGGTTATTTTACACCAAAGCAGCTGGAAATGAGCACCGAGGAGTGAGGGGCTGAAGTGAACGGATCATTGGCTTGATCTAATACAGCCATCCTAGTGCTTCCTTAATATTTTTTTTGGATTCTCTACAGAGGCCAAATTGAGTTGTGAATTTTGTGCCCATCTTTATGACTTTGTTCCAGGCCGATGCCTCTGTGTCTGTCCGTGTGGCACGTTCACAGTGGAGCTGGTGGCTGCGTTGAAGGCTGTGTTTGCCAGCAGCTTTCCCAGCCTCTGGGAATGGCTCCCCTTTTCCTGGCTGGCCATCAGGTGTTTACTCTGGCCACGAGCAGCCTTTGTGCAGTGGGTGGCAACAGCGAACTCATACTCTGTGCAGCCTGGGATGGTGTGAGGCTGAAAGGGAGAGAGCTCTGCTGTCCCTCAGGGAAATTCTGTGCGATCGGAACCATTCGTGGCTCCAGCCACTGAGATGAGAATGAGATGGCACAGCTTGAGGTGCTGGGGCTGGCTCTTCTGTCCATAATGACTGATGTGAATGGCCAGAAGAGGCGTTTGTGGCTTCCTCATCCATTAGCACCTCTCAGCATCTATTTTCCAAATGGTCCCTGAAGTGAGTTGGAACCAGTTCCATGAGTTGGAACCAGTTCCATGAGTTGGAACCAGTCTGATCTTCGGGTTGATGGTTGAGAGACAGCAGCTCGTGTTGGAAGCAGCTCCTTCATCTGCATGAGCCTTGTGCTGGCACTGTGGCCCACTGCCCACTTTTTGTGCTGCTCCGAGGACATTTGGCCCCTCTTCCCTACAAAAATAGCTGCTGTGTGTCGCAGATTCCTGCCTGGAGTATTTGGGAGCCAAAGGAGTGCCAGCCTTCCCGAACGTGCCCTCTCTGCTGGCATTTGGATTCCCTCCACACTGTGCTGCAGGCAGGCAGGTGGGATTGTGTGGTGAGGGTTATTTGGGCGATGTCTGGAGTGCAGAGTGTGTCCACAATGTCCATGGATTCGCTGGGAATTCTCCCTCCTGGCCATGGAAACGCATTAGTGATGTGAACTCCTCAAAGCCCTGTGAACCAGCTCTGTCTTGCACATCCTGCTGCCGGTCCAGGGAAGCTGTTAAACCATTAGCTCTGCAAAAACTTGGCTGCTTCGAGGGGCTCGGTGACAGCACCAGTCTCACCACTCGTGGCTGAAGCATTTGGACGTGGTGTGATTGCAGCAGACAGATTGTCTCAAAGCCACAAGGTATTAAATTTGCTTTCATGTTTGATACCAGTTAATAGAAATTTCCTTAGAAAGACACACTGCTTAGCATTAGATGCTCTTTGATGTTGTCAAAGGGTTCTAATAAAACAGGGCTTTGGCATCTGCCCTTACCCGTTAGTCTTCCAGTAACTGCTGAATCCATCAGCTGTTTGCACTCACATTTGAGGGATGGAGCTCACCAAAGCATTAACTCCATATAAATGGTCTGAAAATAGGGAAGTGAGGCTCTTTATGGGGTCCTGGAGAACCCCATGGAAAATGGAAGGCATCAAACAGTGAGAATTCAGCTTCATTTGTGCTGTTGTTCCCAGAACTCATGGGGACACATGGACATCACAGATATTTTTCTCAAAATACAGTGCTGAGCATTGCAGGGCCGTTACAAGCCCCTGACTAAATTAATAATCATTCCAGCTCTTTCTCCAGCTAAGAGGACACCATTAGGTTCGGGAAGAGCAGCTGGGAAGTGCATTTGGACCAGGCTTTAAGCTTGACAGGTTTTGGGTTTCAAAGGCATTTAAAAAACACTCCCCCAGCTCACACAAGGAGTCATGCCTTGGTGCCTTGGCCTGGAAGGCAGCGTGGAAGCTAAAAAATCTATTAGTGAGTTTCAATTTTCTCAGGATAAATCCTTCCCTGAGGATTGCTCTTGTTCTGTTGAATTTCAGGGTTTGGCACGAGAACGTTTTTCTCCTTAATTTGTCCCTTTTGCACTTCCTTGGTGCGATAAGGGAAAGCAGCAGCAAAACTCCAGCAGGAGAGAGGTCTAGGGCTCTGTGGGACCAGGAGATGTGAGGAGGGTGCAGAAGGAACAGTGAGGCAGCAGAGCTGTGGGAGAGGGAGGACAGGAGAGACCCAAATGAGTGAAAGTGGGATTTGGGCAGCGGGGAGAAGCTGGTGAGAGAGGGGGGCAAAGAAAACGATCTCAGCAGCTGCATTTTGTGCGGCCACTCCTGTATCCTGCAGCTGTTCATTAGAAATTCTGTTTATGCCACAGGGAGTTTTGGAGTCTCTGAAGCTGACACAGTTTTAATAGACAAAGACATTTTGAGTGCAGCACATCTGCTCTGGGATGCTAAGGAAGAGGCTCCATGCAGTAGTGCCGTTGGTTGAAGCATTTCATCGTGCTTTTTTTATTTCAAGGCCTCTCTTTTATCCTAAAAAGTAATTTTTGAGGTCAAAAGAAGTGCTGTGCTTGCTCGTTAAGTTTGCAGCCCTTAAACTGAGAGTGCTGCTGTATTCTTCTTAATACCCCTGAGTTCCCAGCCCTGAGAGCAGGCAGAATCACCTCTGACTTGGAAGGATCCTTAAGCATTTCCCAGAAGTGGCCATCACAGAGGTGTGAAGCACAAGCACAGGGCTGGGGCAGGAGGGTGCTGCTCCAGAGCAGAGATCTCCTTTGGTCACTGCTGCATTATTAAATATTTGGTGAGCAGGTCTTAAATTGAGCTATTTATTTCTAGGCAGGCTCAATCTAACCTTCAGCTTAACTTTTATAACACGTGGCTTTCCAAAACCCATCTCATCTCGCTCAGTGATTGAATCTGCCTTGTGCAGCTGAAAAGTTAATTCCTTCCTTCACCTCCAGCTCTGGTCAAGTTCTTTGGATCCCTTTTTGCCCTGACCTCTCTTTTAGCCCTCCAATAAACACAATGGTGTCACTTTGCCCTTCCTGACTGGTCTGTTACTGCTACATCTGCCCCGCAGCGTTTTCTGGTTATTTTCTACCTTCCCATTTGGGTGGGAGCAGTCTCCACGCTGGATGCACGTGCCGAGTGGAGTTTGCCATCTCCCATCCTGCCTTTTCTAGGGACTGGCTGTGTCGGTCTTCTCCAGCCAGAGACAGCTTGAGAAGAGCTTTGTTTGTTGTGTTTCTTTGTGATATCTTGCAAGGGAAGCACTGGGCACTGCTGACAAGACAGAGCCCAGCGTGTGTCAGATGATCCAGCATCCCAAACCCGAGCGGCGGCGGCGCTTTGCAGGAATTTAATTAGCGTGGATTGTGCTGCTGCTTATCTCCTATCATCCACTCTGCTGCTGGTTAATGACTTCATTAAGCACACACACAACCCTCGTGTGCCGTGTTCTGTCTTCTCGGTGTGTTCTGAAGTATTTGGCCACGGCCACGTCTGCGCATCCTGTGTGGTGGAGTGTCCTGCAGGGACCTTCATTAGGTCTTACAGAATCCCAGAATAGTTTGGGTTGAAAGGACCTTAAAGTCCATCTCATTCCACCCCCTGCCACGGACAGGGACACTTTCCACGACCCCAGGTTGCTCCAAGCCCTGTCTCGGCTTTGCTCAGGAGGGAGAAATGGAGATATACAGAGATACTCGAAGATCTGGAGCCCCTCTGCTCTGGAGCCAGGCTGGGAGAGCTGGGGGTGTTCATCTGGAGAAGAGAAGGATCCAGGGAGACCTCAGAGCCCCTTCCAGGGCCTAAAGGGGCTCCAGGAGAGCTGGAGAGGGACTTGGGACAAGGGATGGAGGGACAGGACACAGGGAATGGCTTCCCAGTGCCAGAGGGCAGGGATGGATGGGATATTGGGAAGGAATTGTTCCCTGTGAGGGTGGTGAGGCCCTGGCACAGGGTGCCCAGAGAAGCTGTGGCTGCCCCTGGATCCCTGGAAGTGTCCAAGGTCAGGTTGGACAGGGCTTGGATCAGCCTGGGATAGTGGAAGGTGTCCCTGGCATGGGATGATCTCTACGGTTCCTTCCAACCCAGGCCATTCTGTGATTTGAATTTCCAGCTTGCTTTGCAATGAACTGGGTGGGGTAAGAACCCACCTGCTGTATAAACGTGGCTGATCCAACACATCAGGTAATTTAATTTTTTGGTGTGACTGAGCAGGCTGTCTGCAACAGGACAGCTCCCATTTAGGTGGTGATGAAGCATCTCCAAGAAGTGCAGAAGGCCCTCAGCTTGCTAATGAGGCTGTGGGTGGGTGCCCACCCCGTGCATCCGAGAGGAGGGAGCAGCTGCAGCTGGACACACAGCAGGGGTGGAATAACTTGGGAGCAGCTGAAGGAGCTGCTACAGGAGGGAAGGTACATTTGGAGTTGGTTAATTTGGCCACGTGGCGCTGGTGAATGTCACTGAACCTTGCTCAGGTGTAGCAGCCGGGGTTCCCGGGTTTCTGTTGGCTTTCCCTGGATGTGAACTTCCCAGTGTCCCTGGGTTGTGAGGACTCAGTGCCGAGCTGCCTTCTTGCCCTCTGAGGTGCACAAGAAGCCATCTGTGAGGTTTCATGTTTGTTAGAGGCCTCTCAGTGGAGGTGCTCGGTCTCCAGAACTGGTTTATTCCCTGCATGCAGGAAAGGAGCAACCTTTCCATAAAACCCACTCAGATGGAGTATTTTCCACAGAGACCCACCCTGCTGAGTGCGATGCTGTTAAACACTCTGTGTGTATCTGTGCTTTTCAGGCAGTATTTCCTTTTCCTTACAACTCACCCAGGACAATGAAACTTTCAAATTTGGGCTTAATTATGACCTGAAGCTTCTGTCAGGGAGCAGGAGCCTGAACCTGCCACATGGTTATTTCCTGCTGTGGAAGCAGCAACGAGGGTGTTTTAGGGAGGTGAGAGAGGCTTGTGGTTTTGCCTTGGGGAAAAAAACGTGCCTAAGCTATCTAGAGCTGGAAACCACAAAGAATACCAAGGATTTGGGAAACCAACCCTCTCTTCCTGCCTGGAATTGACCTCTTCATGCTTCTCTCATGTGACGTGGAGCGCCTGGCTCTTGGCTGTGGTTTTACCTCAAGGGAGTTCTTGTTCATTAATTACTTCAAGGTAAAAGCAAAGAGAGGCTTAGCTTCCTCCCACACCTAATTTATCCCTTTTAGAAGCGAGTAAAAGCTTGTGCCACTGCATCCTGGAGCACCCTCGGTTTGCTTCCCACGTCCCAAAATATCTTTAGCACTTTGTAACCAGCAATGTGGTGAGCACTACAACATCAGCCACTGTGGTTGTAGGGATTTTCCAGTTTGGAAAACTCTGCCCTGTGGTCCCTTGCTTTGGAGAGGAGAGGGGTGAACTTTGCATCCAGGATGCTCTGCCACTCCATCCCACGGGACACAGAAGGATTTGCTCCTAAGCTGGATGTTCCTTTGAGCGGAGAAGTGCTTGTGTACAGCCTGGAAGAATAAATAAACCACTGTGACTGGTTTATTACCGGAAAACAACACTAAATAATACATTTAAGAACTAAAAGCTCTATATGTAAAGTAGATTTCACAATGCATTATGCAAAAAGCAGAAAGGCACCGCTGAAGGAAACCGCTGGAATAAGGCAGGCTGGGAAGATGGATGATCTTGCGGACAGGACGAGGAGATGTGGAGTGAATCCCAAGCTGGCATGGCTTCTCAAGTGACCTTGGGCAAGTTGTTTCTCCACACCTCCATTACCTGCTCTCTGGGAACGGGATGTGGTTTTCCTGTCCCCAGGATTTCATCAGAATAAATGAGTGTTTGTGAAGCGCTCGGCTGAGCTCGGCTGAGGAGCAGGGACAGCCCGTGAGCCTTTGGCAGAGGGCAGAGCTCAGGTACCTGCAAGCACCTGGAGAGGAGGTTTCTGTGTTTTCTCCATACTGAGCATCTCCTGGAGCACGAGCTTGTCCCCATGCCCAGATGGGAACACAAAGCTGAGAGCCAGACTCAGTTCTTCACTCGTCTGCTTTGAAGCGTTTGAGGTCACCTTTGCTTTGTGGAGGGAGAGATGAAGTTCTGGGGGGTGCCTGGTTTCCCCTGGGTGCTGGAGAGAGGCAGTGTCGGAGCTGGGGGGCAGGCCCAGGACATCCTGACTGCAGGTTTCTCCTCACATTTCTGAATTGCTGCCACCTGGGAGCCTGGACACAGAGTCATACAATCATTTTGGTGAGAAGGGACCTTGGGAGGTCTCTGAACCTGGGCATTGTCCAGCCCAGCGAGTTTTGGATATCTTTTGGCCTCTTCCATCCTCCTTCAAATCCAGTTTAAAGCTCTTTCTCTGAGCCCTCCTAACTCCTGCAGGATGATCCTTTTCCCTCTTTGAAACATCTGAACCCCATCTGTTGCCACCAGACCTGGTGTGGTGTAAACCAGTCCATGATCCAAAGCCCCAGAATTCTGCTGGTGACACCAGGCTCGGAGCCAGTATTGATCTGGTGGCTCTTCCTGCTTCTTCCCTCATNTGAGAAGGGACCTTGGGAGGTCTCTGAACCTGGGCATTGTCCAGCCCAGCGAGTTTTGGATATCTTTTGGCCTCTTCTATCCTCCTTCAAATCCAGTTTAAAGCTCTTTCTCTGAGCCCTCCTAACTCCTGCAGGATGATCCTTTTCCCTCTTTGAAACATCTGAACCCCATCTGTTGCCACCAGACCTGGTGTGGTGTAAACCAGTCCATGATCCAAAGCCCCAGAATTCTGCTGGTGACACCAGGCTCGGAGCCAGTATTGATCTGGTGGCTCTTCCTGCTTCTTCCCTCATCATTCCCTGCAGCTGGAAGGACAGAGGATAACATCACTTGTGTGCCATGGTGACAGGAGTGAGCACCCTTCTTCCCCAGGAACTTGGGGTGGAAAAGAGCTCTCAAAAGATTTTTGAGGTCCTTTGAGGACTCAAAGTGCCACTTCTAAAGCCGCTGCCTTCTTCAGCACATGTGGTTTCCTATTTTTCCAGAGTGAGTGCATGGAGAGGCTCTTGGAGCATTTTTCCAGGATCCCCTGTACCCCACACATGCCCATATGGATGAGGAGCAGGGCTGGAAGCACGTTGGGCTTTGAATGGAGCTGCAAATGTGCTGAATGTTCCTTGGTTTAGATAAAACTCCCTAAAGCCAGGGATGCAGTTTATCCCTGGAATTTCCAGGTTACAGGACCTTTTACCTGTGCCTGTAACAGCATTGATCTCAGCCTGGGAGAATTGCTCTGTACCTGTGAGCTCTGGAGATGGTACAAATCCCTCGGGATGATCCCAAAGGCTGCTGCATGCAGAGCATTTCAGAGTGGATTTTCCATCTGCTGCTTTGAAGGATCTGCTCCCAACCAACTGTACCTTAAAGCACACACCTGATAGTTTTATTCTCCTTGTTCAACTGCTCCTGTTCCCAAAGTGATTGGAGATTTGGGATCTAATCCTTCCCTTTGAGAGCATTAGGAAGTAGAAAGTTATCATTGTTGAAGGATTGTTTGAGGTTTGTTTTCTTCCACTCCACCCTGTTCTGAAGGAGGGAATACGCTGTATTTTTATTTTCTCTCTTTGACTTCATTTCTAGTGCTGGTGAAAGAGAGACTTGGCAATAGAAGCTGTCTCTCTGAGCCTGGACAGATAAAGCACAGGAGCCACCTCCACACTCCCTGAGGTCCTTCCCTGTTTGCCAGGAGGGAGCTGGCGTGGCAGAGGTGGGTTTGTTCTCCGTGGAGAGCAGCACACCAGAACTTTGTGGATAGCAACACTGCAGACCCCTGATTCCATAAGGAAAGAGAGTATGGATGCACACAGATAAGAGTTTGAGAACTCTGATTTAGCAGGTGCAGGATCCCTGTGGGTTTTCCTCCCCCCCCAGTGCAGTCTGTGCCACCATGTTCTGCCTCATAGTTGCGCGTTGCTCTGCTGAGCTCTGAAGGACCATAAGTTTAAATTTTCCAGGCTCTGTTAACAAATATGCTGCGAAAGGAGCAGTATTTCCCTAATTTTATAGGGAGATGGATAACAGAGGTGTCAGCAGGGAGGAGCAGGCGTGCTCAGGTTTTTGAACGCTTGCAGAGTAATGACTCCACAAACACTCACAGATCAGACCAGCCGGGTTATTTCTAGAAATGCAAAATGAGGGAGAACCTCAGGTATTCCCGTAACTTCACTGGCACAAGGAATGCCTGCTGTGGAGCTGAGGAAAGCTCAGGGAATGCAGCCTGAGTTTTGACAATGTGCTCTGAGCAGCTGAGTTTCATGGCAGAAGGAGCTGCAGTGTGCAAACCTGTCGTGCCTGAGAATTCAGTCAGGTTGGCATTTGGGAAGAGGCTCTGGTAATTATTGATCTTCTGATCTCCTAAGAGCTCTTCCTGCCTCTTTCTGTGTCTGTGTAATTAGCTCCATCAGGCAGCAGCATTGTGCTGTAACATCAACCAGAGTTTTCATGAGACTTGATAAGTTTAAAGAACTAAATCGTGTTTGGGAGTGAGAGAGATGAGTTGGCTGGAAGGGCCAGCAACTCTCCTGCTTCTCCTCCTCCCATATTTCTTTTTGGGAACGATGGGAATCAGCAGCCTTTTTCCCCAGGGCTGATAAACGCAGCCCTGAAATCTCTCTTACTAAAACCACGGATTGGGTTTTTACTTTGTCTTTTTTTTTTATAAGTCCTAATGGCAGCGTGTGACAACCTCAGGCTCTATTGAGTTGATGAGGAATAAAGTCTTAATAGTGAAGAAGAGTCCAGGAGTGTGTCTAAAGTGCTCATTTTATCACCAGCACATATTTCATACTGACAGTCCATACTTTTAACTAATCCCAAGCCACGTGTGGTGCATTTTAAATCCCTCCACAGCCTGCCCTGCTCTTTCCCATGTGGTGTTTTCCAGGAGAGCGATGGAGTCACGTTGGCAACCTCAGGCTTCTGAGCATATGGATATTTTTAATTCACAACCCATATTTTGAGGTGAGGAGGATGAATTTTGTTCTGTGTAAGGAAGGGAAGGACCAGAGGAGCCGCTGGAAGGATTAGGTGGCAGAACAGCTGCAGAGGATCAGGTGTGGGGTGATGGATTTGGCTTTTCAAGGACCCCAGGTGCCATTTTAGGGAGTCCAATTGCCATTTCATTACCGTTTATGGTTTATTAATGGACAAAGTAACCACAAAGGAATAAGATTTTGATGCACTCTCACCTTTGGGGCTGCAGTTTTTTCTGACCAGCCCAGAGCAATGTGTCCATGTGTCCACATTTATGATCCCTCGTTTCTGTGTTATCTGCAGGCTTTGACCCCACTTAATCCCATGGCACCCCCAAACAAAAAAAACCCAGCAAAGCTTGTTTTCCCCACGTGTGCCTTGAAGTTAAGCTGATTTTTAGATTCTGTGATGCTCAAGTGAGTGTGTGCTTTGGCATTTCCCTCAGGAAAAGCATTATTAGGGCAGCTCATCTCCTGGCCAGCTGTTTGCAGAAAACTGGTGGCAACTGGAGGATCTTTGCAGCCCCTGTGAGACCAGGCTGAAATAGCTGGGACTGGCACGCACACACGGCATGAGCTTCACTTCCTGCAGAGAGCTTGAAAAGGGGGGGGAAAGAAAGAAAAATAAAATAAAACAACAGCTTTTAAAATTATTATTATTATTATTTTTGCCTTCAGTTGCATGTTGGTGCCTGCTAAAATCCTGCTGCTGGGCAGAGCAGTCCCAGAGGCCGGAGCCTTCCCTCTGCCCACAGCCATGTGCTGCCAAGGTCTAAGAAAGCTGATTTAGCCTTTTGCTGACTTTTTAGCCCCTTTATCCTCCTGGCTTTCTGAGATTTACACCACTGCTCTTTTCCAATGTCATGATTTTAAAAACTGCCTTAGTTTTAAGTGCCCATTCTGCTGTGCAACTGGGTTGTGGCTTGCATTGGTGGGGGGGATGGAAATCCCATTTAATCATGGGGTGTTAAGTTAGTGACAACAAATGGCTGTGTAACAATAGGCCTAGGGATTGTGCTTTATTACCCCACATATTTCCCCTCTTCATGATGATTTTTCCCAGTTAAAATCAAATTTCACCTTAATTTTCTCTGACGTGCACTTGAGTACAACACTGAAAATTCCTCCTGACTTCTTTCTGCTGCTTTAAGGTGAACTTTTTTGCTTTGGCTCATTTCCAGATCTCTCTTTCAGCTGAGATTTGCTTCCTCACCTTCTTTCTGGGAATTCTTGATGAGTAGATGAGAGGGGCATTAAATAGATTTAGTGAAAAATGACCGTCACCAGCGTGGATGACTTTCCTCTAATTAAAAATTGAAACGGAAATGAATGAGCTTCTCTTGAGGCCTTGCAGGAGCTGGTGCTAAGCCCAGCTCTATATTCATCAGTGATGTGGGAAGTCCAGTGTATGAAAGAATATCCCAGAAACTTCAGTACCTTGGAGGATGCCAATAAAAGGGAAGAGAGATTTTCTAGTGGCAGCATATTGATGTGGCCTAGATTTAAATCTGCTGGCCTAGAGCTAAGAGTCAGAGATGAATTTCATAGAATCACGGAATGGTTTGGGTGGGAAGGGACCTTAAAACCCATCCAGTTCCACCTTCCATGGGCAGGGACACCTTCCACTAGCCCAGGTTGCTCCAAGCCCCGTCCAGCCTGGCCTGGGACACTCCCAGGGATCCAGGGGCAGCCACAGCTTCTCTGGGCACCCTGTGCCAGGGCCTCCCCACCCTCACAGGGAAGAATTTCTCCCAGCAGGTTCCCAACAGATCCTAACTTCAACATCTTTGCTTTGATGTACAGTGTAGACTTTTCCAGTGTTGACCAGAAATGCCCTCGTACGCAGCCACCCAATTAATCGTAACCAACACAAGTGCGTTCCCTTTAAACTTTCTCATGCAATGAATCAAAATTTTCCAGCAGGAAATGAAAGCAAAACACTTCATCTAAAAATTCCTCATCAGCTCTAGTCACTAGAGCAGAACAATGGCGATTACACTCAGTTATGCAGTACAAATTCCCAGCACTGCTGTGTCCCGGCGTCGCAGCGAGGCGGGCAGGGAGAGCAGGTGTACGTCAACACCTCTGGTTTGGATGTGAGGAGAGGGGGCCTTGCAGGAGGGAAAAACAGGGATCCAGGTCCAGGGCTGAGGAGGCTGTGTGGTCTGGAGCAAGCAACCCTACACAACCCTAATGAAGAGCAGAGTGCCTGGAAAACACTGCGTGTCCACATCTAATGGGTCCCATCACCTTCTCAGGTGACACCCCAGAGGTTGTTCTTTTGAGAGAGGACAATTCCTTTTAAATCTAACGATGTCCTAGGTGAGTAATGGGTTGTTTTGGTTGCGTTGCCTAACTCTGTGATTGTTCTCTTGTAGGAATGGCAGAGCTTCACCCTCACAGCAGCGATGAGAGAGACTGACAGTGCTCCGAGTCCCCTCTGGCTCCTTGTGCACAATGGCTGCTGCCTCTGCATATTCATTGGATGGTAATGTGGGACGTCGGGAGCAGCGGTAGAGTTCGGCTCCGTCCCACTGTGTTTTTCTTCTGCCGGTTGCGACTTTGAATCACCATGACAACGCTGTGACACTTCCAGCAAAGGTTGCCCGCGGACCAAGGGTGGGCTGGGGGTGGGCGAGAAGGTCGATGATCGAGTCTAATGGGATCAGAAGTTGTGCCTGCAGCAAAACGAGCGTGGAAGAGCCGCCGGCACGGCAAGAAGATGAAATTCCCCTTCCATTGGCTTCTCGTTAAGCAGGCACAATAACATTTCCTTTCGAGAGACTCGCTATAAAAACTCTTTTGGTTATGGCTACTGATCCAACGTGATTGTGCGCGCGGCGACTTTGGAACTCATGACTGGCTATACGATGTTGCGCAATGGGGGAGTGGGGAACGGAGGCCAGCCGTGGGTGTTGAGGTGGTCCAGTCGGATCCGGCTCACCTGGCTTAGCTTCACCCTCTTCATCATCCTCGTTTTCTTCCCCCTCATTGCCCACTACTACCTGACCACCATCGACGACGCGGACGATGCCGGCAAGCGCATCTTCGGCCCCCGCACCGGCAACGAGCTGTGCGAGGTGAAGCACGTGCAGGACCTGTGCCGCATCCGCGAGTCAGTCAGCGAGGAGCTGCTCCAGCTCGAGGCCAAGCGGCAGGAGCTCAACAGCGAGATCGCCAAGCTCAACTTGAAGATCGAGGCCTGCAAGAAGAGCATTGAAAATGCCAAGCAGGACCTGCTGCAGCTGAAGAACGTCATCAGTCAGACTGAGCATTCCTACAAAGAGCTGATGGCTCAGAACCAGCCCAAGCTCTCCTTGCCCATCCGGCTGCTGCCGGACAAGGATGATGCGACCTTCCCCCTGCCAAAATCCAACAGGAACTGCAGGCTGCACAACTGCTTTGACTACTCACGCTGCCCGCTGACGTCTGGCTTTCCAGTCTACGTCTACAACAGTGACGATTACCCTTTTGGTAGTTCCTTAGACCCTTTAATTAAACAGGCCTTTGAGGCGACTGTCAGAACTAATGTTTATGTTACTGAAAATGCAAATATTGCTTGTGTGTATATAATTTTAGTGGGGGAAATGCAAGAGCCCGTAATGCCAAAACCTACTGAACTAGAGCAACAGTTGCACTCTCTGCCATATTGGAGGACTGATGGACACAACCATCTCATCATCAATCTATCGAGGAAGTCGGAAACTCAGAACTTCATTTACAACATCAGCACGGGGCGCGCCATGATCGCCCAGTCCACCTTTTACGATGCCCAGTATCGACCGGGGTTTGACATCGTGATATCGCCTCTGGTCCACGCCATGTCCGAGCCCAACTTCCTAGAAATCCCACCCCAGGTGCCGGTCAAGCGTAAGTACCTGTTCAGTTTCCAGGGGGAGAAGATCGAGTCTCTCCGATCCAGCTTGCAGGAGGTTCGCTCTTTCGAAGAGGAGATCGAAGGCAACGCCCCGGCCGACTACGACGACCGGATCATCGCCACCTTGAAGGCTGTTCAGGACAGCAAGCTGGACTTTGTTCTGGTGGAGTTCACGTGTAAGAACCAGCCTAAGGCGAGTCTGCCCACTGAGTGGGCTCTGTGTGGAGAAAGGGACGACAGACTAGAGCTACTGAAGCTTTCTACTTTTGCACTGATCATCACCCCTGGGGACACCCATTTAGTGATCTCCGCCGGGTGTACCATGAGACTGTTTGAGGCCCTGGAAGTGGGGGCCATCCCGGTGGTTCTCGGAGAGCAAGTTCAGCTACCCTACAATGATGTGATCCGGTGGAATGAGGCAGCCTTAATTATACCAAAGCCACGTATCACAGAAGTGCACTTCCTTCTGAGAAGCATTTCTGACAACGATCTCCTTGCCATGAGGAGGCAGGGCCGCTTCTTGTGGGAGACCTACTTCTCCACCTCCGACAACGTCTTCAGCACAGTCTTAGCTATCATAAGGACTCGAATCCAAATCCCGGCTGCTCCTATCCGAGAAGAACCCGCCGTGGAGATCCCCCACCGGTCTGGCAAAGCTGCTGGTACAGACCCCAATATGGCAGACAATGGTGACCTGGACTTGGGGCCTGTGGAAACAGAACCACCCTACGCATCTCCCAAATATCTCCGCAATTTCACCCTCACCGCAATGGATATCTACAGGAATTGGAATTCTGCTCCGGGGCCTTTCCACCTCTTCCCCTACACTCCCTTTGACCCCGTTTTACCATCAGAAGCAAAGTTTTTGGGGTCTGGGACTGGATTTCGACCGATTGGTGGAGGAGCAGGTGGCTCTGGGAAGGAGTTCCAGGCTGCTTTGGGTGGCAACGTCCCGCGGGAGCAGTTCACGGTGGTGATGTTGACTTACGAGCGGGAGGAAGTGTTGATGAACTCCCTAGAAAGGCTCAATGGTCTCCCCTACTTAAATAAAGTTGTGGTGGTGTGGAACTCTCCCAAGCTTCCCTCCGAGGATCTCTTGTGGCCAGATATTGGCGTCCCAATCATGGTAAGACAGATATAGCTACAACGGGCTTGTTCATGGTGGGATTTGTGTGTTGGAGTTGGCTCTGTCAGCTCAGCTGCAGTCCTGGGGGATGGTTGGAGGTGTCTGTACCTCATCTGGATACTTTTATCAGTGGAGAAAAACAAGAGGTGCCAGTATTTAGCGCTCATGGAGTACGAATGGCTTTCATGGAGCCTAAGGTGAATTTTGATGCTTAAAGCTAAAGATTGTTTCTCGCTGGAAATCTTTGCTTAGGCTCTTTAAGTGCCTCCCTGTGAGGACAGTTGACACCTTATAAATATCTAGGTAGTAACTGTTTCTGCACTTTGCCAGATGAATTTTTTATTAAAACAAAAGAGGGACCCACTGAATTCCTGTCGACTGCGAAGACCTCAAAACCCATCTCTCACTTGATATCACAAGGGGTGGCAGAGAAGGAGTTGCAAGCCAAGGCTGACGTGTCCATGGGAGTTTCCATGCTCCCAAGCCTGTAGCTGAGTTTTGTGTATATTTGGGTTGATTATTTTTTTTCCCTGGCCAAACTGAAGAAGCGACACCTTCAAAAGCCAACCTTCGTTTTCAGACCTGTGAAAATGTACTCAGGTATTGACTTGTAAGGAGTGAATTCTCCCTAAATTTTAATTTATTTTAGGACTTCCCTGTCATCCCAGCATAACCTTCTTCACTGGCCATTGTTAACAATCAATATTAAATATAAATCTCCCCTCATAAAGAGAGCAAGGGCGCAGAGCCACTAACAAGAACTAACACTGTGTGGTCTGAATCTGGTTGTGGTTGGAGGACAAGTGGAAGGATAATGCCTTACAAATTAGGGAAGGGGAAACTGAAAGAGGGAGATGGTACTTAAATACACAAACTGCGTGTGGTTTATGTGACAGGACGCTCCTGAGCTTAATAGCAATGCAAGCTTTATGCTGCGTGCAAAGAGATTCATTGATTTAATATTTCGTTTTATTATTATTGTGATGAATAAATCCTTCTGCTCACATTTAAAAACCCTTATGGTCCGGGAACAATGAGGAGAGAAAATTGCTTGGATAATTGCGAAATAATCTTTCACATTAGTCCTTTTGAACCTCCGAATTCTACAAAATCTTTGCATTGTGTCTGCCAAAAAACCGCATCCTCCTTCGGAGCGGGGATTGTTCTCCTTGGAGTTGCTAATGGGTGTTATTTGTGAAAGAAAAATACGTTTCTGTTGGTGGAAGATAATGGCTCTTTGTACCTGCCTCTCATCTGCGCATCTGTCGTGTTGGAGCCCCTCTGGTTTTCTGGGGACTTGACACACTCGAGTCACTTCGTGTCACCTTTGAGCCCTGCGCTGGGTGGGACGTGCTGTAGGGAATGTTGGGAACTCTGGGGTTCCAGAGGAGGGAATTGTCGTGTGCCTGCTTTGGGACGGTGGATGGTGACACTGTGCTCGTGGCCAAGTGCCAGGGAGTGGCTGGATCACAGAGAGCTAGCTTGTGCTGGGTCCTTTCTGAAGGGGTGTGTTGGTCTGATAATAGCTCTGCTTTCTTCCCATTTTTCTAAATGCCAGTTTTTAAAAGAGCCCAGATCTCCTGGGATCTCTCGCAGGAGTGTTAACCCTGAGCAGCCTCCAGGCATCCATCCCACTGATGTGCCTGGTGCTAAGCCCATCTCCAGATTGGGTGTTTAATCCCGTTGTGAGTTTGTACCATTCATCTGCATGGATGGTTTGGTGTGGCAATGATGGAAAACTTCCCTGGGCTTCATCAGACAGTGACAAATCCTAAGTCTGCTCTGGAAAAGGGTGAAAAGAACATTGGGAGCAGAGGTGAGGCTCTCTTTGAGCTTGTTGGCTGAGATGGGGGACGTGCTGGCCAGGGGAAGAGGCAGGTGGGGATGTGGGATTGGCAGGAGACACAAGTCAGTCGTTGCTGGTGTCGGAAGGAACTGAGGAGCTGTGAATCTGATTTCCTTATGGGGGAAAAAAAGGTCTTTTGATGGGGAATATCCAATTCTCTCAGATCTGGAAGTGGTGCTGTGTCTCTGTGTAACAAACACGTTCCCGTAACTTTGGGATGCAAGGAATTGCTCTGTGCTCAGGTCCTGGAGCACAGAGCTTTGCAGGGAAACTTGAGGGGAGAAGAGAAGGGGATGAGGGTGGATTTGGGTTGTGATTGAAGTGGGTCCAGGCACCATCTGACTCTGAGGAGCAGCACAGCAGCAGTGCATGTGTGCCAGCATGATCCAGGATCAAAGCACCTGAATCCAGAAGGTTATTGAAGAAAATCCATGATCAGAAGGATGTGGAGCTGCTGGAGTGAGTCCAGAAGAAGCCACGGAGATGCTCTGAGGGTTGGAGCCCCCCTGCTCTGGAGCCAGGCTGGGAGAGCTGGGGTTGTTCCCCTGGAGAAGAGAAGGCTCCAGCGAGACCTCAGAGCCCCTGCCAGTGCCTAAAGGGGCTCCAGGAGAGCTGGAGAGGGACTTGGGACAAGGGATGGAGGGACAGGGCACAGGGAATGGCTTCCCAGTGCCAGAGGGCAGGGATGCATGGGATATTGGGAAGGAATTGTTGGCTGTGAGGGTGGTGAGGCCCTGGCACAGGGTGCCCAGAGCAGCTGTGGCTGCCCCTGGATCCCTGGAAGTGTCCAAGGCCAGGCTGGACAGGGGTTGGGGACACCTGGGATAGTGGAAGGTGTCCCTGCCCATGGCAGGGGCTGGGATGGGATGAGCTTTAAGGTCCCTTCCAACCCAAACCGTTTTATCATTTTATGCAAATCACAGGCTATTGAGACAAAGCAACGTGTGTAGCACGTCCGAGGCTTAAAGAGCCTTTGGAAGCAAAATAAGAGTCCTAAACCCCACCAGGACCTGCTGGTGGCAAGAGATGTGTGGCTCTGTGCTAGCAGAATTCCCCAAAGGAGAGTTGGGCTTCCGTGTGTTGACCTTATTTATTGATGAGTTCCTTGAAACGTCATTTGCAAACTGTGCTGCTTGGCTGTGATTTGGGGGTTGTCCTCCCAAGCAGATTTTTTTTCCCTGCTGGGCTGGGAATTAATCAAGAGCCAAGCTCAAAGCTGCATTGGATCTTTGAATCTTTCATGGATAACGAGATAAACAGGGAGACAGAATATATTTGATTTTTAAAAAACTTTGACTTAAATATAGATGGCATAATTTGCTAAAACATCAGTGAGATTGCTAAGCTGCACAGGAGGCTGATCAAATATTCTGTCCCTGTCCTCAGCCTGAAGTGAGTAGGTGGAAATCCAACGTAACGTGAAGTGGTTTGTAGTCACTCAGGGCTGCCCCTGGAACAGAAGTAGGTACTTTACCCTCACATTTAAAGCTGTAAAAACTCTTCCCATCTCACGTTAATCAGTATAGCAGCAAAACCCGATGGCTGTGAGTGAGAAATCTTGTTTGTGCAAGCTCAAAGCCTCACTTTCCCCAAGTGTGTGTCTCTCTAGCACTGCCTTAGGAGAACATCCCAGGACAGGAGTGGGACTGTTCCAGCTCCAACAGCCACATCACAGCCACTGCTGAACTTCTCCCTTTTCCAGAGAAGCTGTGGCTGCCCCCTCCCTGGAAATGTTCCAGGCCAGGTTGGACGGGGTTTGGAGCGTTCTGGGATGGTGGAAGGTGTCCCTGCCCATGGCAAGGGGTGGGACTGGGTGAGCTTTCAGGTCCCTTCCAGCCCAAACCATTCAGTGATTCTGTGATTTGGAGCTAAACCTTATCCAGCCCAAACCAGTATTTTCACAACCTCTGCTCGCATGCTAAGCAGTGACAGCCAGAACTTGCAGCTCCTCTCCCTCTGCTGGCTGTGTGAGGGCCCTCAGTGGCAGAGCCGTGGCTGGAAAAGCCCTGCAGCAGTTTGGTTTCTCCTCCCGCTCGGGGCCGAGGTGGGCTGTGAGTGCTGGAGGCATCTCTGAGCACTTAGGCTGGGTTCAGTGCCAGCTCCTGTGGCTGCCGGCAGTGACTAATCCCTTCCTCCAGCTTTGTTCCAGAATAAGTCGCTGCCTTTGATCCCTGCAGCCACTTCCAGTGCTGTAACGTCCTTTGCTGCTGGCCTGGTGGCTGGTTGAGAGGGCTTATTCCATTTTGCTGCTTTTTAAAAAAGGAATAATCTGTGGAAAATGGCTAATCCAGAAACGTTGCCAGGTCCGCACATGGGTCCCTTGACATGGCATTTCTTAATCAGGAGCAGGCTGGGCAGGGAATGCTGTCCTGACTTTCCCTGCTGTTTGGGCTCTGCCTGTATAAATGTGCTGTGCTGAGCTGGCTCTGAAGCTCACATGCCTGAGGTTTGCACGTCCTTTCCAGCAGAAGGACTCCGAGGGTCTTCGATGTCTCCATTTTAAGGAGCACAGCAGGATCTGTAGGTGATGCTTCTGGCCAAGAGGAGGAGGACAGAACCTGGTCAGGGTGGTGGCCATGGTGGCACCATGAGCTTCTCTGCTTGTCCTTCAGCAAGCAGCTGGACCCTCAGGCTTGGTTTTCTGATAAGAGCAGCATCAACCTTCCAAACTAACCAGCAGCTTGAGATAAGCTGCAGTGGTGTGAGTGATGCAGAGTGAGATCATCATGCTGACCAGGAGTTAAAAGAGAGAATAAAACCTCCATGCTGATCAACACCACCACTTCAATCAGTCCTTCTCCTTCCTGGGAGCTTTGCCTAAATACCAGCTCAGGGTCTGGTTCAGCTTGGTAATTCAGCATTTACCAAACTCTTCCTTGGTGATGTGACTTGTGCTTTTCTGGGCCAACTCCCCTGCAGAAACTCTTTGGTGAGTCCCAGCTTTCTACTGCTTTCCCCTGCCTTACTTTGACTCACAGCTCTTGTGTTCCAAATCAGAAGAAACCCAACTTTGCTTTGAGCTCCTGGATTGCACATGGGAGTGGGGGGGCTCCAGGTTTACTTCCAGAAGGAACGATTCACACAAAATCAGCTGAGAAAATCCCTGTGTGTCACTTCACACAGGAGACTGGCCCCATCCCTGGCTTGACCAGGCCATATTCAGTGCACCAGCGTTACCAGCAGTGCACCCCGGGTTTGTGAGCTCAGTTTCTCCATGAGAGCAGTTTTGGAAGGCAGGGAGATGTTCCACAGAAGTGCCTGGGCGCTGCTGCTGGGTTTGCAGCACCACCTGCTGCCGGCGGAGCCGGTGCTGCCGGGGAGGCAGCTGAGTTCTGAAATCCCTGCGAGGTTTGCCATCTCCATATGTATTTTTTCTGTTGTGTAGCAGCAGAGGAAGGAACAAATTTGCTGCTTAGTTTACCTGCGAATCCTAAAATCCAGATGCTTGTCACTGCAGGGCCTGAGCAAAGGTGCAGCGAGGCGTGAACGTGGGATGATAATGGAACAAGCAGTGCCGACTCCTCGGAATTTGCACTCGGAATATTAACTCCAACACCCTCACAATCCTTGCTAGACCCAACCCTTCCTTCTCCCCCGTGCCATATGCTGGTTTGTGATGGCTTTTCCACATATAAAACCTTACTGTAGCCCCAGCTCTTGGAATTCCCTTGGCTCAGGATGCAGCTAATGGGGTCGGTGACCAGAAGGAAGCGTATTTGGGGCACTGGAAAGGAAAAGCGAGGGAGGAAAGCGTCCTTGCACGCTGCTGGGGACATAATTGGGTGGGTTTTGTCACATGTGAAAGCCTGCAGATGTCCCAGGGGCCAGTGCCCCGTGCTGAAGCATTAAACATCACGAAAGCTGCCTGTGCATCTCAAACGCTCCCCGTTCGGAGCAGGCTCTGTCACAACTGCTGGGGGACAAAAGCAGTGCCACAGGACTTGGCACTGCAGGCAGTGCAGCAGCAAAACCCACATTGTTTATCCAGGGCTGGATTCCTGCTACTTTTAGGGTTTTATTGTGACCTGTTTAAATACCAAATTATTCCCCAAATTACTCCATACACTGGAACAAGCATGGGAAGAATGGAGTGTGTGGATGCATTTCCTCTCTTTTTTCCTTTTGTTTTCACCTACTTTCCATCCTCTGGGACTTTGTTGTGATGGAACTGAGTGTTGACATCCACTTCACTGCAAGCTATGCCTTTCTTCCCATAAAGTCCCAGAGCCTGGATATCTGCATTTCCTTTCTTCCCAGGCTTTTATCTGTCCTGGTGGAGTAGTTGTGCTGTGCAAAGCCATTTGATTGTGCATTCTGCACAGGCTGCCTCATTTGTGGCGACAGCCCTGCCTCCCAGAGTGGCCATAACTTGGTGCTGTGCCACAAGACACGGATGGATCTCCTGGCACAGGAGGGAAGGAGGCGAGCTGCACTCACCGAGGTCAGGAATTCGGGTATGAAAGAGATGGGACAAAAGAAAATCTGCGTTTGCTGGAACAGGAGGGACCTCGTGGGGCGTTGGGACATGAAAGAGGCAGCGGTGAGGGACATGAGAAGGCTACAAAGAGGAAGGTACCTGTTGGATATGAGGTTAGAGAAGGAGATGAGAAGCAAGAGAGGGGTTTTAATCACTGCTTGTTGCTGCGTGTCTGATGTAGCTCCCAGATGCCTCCCCCAGCTCTGTGGATCGATCAGCAGAGACATTGCAGCTCTCAAGGAGAAGGTGATGATTTACTCCCAACTTTTGGGCTGGGCTGGCAGCAGCAGCCACCCCCTGGACAGTCTCCTACCCCTTTTCCCCACAGTCCTTTCCCCTTTCCTCGCCTGTGTCTGGTGCGGAAGCAGGCGCTGCTCTCCATTATCTAATTCATGGATGCTTTTTTCCCATTTTCTTAAAATCAAGCTGTGGTTAGTGATAAAGCCTGATGGGTTTCCCTGCCCTGCTGGGCATACAGAGTGCTCCTCTCTCCAAAAAGCAGTACTTGGCTCCTTCCTGGACTTCTGGAAAAGGTTCATCTCCTGTGAAAAGCCAGTGACAACAGGTGATGGAGTAGCTGGATTCAGAACCAAAAGGCTGCAGTTTGTTTTCCCCATGTCCTGTCTCCAGAATCCCTGGAATCAGTTGTTTCACTACAAGCACCCAGAAAGGATGGAGCTTTTTCTCCTGATGACAGCGAGGGGATGTCACTTCAGAGACTGTGAGAAAATCAGTAGTTTTCAGACACTTCCATTTATTTAAAGCCTTCAGTTAATTAATGAAAATCTGTGTTAGCCCTGTTAAGAAAGGGGAGGATTTTTTTTCCTTCTCCTGAAACTAGCCAAAGGACCATCAGCAAGGAGCTGAGGGCACTAGAGGGAAACTGAGGCACGGAGAAAGCCACACCTGATCTCTGAAACATCCACTTGTGTGTCTCTGAATAAGTTCACAGAAATGCTGTTTTCACCTATTCCCAGATTTTCTATCAGCAGGAAATGTGGTGAAGCTTCTGTCTTCCCAGGTAACACTTTCAGATCCAAATAGTTCAGCAAAGCCTTCAGCTTTCTGAATGCTCATTTGAACTGAGCTCTGAGTGGTTTAAGCTTCGTGGAGGGAAGAGAAATGGGTTTTGTTCTCGACACTGAAAGCATTTGGGGCAGGGAAGTTCTGTTTCCAACCTGGATGTGGAAGGGCTGATCGTGGCTTTGACCTCTGAGCTGCCCAGAGCCCGGCTGGTGGGAGCCTGGCTTATCTCTGTGACGAGGGACAGCCTCATCTTGGACTGTGACAGAAGAGAGCTAAGAGGGAGTAAGAAAAGCTTCAGAACAGCCATAAACTGGAGAATTCTTTCCAACAGGGCTCATTTTCCTCTTGCTCTGAACGCAGGTGACAAAGCAAATTGGTTTCAAAACACTGATAGCTATTAGGCTGATTTTATTGGAGTTTATAAAAGGAATTGTTTTGAATTGTGACTCATTTATTTGAACTCCATAATTTCTAACACATGCTGGTCCTTAATTCCCAACCCATCCCGTGGCTTGTGGGAGGTGGTTCTGGGAGTCTGGATTCATCCCAACCATGTGTTTGGCAGTAATGCATTGGCTGCCTCTTGATGGAAGCAGTTTTTCCTCCTGGATTTTGTTGAAGCAAGTATTAAAAGCCTTGGGATAAATGAAGCTTTGAAGGACATGACATTGCCCATGGCTTGGGTGTGGGGATGGTTCCCTGCTCCTCTGGGTGGAAGAACGATGGGCTGGTGTAAAGTAGGATTTAGCCAAGGATTCCAGGAGTTAGGATCCAAAAATTGAAATCTACAAATTCCTTAGAAACCCATCTGGGGCTCGTATCCAGATTTGTCACTGGCTGGCTCTGCCGCCTGGAGGGAAAGCTGTGTGTTTGGGGAAGGTGCCTCTCCCTTTGTTTGTCCACATTCAGGAGGACATCCCAACCCTGTCCTCTGCTCTTTGAGCTGATGGAGATTGCAGTTCCCAGTGAGCTGTGCTCCTGGAACAACAAGGGATAAAAGCCAATTTGGGGATCGTGGTGTGGGTACTGGGACAGTTCTCTTCTTCCAACATTCCATCAAGGAGCTCTCATCCCTCCATAATGGATTTGAGGGCAGGCACGCCGGCAGCAAGCTGTCATCATTTCACCCAGAACTTCCCCAGTGAGATCTCAGCCTTCTCATCTCACAAGTCCCCCGGAAGGCTTCCGGTCTGGAATAAACCTAGAAGCCAAAAGTGAGTTTATGTGCCTGAGTGCTTTATGGTTGCTGCTCCCAGCCACATAAACATTAATAAATCCACTGTCCTCTTCCCATCAAAACAATAACCTGCCTGCAAACTTGATGGCTTCTTGGCTCTGCTGTATCTGAGTTTATATTCCGGGTTTTTTAGTAGCTGCTCCGTGAGTTACAGTCTGACTCCAATTCCCTCCTCCCTTTGTTGGGCCGTGATGTTCATCTGGATGCCCTCGGATACAAATGTTTGCACTGAAGCTCTTGTAGGTTGGGTCAGAGTAGCTTTTAAATGCTGAAAACATCTCTGAGCATCCTTGGGTGTAATGTATTCCAAAAGAGTGAGACGCACCCGCGTGAACAAATTTACAAATGATGGCACCTGCTCTGCCAGGTGTTTTGTTTTCCTGCTGTAGTGGAAATCCTGTCTGACAGATCCCGAGGAGGAACCTGCTGAAGGAGTAATTGCACAACAATACAGAGGATTTGCACTGACGGAAGCCTCTGGTAATTAAAGCAGCCGGGCTATCAGCCAAAGAGCAAAGTGTGGAAAGATAAGCTCTGCCTCACTTAGTGAGCAGAAAGGAGGTATTTCCAATAATCCCCTGGGATCACAGCCCGTGGATTTCCAGCACTTTCCTCTTCTCTGCCTCTCCGTTGTGCATTTCTGTGTCTCCAGGATGTTGCTGTGTTTCCTCCCATGCCATGGCCTGGTGCTGCACGGCTCTGATGCCTTGGCAAGGGGAGGAGACCTCAGGGATGCTCTGGAGCTGCCTCCTGACTCTTCCATCTCCTGTCTCACAGATGAGACGTGACAGCCCTTCTCAGATCCACCCCGGGCTCCCAGTCCCTTTGCTGCCAGACTTCCCGGCACGGAGCAGGGGACTGGTGATGTGCCTTTTCCAGGGAAATCGGAAGTGCAGGAATTGGCTGGTGATGGGCTGAGGGAGATCTGGGCTTTAATACTTCAGAGGTTTTGGGGTTTTGCTTGTTTATGGAAATCAGGTCAGGGAGTTGCAGTCTGCGAGTGGTTCTTGGGCTCTTGTGTGGCTGCTCCAGGCTCTTGTTTGGCTCTTCCAAGGATAAGAAGGAGCTTGTGCCTGGCCTGACACATCTCTGACTGCTCCACTGAGGGCACAGCTGGGGAACTCAGGCAGGCAGGGAAACTGAGTATTTTTGCCAAAACAAGGCCAGGCTTTCCCAGTCAGTTCCTTGTGCAGCTCTGCCCTGCCTGGTGCAGAGCCAGCTTCCCTGAGTCCCAAAACAGATCCAGGAGATGAGAGCCAGTTCAGAGCAGTGGTCACTCTAACCTGACTGCTCCTCAGGCTCTCTCTGCTCCAGGGGTGGGCCAGGGTGCAGCAAGGATCTGCAGCTGGCTGAGCCAAAATCCTGCTGAATCCCAGGGTCTGAGTTGGGTCAAATCTGGAGCAGAAGGGTGGGATCCGTTCCCGGGCTCACTGACAGGGCCCACGTCCATTCCTGAGCTGTTGGTATTTTCCAGTCTGGGAAGCTTTTGCTACCTACAAGTGGTTTGAATCCCTCATCCCTGAGCTCCAGGCAGTAACACTCCGCCCTTTGGATGGAGTTAAAAGCTGCTGCCTGCCCTCCTTCTGTCTCTTTGCGTGTTCTCTTGCTCAGCAGCGGTCCCAAATGGCATCTCTGTGTTTTACCTAATATTAGCAAAGTGGGTTTAGGGCAGGCAGTGTGAGGCAGGTGTCCCCATTTCATCAGAACACGCTCTTGGCCCTTGTCCAGGGAGAGCTTGGCCACCAGGGTTGGATGGAGACACGGAGCCAGACACAGGGTGCTGGTGAGATGGCGAGGTCATCGTGGGAAGCACCTTCCCCTTGGGTTGAGTTTTACAGTGCAAATAAAATTCACCAGGGATGGAAATGGGCGAGCTGACACCAGCCTGTTGTTTTTTCCTGTGTTCAGTGATACAGAGCTGGGCTTCTCCAGCCTGGAATTCCTGGCTCTCAACCTTATCCATCCAACACTTCTGTTTCACCACCTCACTGGTGCTGCGCTATCAGGCGTTGGGTGAAATTCATCAGGTTTTGTGACTTTGAATCTAAAAGGGCAACATTCCTACTGTGCAGTACCAACCTTTGAAAATCCTCCAAGAGGCTTTTTCCACCCTGAGATCTCTGAGTTGCTTGGAGGCATTCCTCAATGGAACAGCTGCCCTGTGAGATTAGGGAAGGGTGGGTGGCACTGGTTTGTTAAAATGCCGCCACATCGGCTTGGGACACGCCAGGGCTGTCATTATCCAGAGCTTTAGAAGGGAAGCTGATTTATCCAGCAACTTCTTTGCTGTTAAAATTACCACTAAAGCAGCCAAGGGGTATTTGGAGAGGGAGAAGAGGCACAGAGGATGAAGTTCAGAGTTGACAAATAACAATGTATGCATGACTTGCTTGTGCTGAATCCATGCTAGGGACACTCCTGCTGCCATCCATCGCCTCCCTGGGCTGTTTCAGCTCTGGGAGTGTGTCCAGGGAAGGGAACAGAGCTGGGGAAGGGGCTGGAGCACCAGGAGAGGCTGAGGGAGCTGGGAAAGGGGCTCAGCCTGGAGAAAAGGAGGCTCAGGGGGGACCTTGTGGCTCTGCACAACTCCCTGACAGGAGGGGGCAGCCAGGGGGGTCGGGCTCTGCTCCCAGGGAACAGGGACAGGATGAGAGGGAACTCCTCAGGCTGTGCCAGGGGAGGGTCAGGTTGGACATCAGGAGGGATTTCTCCATGGAAAGGCATTGGAACTGCCCAGGGAGGTGGTGGAGTCCCCATCCCTGGAGGTGTTTTTACAACGTGTGGATGTGCTGGGTGTGGATCATGGGTTAAAGGTTAGATTTGATCACCTTAGATCTCTCCAGCCTGAGTGATTCTGTGATTCCACGATCACACCTTTGGGAATTGCCTATTCCACTGCAAAAACCCCCCTACCAAACTAAAAATTTGGGTTATCAGTATCGAAACCCTCAAAAGAGCAAGCTCTTTCTTCTTCAAATGACTTTCCCTGGCTTCACAGCAAACAGCAGCTTGTAAATCTGGCTCGTGATCCCAGAGCTGCCAGTGGAAGTTGGATCATGAGCTTTGCACTCTGCAGTTTTTCCCTGTGAGCTTTCATGGAAAGCACACAGAGGAATTTCGGGAAGTTGAGAAGGGAATGAGCTGCAGCAGTGGAGGTATTGGAACATGACAGCGTGTTATCCCAGGGACCTTCTTTGAGCCAAATAATTACACTTAATTGTAAAATAAATCTAATTGGACAACCAACTCCATGTGCATCTCTGCACAGCCGCTAACAGCAACACACAGAGAATAAAAATAAGTATCTGGGTCCCTTTAATGTTCAAACGAGCACCCTTCTCCTTTCTCTTCTCTGGGAAGATGCGACAGCTGCTCCTGTATGAAAATGAATAAATAATCATTTTTATTTGGATCTCAAGCTGTTTTCTCCTCTCGGAGATGAGCGACCCACTGATCTCAGCTGAGGAGTTTAAAGGGAGACCAAGTGTTTGCACATTTTCCGTGCGTGGACACAGCACCAGTTTAAGAAAAGCCTTTCTGTGGTATCTTCCTGTGTGGTTTTGTTCTCAGCGGGGGATAATTTATGCCGGGTTTTATGTTGCATTATTTAATTACGCGTATTTTAAAAATGCATCTGTGTTGCCAATTTATATTCAGCGTGCGCTGCCTTTGGATGGCTTTGGAGCTAAATACCCTTCTCATACCTCTGGAGATGCGTCTTAAAATAGTCTATAAATCCTTTTAATTCAGATTTTGAAAAGGCTTTAAGTCGGAGGTAGCAAAGCCGGAGGTTCAGGGCAGAAAGGAGGGGCTGTAGCTGTTTCAAGGTGAAGAGGAGGGAGCAGGGAATAATTAATACATGAGAAAGGGGATAACGGTAACTTCCCCATCCATCTTTACAAGGGGAGATTAAAGGAAAAACAAGAAGGTGAAGAATTGCCAGGGGAAACCACTGTGAAAACCAGGGACAGCTCCTCGGGCGATGCATGACTGAGGAAACATCCTGCTACGAGTGTCTCAGGTTCGGGGTGGGTGCTCAGATAAATGGATGTTTTTGGTGCCGTCAAATCCAGCAACAGAGCAGATTCCAGAGGATTTCTTTGGGGAAAGAAATGGGTGAGGAAAGATGGGTGAGGACTGATGTTCCCTTTGCCCACCCACAGCTCCATCCACACCAAGCATGTGCTGGGACTCCTCCAGTCCTGGAACAAAGCTGGGAGCCAGCTGGGAATGGTGAGAGTGGTTGGTGGGGGGAGACCAGTCAGGAGAGGAGCACATTCCCTCCCGGCTGTGCCTGGGATGCAGGAGGATCCCGGCATCCTGGCTCTCCCTCAGGATGGCTCTGGATGTGGTAACAGGGTTCCTTTAGGAGCTGAGCTCGCAGCCATTCCCACTGATCAATACATCAGGATCTGAGTGTGTTAACCCCAGGATTACACCCAAATATCACAGTCTGAACAAACAGCTCAACGCTGCTTTTTGTGCATCTGGGATTTTACCTCTGCGTCCCCAGTTTTTTTAACAAACATTAATTATCCCAAACGTGGCCAAAAGAACATCCATTTTTTTTTACAAAATGCCAGCCTGCTCAGATCTGGCAGTGTGTCTGGAAGGAGCTTTGACACCCCAAGTGTCCAAGTGCAGGGCAGCAATTCCCGCTGGATTTGCAGCTCATCGGAAGCTGTCACAAACACCCTGGACTCATTTCCTCGAGTTTTTGGGTCTGTGTTGGGAAAAAGAGCTTGGCTTGGGGAGGAAAGGCATCGTCCCAGGGGCTTGGCTCTGGTGGAAGTGCCATGCTGGCATCCCATCTCCTCCCTGCCCACACAGCTCCTGGCAGTGTGCCGGGAGGAGCCTCGCGCCGTATCGAGGGAGGCCAGGTTATTTCATTTCTCATGAAATCAAGAACTCCTGTCTGAGCCAAAGGCCTGGATCTGTGCTTTTGGCTTTGGAAAGCAGGATGCTGGCCAATAGGAGCTGGATGAATTTCTGCCCTCCGAGGGTTTTCTCGTGGTGGGAGTTGAGGTTGGCAGGAGGGAGAAGGTTCTGCGTGGGCAGGGCAGGACGCCGGCGCCGCTGGGCGTGATGCTGCGCTTGGAAGTCTTCAATAAGCACCACGGTGGTTGTCCTTGGTCGGGGCAGCCAAGCAGATTTGAGGTCTGGGCTGAGAGCCACGGTGATCCTGCCAGCTTTTGTGGAGCAGCTCAGCTTGCCCAGGAACAGGTAGTGATAAAACACTGAGAAAATCGAGTCAAAAATGCGGCCTTGGTCAGACTCACGGGATTTACTCCAACGGCGTCTCACTGGGAATGGGCTGCAGAGATTTTGGGTGGCATCTGCGGTGATGGCAGCAGCTGCTTTGGCTTCTCCCTGGCACCTGTCCTGGCAGGGAGCCTGGCTGCTTGTCATGGAGCCAACGTGCCCGGGGTCAGCCTCGTCTCTGCTATGAAATGAGAGGAGGTAACACAGAGCTCAGAGACATCAGGATCAAAGTCATCTCTAGCAAAGGCACCCTCAGGTGTGTAGTTCCCATATGGAGCCTTATCCAGTGCCAAAATTCCTGCTGAAGCCAGGATGTTGAGAGAGTCACAGAATCACTCAGGTTGGAAAAGTCCTCCAGGGCCATTGAGTCCAAGCTGTGCCCAATGCCCACCTTGTCCCCAGCCCAGAGCTCTGAGTGCCACCTCCAGGCCTTCCTTGGACACCTCCAGGGATGGGGACTCCAAACCTCCCTGGGCAGCCCCTTCCAATGCCTGGCCACCTTTTCCAGGAAGAAATTCCTCCTGTTACCCAGTCTGAGGCCGTGTGTTTTGTCCCTGCCTGACATCTCACATTTCTTGCTTGGCTCAGTACAAACTCGTTCTGACAGCTTCACTTCCAAAAAATTGCACAGCTTCTGGGAGGATGCTGCTTGGTGGGACCAGGCAGAGTTCTTCTCTTCCTCATCCCCATCTCTGGCTGCATTTGCAGAGCAGCAAGTGCCAGTCTGATCTCACACCTCGGCTGCAGAGGCAGCGGGAGTGGAGTCGGCCGTGGCAATGAAGGATGTGATTTATCCCGTTTAGGGATCTGCACACCCTTCCCTCCTTCCAGGGAGCCTTGCAAATAATCCCAGCACTCGTGCCTGAGGTGTAGAGGGCAGGGACCCTGGTGTATCTCAGTCTGTGGGTCTCAAGTGCTGATCCAGGCAACTTTCTTAATCAAAAGATGCCTGACTTTGGCCAAACTAGGAGTTGAAAATAAATGTATGTGACAGGGTGGCTTCAGGGATACTTGGAACTCGTTGTTCCCTTTTCCTAGAGTTTGCCATCTCCCAAAGTCCTCCAACAGAGCCCTCCCTGACCTCTATTAAGCCTAGACTGGCTGATTTTTAATTGATTTTTGTCCCACATGTGCACATGGGAGAGCTGGAGAAGCCTTGGCTTCCCTTGTGCTTTCTGCAGAGAGGAAGGAGGATGGGAAGTTCCCTGGGAACGAGGATGTGGGATGTGGGCGGAATGAAGATCATCACCTCCCACATGTGGCCGTCCTTGAGGGGTGGGGACAACGGTGGCACCTCTGGAGCCACGTGCCAGGTCTGGGCTGGTCACAGTGGTCACCCATGGTCCGGGAGATGCGTTATCCCTTTCCTTCATGGAGAGGATCTGAATCCCGCCCCTTCCTCGGTGCAGCAAGGGGAGCGCGTGGTGTCCCCACCCCACTCTGCTCTCTTCCCACAGCCCGTTTGGGTAGGATTGCTCAACTTTGGGAAAGATGGAAATGGATCCTTTTCCTGAGAGCTGCCCAAATTATCCAGCTCTCCTCAGGGCATCCTTCAGGCTTTTTTCCCCCTCACAGAGACCTGACGTGAGCAGCGAGGTGCCCGGTTTCTTGCAGAGTTTGCTCTTTGCCCAGGAATCAACCCAGTTCTCTAAGCTGAGCTGTCAAAACTTCTCCAAGGGCACGGATGTTCCTCATGTCCTCACCATCAAATTACAAGTGACACTTCATTTAAAGCTCAAGCGTGAGGCCTCACTAGCGAGGAGATTGCTGGAAGATATTGATTTTGCCGCTTTTTTTGTGTTTATGTATAAAAACCTATTTTAAAGTACTGGTAAAAGGACATTATTGCTGGGCAGGCTCTGGCTTTATGCTCTGCTTTAGTTTTCTCTAAGGTTTTTTAAGATCCATTTGTCCAACGTGTCTGCCAACAGCGAACACCGGGAGCAAATGGACTTCATGGAGCTGTGGGGTTTTGTGCTCCTTGAGTCAAGCAAATCCCACGTTGTGGGACTGAATCACCTTGAATTCATTTGCTAAAAAAAAGAAGAAGCTTCTAGTGTGGTCTGTTGGGTGCTGGGAGGCATTTTAGATCTTGCATCTTGTCTCCAAACTTTGCAAACCGCTCAGGAGGTTCATGGTTTCGAGCTCTGGGCCACTTAGCTGATTGCAAAGTGCTTTAAAGAGGATTATTCCTAAACAAAAGTCAAAAATAACCACAATAAAGCGAGCAGGGCACAGTCTGGGGTGGTTTTGAGTCTGAAGGGGTTGGCCTTTGGTGCAGGCCGCACCACTGCTGCTCTGCTCGGTGTTTGGAGCCCTTGCTGTGAGGGAGGGTGGTGTTTTGGTGATGGGCTGGGGTCTCTTTTGTTGTTCTCTGGCTGATTTCGTGTCCTCCTCACTGTTTGAATCTCCTTGGAAAGGAGAAGCGCCGACTCCCCGTTCTGCCAGAGCCTTTCAGCTTTGCTGAGGGAACATCTTTCCTTGGGTTTTGACAGAGCTCTTGGCTTGAGACCATTAAGGAACAAAATTGTGGCAAAATCGGTCATTCAAATGATGGAAGGGAGGGAGAAGCAGCTCTGGGGGAGAGATTGAGACCTCAGTGTCTGAAAAAGGACAGAGAGGGGTTGGTTATGGCACCTCTGGGCTCTTCTGGGGGGTGAGGCCCACCCAGGGCAGCGGGTGGGAGCTGAAGGTGGATAATTCCCAAGGAGCAGCATTGACATTTGAGAGGGAATGAGGCAGAGGAAAGGGGGATTGTCCCACTCTCAGTGTCTCCAGGTGGGGAGAGGACACCTCCCTGGGGGAGCTGCTGCTCCCAGTGACAGCTCCACCGACCTGGAGCACACAGGAGGTTAATGGAGGTGACTTGGAGAATTCCAGAATGGTTTGGGTGGGAAGGGACCTTAAAGCTCATCCCATTCCATCCCCCTGCCATGGGCAGGGACACCTCCCACTATCCCAGGCTGCTCCAAGCCCCGTCCAACCTGGCCTTGGACACTTCAGGGATCCAGGGGCAGCCACAGCTGCTCTGGGCACCCTGTGCCAGGGCCTCCCCACCCTCACAGGGAACAATTCCTTCCCAATATCCCATCTATCCCTGCCCTCTGGGAAGCCATTCCCTGTGTCCTGTCCCTCCATCCTTTGTCCCAAGTCCCTCTCCAGCTCTCCTGGAGCCTCTTTAGGCACTGGCAGGGGCTCTGAGCTCTCCCTGGACCCTTCTCTTCTCCAGGCTGGACTCACTCCAGCAGATCCACGTCCTTCCTGTGCTAAGGACCCCAGAGCTGAACACGGAGTGCAGAGTTGCCTCCTCCTGCTTCCCTCCTCACCCCCCATTCCCACCATGATTCCTGCATCCTCTCTTTTCCAGCAGTTCCCAGGCAGAGAAGAAACCCCTGGGAGCATCTGCTGGCTCTGGATAACCCTTCAGCCAGGCCAAACACTGAGCTGAGTTTTGTGATGCTTCTCCACCTTGGGAAGGGGAAGGATCAGAAATTCCTGTGCTGACATTGTCCCTGCTTTTTCTGTGTCCTAATGGCACCACAGAGCTCCCGGGGTGGGAATGCTGCCGGCTCACCTCTGGCCCTGCTTTTCCATAGCCCAGAGCTGCCCAGTTTGCTTACCTGCAGTAAATTGTCGGTGCTTTTGATGGCTCCTCAGTGAAATATCCCACATGTTCCTGGTGAATATTCCATCCCCCCCGGAGATATCGACAGATGAAAGCTCCAAGACTGGCTTTCCATGGGAATTGAATCATCCCAGCTGTCCCGCAGATCCCGATACAAATATTTCCACTGTTAATGGTTTCAGTGTGGGCTTTTCTGTGGGATCAAATGTAATCTTATTTAATGGAGTTCTACTGCCGAGACGCTTCGGTCTTCTCACCAGGCCGGGCCTAATTTTTAAATGGAGATTGTTCAGAGCAGAGACAGGGAAATGACCAGAGGGATTGAATGGGATGGGAAATTTGGGATGGACGGAGTGACTTTGGACCAGCCAGGGGAGGCCGAAAGTGTAAGAGCAGGGGAAAGGATCCAGGGTGGATGGGGCTGTCAGGAATGGTGTGAAACTCTGTCAAGGGAGGGTTAGGCTGGATTTTAGGAAAAAGGTTTTTCTCCAGAGGGTGGTGGAGCACTGGAACAGCTCCCCAGGGAATGGTGACATTCCCAAGGCTACCAGAGCTCCAGGAGTGTTGGGACAATGCTCTCAGGGATGCACAGGGTGGGATTGTTGGGGTGTCTGTGCAGGGCCAGGGGTTGGCCTGGATGACCCTGGTGAGTTCCTTCCAAATCCATGATTCTATTCTGTGATTTTTGGAACTGTTCAGTAGATTTTACACTGAGGCTGGGGACGAGGGGAATCGCTGGAGCTGGCGCTGGGCTGAGCTGATGCTTTGTGCCTGGAAAGGATTCCCCGTCCCAGGGCCACCAGAGCTGGCCCAGCCCCAGCCCCCAAACCCCACCAGTGTCACTCGCACCCCACAGGTCGTCCGCACGGAGAAGAACAGCCTGAACAACCGCTTCCTGCCCTGGGACGAGATCGACACCGAGGCCATCCTGTCCATCGACGACGACGCCCACCTGCGCCACGACGAGATCATGTTCGGCTTCCGGTGAGCGGCCCCTGGCCACAAACTGCTCCTCCCCGCAGCCAGGAGCTGCTCCGGGGCATGGTCAGGGCTGGCACATCCCTTCCCGTGGCTCCCCGGCTCCGTGTCCTGGAGAAACACGCGCCGATGGCGTGGGGAAGCTGACCCCGGGTTGTCCAGGAAACCCCATTTTCCGCACTGCTTAACCCAACTCTCCGGCTCTTGCCGTGCTGTTAATGCTCCCTGAATGGTTTTGTGGCTTCCTGGGGTGGACAGAGACCGGAAAACAAATCCCAGAAGTTTTGTTGCACTCCATCCTTGTGCCACAGGCAAGGCCGGGATGTTCTTGGCTGCCCCAGCACCTGCTGCTCACGTGCCGGTGGTGGCTGCCGCCCTCTGCTCCCTGTGACTCTGGGGTGTGACAGTGAACTCTGGGGGCATTTCCTCCTGCAGAGCAGGCGAAGGCAGATGCCACCCAGCAAAGGCAGCTCCCACTCCCACCCCCGTTCTGCTCCAGCATCCAGCTTTCCCTGGACTTTTCCCTGGCAAAAGCTTTCTGATCATGGCAACGAGGGGGCTCCTGCCGGGGGAGGTTTGTGCCAGCTGCTCCTGCAGCTCCTGCAGCCAAACCTCCCTGACTGCCAGGAACGGGGAGTGAGGGTGGCACCGGGAGCAGGGACTGCGATTCCCGGCCGGAGAACACCCGGCAGCTGCCTGGGGGTGGCAGGCAGGGACCAAAACCTGCTTGGGAGGAGGACTAAAAGGCACAAAATGCCTGGAAACCCACCAGGCTCCCTCAGAGAGATGAGAAACAAGGTGTGAGAGGGATTAAAGTGCAGGAGGAGGCGTCAGGAATCCTGGCCTCCCTTCCCTGCCCCGTTCCAGGCTTTTTATCTGAACTGGGCTGTTTTCTCCCTTTTTTTGGTCTCTGTTTTTCCTTCGCCTGGCCGAGGTTTTGCTGATTAGCCCTGGAGAGCATCAAATGAAGGTTGTAAGTGCCCTGTGTTATTCTCACTCAGATCCCTGCTTACAGACACCCTGTTCCCACAAAGCCTCCCTGTGCTAACACATTCCCAGGAATTGCCGGAGTCTTGGCACTGGAGTGAACCTCTGCCCACAGCAACTGTGCTTTGTGAAACTTTGCTCCAGGCTTTGAAGCTTGGGGCCAAAAGCCTCATTTTTCCCTGTTTGCCACTCAGGAGGGAGCTGGAGGCAGCTCCCTGAGCACCCCCAGAATGATTCTCCAGAGAAATCCTGATTTTTGTGGCTGAGCTGGGAAGGAAGAAGTGTCACGTTCATAGGAAAGCGAAGATTTGGGAGAAGTGAAAGGGAAAAGTGGTTTTGACTTCCAGCTTTTCTAAACAATCAACCTAGACTGACAGGAACTGCAGCAAACAAGTGCTGGGGGGAGCAGGGAGCCAGGGAAGCGGCTGGTGGTGCTGATTCCTCGGGATTCATGACGAGGTTATCTTGGAGTTTCATTAATTGGAGCAGAGGATTGAACAACAAACACGTCTGTGCTCCACAAGTGTGAGGAAAGCTCAGGGAATCTCCGTCTCCTCAGCTGCTCTCCTCCTGTAGCTCTCCAGGAACAGGGCTCGTGGGAGGAATTTCCATCCACATGAGGAAAAAAAACCCCAAAAAGGCCACTTTCTGCCCAGTTCTGTGCCTGGGAAGAAGGGAAAACCCTTCTGTGTGCACAGGGAGTTCTCTCATGCAGTGTGGAGGCACAGCTTGGGCACTGAGCAGCAGGGAGGTGGGACTGAACGATCCAAAGGAAGGCAGCACCCCTGCCTGTGGAAGCTGGATTTGTTTCCCAGGTTAGGCATTAGGCACTGACTTTTTCCTTAATTATTCCTGCCAGTGCTGCAGCTCTCCTGGGGGATTTCTCTGGAGGAGCCTGAGCTGCAGAGGAGAGCAGAATATTAAGCAATCCCACGCTCCCACGTGCAGACCTCAGGATTTCATTCCCAAGGCTGGACTGTGAGCACGTGTTGGGGTGAGGGGGGCACTCAGGGCCCTGGAGGCTTCTCCTGTGTGGCCAGAGCCCGGGAAGCTGCGGTCTGGGATGAGGAGCTGGCAGTTTGGTGATCCAGGTCTTCCCTCGGGAGACGCTGGGGCCTTCAGCATCTCAGCAGCTTTTCACAGAATGATGGAATCACGGAGTCCTGGAATGGGTTGGGTTGGAAGGGACCTCAAAGCTCAGCCAGTGCCACCCCTGCCCTGGGCAGGGACACCTTCCACTATCCCAGGTTCTCCAAGCCCTGTCCAGCCTGGTTTTGAAGCTTTCCTTAAGGGAGATTGATGTTATCCTGGCTTTATGGAGCTACTGGGAGACAGAAAGTCCCAGGGATTCGGGGAAGAGGCCAGGAGATGTTGGGCTCCTCCCATGCTGAGCCTGGGCTGCTCTGGCCTTAGTTTTGTTCCAAACCTCGAGAACAGCCCCGATGAGCTACAAAATCCCTGATCTATGGATTAGGAGCTTTCCCTGTGCACTCGGCCGTGCTCCAGGAGAGGAGCACATTTTAACACTTCTTCCTTTTTCCTTTTGGGCATTCCTTGGATAAGCAGTGGCCAAATCCCTTCATGTACAGACACCCCTCAGGCCAGGCTCCCAGCTCTGTGTCTCACGGAGAGTTTTGTGTTTGCAGGGTGTGGAGAGAGGCCAGGGATCGCATCGTGGGCTTCCCGGGGCGCTACCACGCCTGGGACATCCCCCACCAGTCCTGGCTCTACAATTCCAACTACTCCTGCGAGCTCTCCATGGTGCTCACTGGTGCTGCCTTCTTCCACAAGGTGGGTCATCCCCGGAGCTGCCCCTTCCTGCTCGCAGCCACCCGAGGCTGCAGCTCTGGGGGGCTGGGGGTTTTTAAGGACAAATGTGGGAGCTCACTGCTCCTTTTCCCTCGCTTTCTCCAAACTGAAACACGGCCAGAACCTGGTCCTGAGTGCAATGGGAAGGGTATCCAGTGGCTCTTCCTGCCATACTGACCCCACAGCAGCAGAGAGCAGGATCTGAGGGGGCTGGAACCCCCATTCCTCGATTTCTGAGGTTGCAGGAGCTGGGGATTCAGGGAGAGGGTGGTGGCTGTGGGAGATTTGCTGCTGCGGCTACAGCGGATCTTGGTGCGGGATTAACTCCGTTACGGGGGATCTCCACTGGGATCCTTGAGTAGTGGGTCAGACACATCCCAGATGTCCCACGTGTTGGTATCACCCGTGAGAACGCTGTGCCTCTCCCTGTTCCCAGTACTACGCGTACCTGTACTCCTACGTGATGCCCCAGGCCATCCGGGACATGGTGGACGAGTACATCAACTGCGAGGACATCGCCATGAACTTCCTGGTGTCCCACCTGACCAGGAAACCTCCCATAAAGGTAAAGCCACCGGAGCCAGGGCGTTGTCTGGGGATTGGCATTGCTGGAGAAGCTGTGGTTGGGGAGTGAGTGGTGTGTCAAGGGCTGCACTGCTCCAGGGAAATCCAGCTCCAGTGGGAAAGCTCAGCCTTTGGAATCGGCCAAATCCCTGCCACAGAGCAGGTGAATTGAGGTTTGATAGTGGAAGATTAAATCAGACTCAATTCTGTGTCTGGTGAAAGGTTCCCTGCCCATGGCAGAGATGATCTCTGCTCTGGAGCTGAGCTGGGAGAGCTGGGGGGGGTTCACCTGGAGAAGGATCATGGGAGAGCTCAAAGCCCCTGCCAGTGCCTAAAGGGGCTCCAGGAGAGCTGGAGAGGGACTTGGGACAAGGGATGGAGGGACAGGACACAGGGAATGGCTTCCCACTGCCAGAGGGCAGGGTTAGATGGGATACTGGGAAGGAATTCCTGGCTGTGAGGGTGGGGAGGGGCTGGGCTGGAATTCCCAGAGAAGCTGTGGCTGCCCCTGGATCCCTGGAAGTGTCCAAGGCCAGGCTGGACGGGGCTTGGAGCAGCCTGGGATAGTGGGAGGTGTCCCTGCCCATGGCAAGGGGTGGGACTGGATGAGCTTTAAGGTCCCTTCCAGCTCAATCCATCCTGAGATCCCATTGGTATCCGAGCCCCCCTCGCAGTGCCCGGGCCGGGCCCTGTGGGCAGCGTGGCGCCGACACCTCCGTCCCTCCCTGGCAGGTGACCTCCCGCTGGACGTTCCGCTGCCCCGGCTGCCCCCAGGCGCTGTCCCACGACGATTCCCACTTCCACGAGCGGCACAAGTGCATCAACTTCTTCGTGAAGGTGTACGGGTACATGCCCCTGCTCTACACCCAGTTCCGCGTCGACTCGGTCCTCTTCAAGACCCGCCTGCCCCACGACAAGACCAAATGCTTCAAGTTCATCTAGAAACGGCAGCAGCTGGACTTTGCCAGCTGCCAGCTCCAGCCGGAGGCGGGAGAGGCCGGCACGGGGCTGGTTTGGTGGGGCCGTTGGCTGTGGACTCCGGCCTCGCTCCCGCCGGCAGACGGGACGGCCTGGATTGGGACGGGCACTTCCCTCCTTCCCTGCGCTCCCCCAGCGGCTCACCAGGACAGGGAACGGGACCCCACGGCTCCTGGATCGTACACTGAGGAATGGCTGGCTGGCCACTGGCTCTGCCCCTCCGCTAGCCAAGGGCAGCCGTTCTTTTTAATTATAATTATTGTTATTTAAATGAAAGTGTTTTAGATTTGCCGCGTGAGGCGCTTTTTTGTTTTCTTTTCTTTTCCCTCCCCTCTCCCCACCCCATTTCCCCCTCTGGACCTTTCAGCCCATCCGAGGGGACCGTGGCAAGGCCAGGCTGGAGGTGTTTGGGTGCAGCATCAGGGCAGCTCCTGTCACCGCTGCTGTGCCCGTCCTTCCTCCCGTGGCACAGCCCTTCCCACACACCAGATCCTGGCTTCTCTGGCCCTGTGGCTGCTACCGAGGCCTCTCAGGTGTCACCTGGTGAGGAGCCCTTTGCTCTGCTCTGCTCTGCTCCCCACCCTGAGCCCTCGGACAGGATGGTCCTTCCCAGCTCCAGCTCTGGCACCGTTCCCGTGCTGCAGCCCAGGGGGTTCAGTTGCTGCTGTTTCAGTGTCTTTTCCCACCTTGTCCTGCTGATTCTCTAAAGACAGGGAGCGTGTTTGGGGCTTGGGGAAGATCCACCTGCAGCACAGCCAGGGCTGGGGGTGCTCCAGGCTCCTGGAGGCTCTGACCCTTCTCCATGCTCAGCCCAGCCTGGCTGTGCCAGAGCCGCAGTTCCCGCTCTGCCTCATCCCCATCCCAGAGCGAAACGTGCCCGTGTTGGGTTTGCCATGGGCCTCAGCACAACTGCCTTAACCCCCACCCCATCCTCAGGCCCTGGCTTCGGGCTGTGTCCGAGGGTTAATCCCAGCAGGAGCTTTCCATCGTGTGATGCTGCTGGGATGGCGTTCACAGCGTGGGCTTGGAGCTGCTTCCCCTCCCCCAGAGCAAAACACTGTTACACCTGTGACCAGCCCACCTCCATCCTGCTGCAATCCCAGCTGGACAGGACGGGAGCACAGGAGGGAAGGGCACAGCTTGGGATGCTCTCCCTCAGCACATCCCAGATGTTTGTGAGCAGCCTGAAGAAGCTCTTGCTGGGTGGGCAGGAAGGTGACGCTTGTGTGGTCACCTCGATGTCCCTGGCTGTCCTGGCCCAACACCCCACAGCAGGATGGCACCCCAGGTGTGTTGGAGCAGGAATGGTCCAGCAGCAGCCCCTGGGCTCATTCCCAAGCTCAACCCTGTCCATGCTCCTCCTGCACCACGTTCTGGGGCCTCTCCAAACTCCTCTCACCAGGTTTTCCTATCAGCACTGACACTTCCTCCTTGGGAAGGGGAGGGAAGGAGCAGCCTGTTCCCAGCAGAGCCCGTGGCTCGTGCCTTCACCAGCATTACTGACCGCAGCAGAACACGGATCAAGGAATCTTTTCCTATGCTTTTTTTTCCCCTTTTCATTCCCTTTTACTTTTAACATCAGATGCTCCAAACATCACGTGAAGTCTCACAGTCTCCTTAGAAATGCCATGGGAGACTCCCGCGAGGCCCTGGAACCTGCCCAGAGTGGGGATGTGGCCCTGGTCAGGAGCTGCACCAGCTCCAGCGTTCCCGAGGGGCCTGAGCTCCTCTGCCCAGCTCTAATTCCGCCCTCGTTAGTGGGGGTTCGTTAGCGGCGATGCCATGGCTCCGGTACAGCCCAGACCCGGGGCCAGCTCTGCCTTCCCAGCCCTGCCTTCCCAGCCCTGCCGTGGGCACAGACTGCACTTCATCCGAACACAGGCACTGCTCCACAGCCGTCAGGCTTTCCGAAATCCAAAGGGTCATTCCAGAGGGAGCCTGGGGGAACACGGATGGGATGGGAAGTGTTGGCATTGCTGAGTGTATCGTGGGGCTCGGGATGCTCCGGGTGTCGGAGCCCCAGGCTGGGAATTCTGCTTTGCCTTGCTGTGTTTTGATTCGAGGCCAGTTGAGATCAGAGATCAGCAGAGCAAATCCAACTGTTCTTCCTCCCAGGCTCTTTGGCCTTTTTCCCAAGGTGTTTTTTTGTTGGGAGGATCCCCCTGTGCATCGAGGCAGAGCAGGGATGTGCAGTGGGATCTCCGTGTGTGTTGTGGGATGGATTCCTCCTTTCTGAGCGCCCCCGAAGGGAAGGATTTGGGGGTGAAGGGGGAAAGAGGCTGCTCCAGGGGGACATCCAGGCAGCAGCAGTGTTGGGAGGGATGGAATTCTGTGAGGAAATGAAATGCCAGCAGGAACATCTCTTTCCCCACCTGCAGGGCTGGTGCTGTCCCTCCCGGTCCTGCTGCTGTGGCTTTCCCAAATCATCCGAAATAATAGCCACTGAAACCCCTGGAGTACAGGATTGGGATTCACAGCCCAGCTTCCTGCTCCCGAGACATCCCAGGACCTGAGCTGTCCTGAGGCTTTCCTCCACCACCAGGGGGGAGAGGGGCTTTTCCAGAGAGTGCTCCCGCCCGTGCCACCATCCCAAACATCCTTCCTTGCTACCACCCCTCGTTCTCCCGGGATTTTCAGGGCATCCCAGGGTCACTCCGAAGCTCAGGTTTGGTTGTATGATCCATCCCAGCTCCTGGGGCACGCAGCCTCCACCACCCCAGCCCTGAGGAGACGGGAAGGGCTCTTGGCAGCTGCACCTTCTCCCCGTTCCAGAGTTTCTGCTGCTTTCCCCGGGTGCGGAGCGAGGCCATTCCCGCTGTAAATAGCAACGACTGAGGTCACACGGCCCCTGCCCTCCCCTTGTGCCGACGGTGCCGCGAGCACCAGGATTTCAAATCCAACAGGAACTGAGAGACAAGGAACACTCCTTGGACATGAGCACAATGTTGAGATTTTTGTAAAAGGTTCCAATAAATGGAGAGTTTAACTTGGGAGCGTCTCGGTGCCTCTTTGCTGGGGCTGGGAGAGGGGCTGGAGCAGGATGGGGTTGTTGCTGCTCCTTTCCCTGGGGCGCCCCAAACCCAGGCATCCCCAGGGGTTCTATTCCCATGGGGCAGGTGAGCTGGTCTGGAATGGTGGAAGCTCCTCGTGGATGGCAGTGCCTGGAGCCAAACCCCATCGTGTCCCCACTGAGCTCACGGCTGGGCCAGGAGAGCCCCCGGGAGGGGTCGGACCCCGAGTGGCTGCAGGGACATCCCATCCCAGGGCCAGGGCTGCTGCGTGTGTGGCTGTGGGTAGGAATGAAGACAGCAGCTGAGGCAGCAGTGGGATTGCAAACCTGCCCAGGGACCCAGAGCCAAGGACCTTTAGGGGACAATTCCTGTGGCATTGCTGGCTCGGGATGCTCCCGGTCCCTCTCCTGTGCAGGAGGCTGAGGTGGAAAAACCAAACGGATCCATGTGGTTTGTGAGCAGATTTCCAGCTTCAAATGTGCAGGGAGGAGCAGAGGGAAGGAATGGAGCCAGCTGGGCCAGGAACCACGGGCTCCCCTCCACGCTGGGCTGGGAATCCCCCAAGATTTCCTCCCTTCCTTCCTGCTGCCTTTGGTTTTTTGAGCTCCTTCCTCCGTGGTCACTTTTTACCTCTGCTGTCACTTGTTACCTCTGTGTTACCTGCCCTTTCCTACTGGGAATTGTGTCCTTTCTTTTCCCTTCTGCCTTGAGCAAGGCTTGGTTTGTGCTTGGGTTTGTTTCCAGGAGAGGTTTCAGGGAAACCCCAAAGGATTTTAGTCCTGGAGGGAGGAGGTGGATGCTCAGCCTCCCAAATGCCTGGCATCTCTCCCCAAAATACTGCAGGGAGGCAGGGCCATCAGTGGCAGGGAAGGGCACGGAATTCCTCACTGCAGGATCCCGGCCTGGCTGCAGAAGTGGGATGCTGCTTTGGGATCCGGCTCCCAAACAAACCCAGCAGCAGCTTGGGCACGGACTCAGCTGGAGCCGATTTCCTCCTGAGGCTTTTCCTGAGATCAAAATCTGATCAATCATTTTTCCTGCTGTAACTGCTGTGTTCGGTGAGAGCAGCCACAGCTCCAGTTCCATTTCCCCATTTCCCTGTGTGAGTACCTTGGGATGAGGAAACAGAAGCGATAAATCCCGTTAATAATTCATTCCCTGCTCCCAGGAGGAGGGCAGGGTGAAGTGCTTTACACTCCACTCCTCTGCCCTACAAAGTGCCCTCAATTTTCCCTTTTGGATGATGCACTCCTTGATAAAAAGCAATTTCACTGGAATTGCTCCCGTTCTGCCCAGCAGTGCCATAAAAGCCACCAGCTCCTGCTGGAGCCCAGGGAAGCACCTGATGCCCCTTCCCAGGTCATTGGTCCTTAAGGGAGGACCTGCTCCCTTCATGGTCTTCAAGGGATGAGTTCACAGCCCATGGATCCTTGAGGGATGGGGGTCACAGCCCATGGATCTTTGAGGGATTTGGGTCACAGTCCATGGATCCTTGAGGGATGGGGTCACAGCCCATGGATCCTTGAGGAATTGGGGTCACAGTCCAGGGATCCTTGAGGGATTGGTCCCACTGCATGGATCCTTGAGGGATGGGTTCACAGCCCATGGATCCTCAAGGGATGGGGTCACAGTCCATGGATCCTTGAGGGATGGGGTCACAGTCCATGGATCCTTGAGGGATGGGGTCACAGTCCATGGATCCTTGAGGGATGGGGTCACAGTCCATGGATCCTTGAGGGATGGGGTCACAGTCCATGGATCCTTGAGGGATGGGGTCACAGTCCATGGATCCTTGAGGGATGGGGTCACAGGCCATGGATCCTCAAGGGATGGGGTCACAGTGCATGGATCCTTGAGGAATTGGGGTCACAGCCCATGGACCCTTGAGGGATGGGATCACAGTGCATGGATCCTCAAGGGATTTGGGTCATAGTCCATGGATCCTTGAGGAATTGGGGTCACGGTTCATGGATCCTCAAGGGATGGGGTCCCAGTTCATGGATCCCTGAGGGATTGGGGTCACAGTCCATGAATCCTCAAGGGATGGGGTCACAGTCCATGGATCCTTGAGGAATTGGGGTCACAGCCCATGGATCCTTGCGGGATGGGGTCACAGTCCATGGATCCTTGAGGGATGGGGTCCCAGCTCATGGATCCCTGAGGGATTGGGGTCACAGTCCATGAATCCTCAAGGGATGGGGTCACAGCCCATGGATCCTTGAGGGATGGGCTCCCAGTCCATGGATCCCTGAGGGATTGGGGTCACAGTCCATGGATCCTCAAGGACTGGGGTCACAGTCCATGGATCCTCAAGGGATGGGGTCCCAGTTCATGGATCCTTGAGGGATTGGTCCCAGTCCATGGATCCTCCAGGAAATGGGTCACAATCCATGGATCCTCAAGGGATGGGATCCTAGTGCACAGCTCCCAGGTGACAGCTCACCTGTGGCAGGTGATTGGGACCTGTCAGATCCCACCTTTCCCACCACGAGCCTGCCCAGGCCGTGATGTGCAGCCAATCCCAAATACCTCTGCTCTCATTCCCACTCCTCCCAAAGGCTGGTGAGGTGCAGATCCAGCACCTTGCTCCAGCTTCCCTCTGCTCCTCACGTCCAGGTGCCCACGGAGGTGACAGATCCAGTGACAGTGACCGAGCCTGGGCAGGGGCCTGACATTATCTGACCTTGTCCCGTTGTTTTTCTTGGGTCTCACACTAAAAGAGAGAAAACACAACCAACTCCTCTCCCCCCAGGAGCAGCTGTTCCCTAAGAGCCATCCAAGAGCAGAAAGCTGATTTTAACCTTTCCTCCCCATTATTCCAGTGGGAGCACAGGGCTGGGAAGTCACTGGGAATTAATCTCTTGCCACACACCCCACTAATTGTGTTTAATGAGGGGAGCAGTGGAGAGAAGCCGGAGCAGCCCAGGGCAGGATGTGGGATCCAGGGAATGGGGATGGCCGAGGCACGAGGAATCACGTGGGGGCCAAGGGGATTTCTCTTTCTGGAAGAAGGAGAGTGAAACCAGGAACCTTTGCTGTTGTTTGCCCATTAAATTGGGAATTTCTGGATAAAGCCTGGATTTCATCCATGGTATTCCAGCTCCCTGGGCTGCCACGGTTCCCTCTGCAGGACTGACCCAGCCCAAAGAAATGCTGTTTGTTTTTCTCTCTCTGTGCAGAAGGAACAAGCACTTCTTTTTCCAGTTTAATTAGGATTTCTCATTAAAGAATTCCCCTCCCAGCATGTTTGGTTCTCCAGCAGGCACAACCTGAATATAACAGAACAATCCACTCTCAGCTGCTGGACTGATGGAACAACGAGAAGTTTTCCTGCTCAAAATGACAGGAAGAAGAATGTGAAAGCTTTTAATTTTTACTTTTTCCCCCTGAGGAGGGTGGGAAAGCCTTGGGAATGTGAAAAGGAAGGTGCTGGAGCAGTGGGATCAGTGCTGGAGCTGAGGTAACCAGCAGAAAGATGAGTTTATCCCACGGCCTGTGTGGGTTGGGAATAATCCCTTTGGAGTTTAATAAAGTGAAGTGATCTCAGTTCTTTTACTCTGGTTTTAAGTGATGCTGAAGCAGCAAACCTGCAAACCCTGACGAGGATTGAATTCCTCTGCCCCGAGCTTTTATCACGGTGATGACACCGTTCCTCACACACTCGTGGCACACACAGAACAAAGGTGTGGATGCTGGCATCTGCCACCCAGTCCAACAGAAATCCTTCCTGGGAACGATGTGGGATGTGGACACTGCAAAGAGATTTTATCACAGAGCTGCTTCCATGGCCTCCATCTCCCCAAAGGGACGAACTGGAGGAGCAGCTTTATTTCCCAAAGGTGTTGGGACAAGGATGTGGAATGGGCATGGAGAGGCTTTTATAAACCACGGGATGGGCTCCCTCCTTGGCAGTCTCACTCTGCTTTTTATTTTTTAACACCAAATAAATACAAAACAATCCAATAAAAAATGAACAGCAGTAAATCTGAGAAATGGGTCGCCTTTAAAAGCAATGCTATTGACTGATGTCAGACCCCAAATACGCCATTTGGGGAGGGAAAAGCCTCCCCAGGTCTGCAGCACAGATGGCTTTGGACAAATGACTCAGAATTCCATCCAGGATTTGGGATGGGGGGCTGCAAGGACAAGTTTTTGGAAGGTAGAAACAAGAGGCACTTAAATCTCGAAAGGTTTTTTATGAGCTCTAGGAATTTTCCTACTTTATGGACTTCCCCAAGTGTCTTCCTGAGGTGTTTCCTCCACTGCTGATGGAGGAACCCAGGAGGAACCAGCTCGAGTGAGGAGCCTGGAGCTCCATGGACAGATCTGGATGTCACAGGTGAGGCTGCAGCATCAATAAACACTTGAATTCCTACAGGATAAAGCTTTTCCAAAGTGCCTCTGCTTGTGCAGGGAATGGCCAGGCTCTTCCCACTATTCTCCATGTCCACCAGACCCCCTTTTTCCATTTTTATTTGTACAATCTTTGCCTCACCAGCTCTCTCCTCCTTGTGTGGCAGTGAAGGACACGTGAGCAACACCCAGGGAATGGGATCTGGGGACTAGGAAGAAGCAGTGGGAGGGGAAAGGCCATCATTTCAGTATTCCTACAGAGTTCTGTCAGGTGAAGGAGTGGGGCAGACACTGCTGAGGGACACAGGGGAGCAGCAGTTCACCCTGATGTTGTAGATAAACACTCCAGTTACTTACTCTACAGCTCCTATCTCCCGTAAGATTCCCAACTCCCAATTGTACACAACAGGAATCTCCTCCAAAGTATTCCAAAACAGGTTAAAAATAAGATTTTAAAAATAGATAGGTATTAAAAATACTCCCTTGCTCCTCCACGAAGGGGAAGGTGATTTCTGGTCTCTCTGAATCACAGAATTCTCTCTCTCTCCTTGGGCAGCTCCGAGTTCTGCTGCTCCAGGCTCTCTCCTTGCAGAGCCTCCTGATGTCCATGAGCTAAAACTTCTGCAGGAATTTGAGCACCAGGTCCCGCAGTTTGACCCTCAGGGGCTCGTCATTGTCACAGATGATGTGGGTGGAGTCCTCCTCCAGCTGGATCAGGGTCTCTGCCTCCTGCAGCAGCACAATGTGGCCCTTGGCTGTGTCCTCCACCTTCACGTCGCTGAAGCCGTGCTGGATTTGGAGTGGGAAGGAGGGAGAGAGGGAAGTCAGCACAGCTCAGGAAAACTGGGAGAGAGGAGAGACCAGGGCACAGGGATGAGGGGGAATTTCGTGGAATCACAGAATGGTTTGGGTGGGAAGTCATCCAGTGCCACCCCCTGCCATGGGCAGGGACACCTTCCACTAGCCCAGGTTGCTCCAAGCCCCGTCCAACCTGGCCTTGGACACTGCCAGGGATCCAGGGGCAGCCACAGCTTCTCTGGGCATCCTGTGCCAGGGCCTCCCCACCCTCCCAGGGAACAATTCCTTCCCAGTATCCCATCCATCCCTGCCCTCTGGCACTGGGAAGCCATTCCCTGTGTCCTGTCCCTCCATCCCTTGGCCCAAGTCCCTCTCCAGCTCTCCCGGAGCCCCTTTAGGCCCTGGAATGCTGCAATCCTGCCCTTTTCCCTGCTAATTTTCTCCAGGAAGTCCTGCAGGTGAGAACAAGAGCCGCAACCAAATTTCTGCAGCTTCCCCAGGAGGCTCCTCCACCAGCGGAGACATTTCCAGGATCTGTTCTGCCCTCTGTCACCTTCTCACAAATCTTGTGGAAATTTAAATGCTTTTGAGACGCCCTCAGCTGCTGAATCCAAAAGTTCTGTGAGGCAAATCACCCACCCAAAAGCTCTGCTTCCATGGGAAAAGGGAGGAGATCACTGACATGAAGCCCCAGTATCAGGACACGGCTCCACAGGGGACAGTTCCCTCTATTCTGAAGTGCAGGGACACCTGGGAGCACTTTGGGAGCTCACTGGCCTTTTCTTCGTTTCAAGTTCCACTAAAATCATCTCCCCTCTCTGTGCTACCAAAGCAGCACATCTGAGATGAGCAGGAATCTGCTGGAATCCCACCTGCCACCGAGGACTCCTCACCTTTTCCAGAGTCTGCACAAACTGGTCCACGGGGATGGAGCCACTCAGCAACGGCTTCAAAGATTTGCACTCGGGCACATCATCACTCACCCGCTTCCTCTTCTTGCTGGCAGGAGGTTGGGGAGGTTTTGGAGGGAGCTGATGGATGAGAAGGAGAAAAAATCCCACTCTAAAGGATGTGGCAGGTTGGAAAATGGGCAAATTCAGAGCAAGCAACTACTCGGGGAATGAGAATGTGGCTTAGCTCCAGCCATTTATGAGGACTCTGGCATTTTAAGCCCAGGTCTAAGTTTGTTTGGCAGCAGGAATGAGTGGAGAAGAGAGTAAATGGACAACAGCAGCCTCAGAACAATTCCACTGCAGCACTTGGATGTTTCCAGCGCTGCTGAAGGTTTCCAGGGAAGCAGCTTGGGAAGAGGAGGGCAGCCTGTCTGCTGTGTTCTGACAGAAATCCTCACCAACCTTCATGCCCCTGACATTTCCACACTGGGCTCTCTGCCCAAGAGTCCTGGGCCCAGCCAGCTCTGCTGCCCAGTGTGGGAAGGGCTGTTCAGTAAGGCCCTGCAGGCTCAAGGATCTGAGAGAGAGGGGGACTGCTGAGCAGGTCCCTGGACATCAGCTCTTCCTGCAGAGCACTCACGCCAGGAATTCCAGTGCCAGCCTGAAGGGGGTGGCAGGAAGGGAGTGTACAGAGATGAACAGGGATGCACAACCTCCAGGGAAACTGAAGGCAGATGGTCCCTTCCCAAGTCTGATGTCCCAGGTCATCTCTCTCCTCCAACCCTTGGTCCTGAGAGGTTGACTGATGCTGTTCCTGACCGTGGCAGACAGCAGGATGATTTGCAGCCTCTCTTCAGGAATTATCTCACTTCCCCTTTTATCTCAGCCAGGCACATGGCCAAGGAAAAGAGAGCAGAGAGATTTATTTGCATCCCACTCCCTGCTCCGGGTGTCATTCCCCACTCACACACGCCAGGGCAGAGCCTCTGCCAAGGGCTCTGCTCCGGTGGGAAGGAGCTGTAGGAGGGGTTCCTGGGGTCCTGGATGGCAGGAAAAGCCAGAGTAAGGGTATTTTTCTCCCTTTCCCATTAGACTGTACCTGCAGCACGTGCTTGTTGTCCTTAGTATGCAGCACAGCAGAAACTGTTGCCAAGGAAATACCAGGCTTGATCTCCAAGGGCACGAGGGAATCTGCAAGCTGAAGCAAAGGGAGGTTTTGTTCAGCAAGTGATCAGCTCGAAACGTGCATGAGCCCAGCTGTGAGATAAATCGGCAGCGTGGTATTTTTAAACATGGGCTAATGAACTGTAAACACAAAGCCACTGATAGACTGAGAGCTCCTCAGACCTGCCCAGCCTCCTTCCAGCTCCCAAAATTATGGATCTCACACCATGAGCAGAGCAGCACGAGGTTTGCAGGAACCAGGGCTGGGCTCAAAAACCATAATAAGCACGGAGAAACCTTGTGTGAAAGGACAACTGCTTCATTAATAGTTTTAGTTAGTAAAACTCCTGGTCTAATCCAGCATTATTATGTCTGTTATGCTGATGGACAATGAAAAATCAAAGTGAGTTTCCTTTCAGTTCCTGACTGCAGATTTTCTGGAATAAAAAGGGTTTGTCCTTAAAACTTTAATGTTTTCAATCAACGCACTGTTGATTAGTTTGAAATTATTCCAACAATGCTGCACAAAACCCTTTCCACTGCCTTTTATGTAATTCTTCCCTGAAAGACATAAAATTTAGTCTTGGCTTGGAGTTTGGATCCAACACTGCTGGCAGTGCCCGGAGTGGGCAGCACGGCACCTGCTGGGACCAGTGGAAGTTGGCCAGCTGGGAAGCAACTCCTCCAGCCACTTTTCCAAAGGAATCCTGATGAAAACAGTGCTCACGAATGGAGAAAATCATTCCCTTTTTCCCTCCAAGGGAATTCAAGGTGCCAGGATGCCCAATCCTTTTGCCATCGAAGCACCGAGAGGGTTTTTCTGTTGGCTTCGATGGTGGCAAAGTTCAGCTCCTTTTAATAACTTCTGAAAACCTCACCTGCCACTGTTAAAGCTGCAGGAACATTTTGAGAGCAGCTCCTTGGAATAAAGCAGTTGCTGTGTTGGAAGAACACAGGCTGCATTCAAAATCCCTAGATTTTGTCTGTATTCAGATTTGGTGAATCCTAGAAATCCAAATTTGCTGGAGCAATTCGGCTCGCTGTTACTCTGGGACTCTGTTCATGATCTTTAAAGCAGGCAATTTGAATACAGCCTTTATGGTTTGTTATTGAAGGCAAAGAGAATGAAAATATAATGGCAATCATTGCTTCAGATTTCTCCTGGGACCTAAAAATAGCAGCACTTGCAGCAGTGAGTTCTGCTGCCTTCCCAGTGGTCGAAGGCACTTTCCATTCCCACCACCTGCCCGAGGAGGATCGATAAAAATGGGCTCTGATGAAGAGCAAAATGACAAATCCTGTGAAGAGAAAGATCCTTAAGGACCAGGGAGTTGCTTGGAACCAAAGTCTTCTCCTGCCACTGAAGTGTTTTGCTATTAACATTTCTGCAGGTTTTCAGCAGGCTAAATAGCAACATTCGGATTATTTACAGTCAGAAAGACAGTAGGACAGACATTCATTTTTATTTCCTCCCCAGCTCACAGCCCTCTCCATGTGGCAGCCAATCCTTTTATTATAGAAACTCAGTGACCCAAACCAAAAAAGGTCATTTAATCACATCCAGTAATTCACCCACCAAGGCCAGGCTGCGCTGCTCCAGTCCTTTCAACTGACCTCCTGCACACACAAATCACAGAACTCCTCCAAAACGCTGGATTAAAGAAACCCTTTTCACAGAGGCAGCAAGTCTTGTCTGAACTCCAAGCTATGGCAACTCCACCGTTTCCCCTCACAAGTGGTTTCAAACTTTAATTCTCCTGGCAGGCAGGAAGCCGTGTCTCATTTCAAGGTTGAATTTGTCCAACTTGCAGTGGCTGGCTCTTGTTGTGCCTTTGTGTGTGAGATTGAAAAGCCCCCCACCACGCAGGAATAAATGAGTCTTCCTTCCAGTCATTATCCCGAGCCCCATGTCACACGCTGGCACCAGGAAAGCCACCAAGGCAGGGACACTGAGCTCTAACACCACATTAATCAGTCCCTTGCCCATGGATGAGCACTTAGGATAAATTTGGGGGGGATGTGTGCACTGTGTTTTTAGCTTGGGATGTTCTCCTGTGATCAGAGCTGTCCGCCCACGCTAAACCAGAGGAAAGACATTTTTACCATTAAGTCTTTCCTGTAGGATTGCATTTTCCACCCCAAAAGGGGATTTGACACACACCCTCTGAGCACAAACACTGTTGTTGGCCAGCTGTTGATAAAGAAGAACGTGGGTTAAGTCACTCTGAAGTCTCTACTAAAGACTTCAGTGGTGACAACTCCTCCCAGGTTTGTCTTCAGTCACCAGCCAAAAATCCTCTTGCTGGCACTGAGGGGCTGAACAACCACTGAGGATGGGACCTGAAACTCCACAGTAAAAATAAATGAGGCTGAAAAATCAGTGAACAAAATCAGGGCGGGACCAGACTTTGAGCACACGTGGTCTTGGTCCTGTGGAAGATTCTCCCAGGGATCAGACATGCTGGATGTACAACAGGATTTTAACATCCCAGCTGCAGTAATTTCTTCTTAGATTTTTGGGACACGTCCCCAAGCTCCTCCCTTTTCCCTCTTTACCTCTGGCTTACACCTCGAGAAGGTGCAGGAAGGCTGACCCAGCAGGGAGAGGCAAAGTTTGGGCTGAGTCAGGTGAGCTGGATATGGAGAACAAGCAGGAGCACAGCAAAGTGACCAGAAATTAAAATCCCCTGACCTTTTAGGATCTGAAACCACTGATGTGTACATTAGATTATAGCATGTGTATTTAGAAAGGGACCCAGCTGGGTTTTTACACCATTAAATGTGTTTTCCAGATTTTCAAACTGCCTAAATGTGGGATCTCTGCATTAGAGGTGGGATCAAACCACAGAAACACGTGGGAAACCCCGAACTGTGGATTTCTCTGGCAGTCCTGAGGTGGGGAAAGCACTGGTTACAGGAAAAGAGATTCCCAGGCAACTCCTGGGCTGCTGCTGCAATTCCTGAAGGGTCAGCCTTGAGTCTACTCCCAGTTTTTAATAATGACCTCAGGACAGAACGAGGAGGAGTGTTCAGAAGGTCCCACTGAAGTTTGTAGGGCACCTTTAACAGAAAGAAGGAGCAGGCTATGAGAGAAGAAAAACTCAAAGACCTCGAGAATTGGAGTGAGAAAACCAAGGTGAAATTCAACAGCACAAAATGAAGGCCAGGGACGGGGCTAATACAGAGAATTTCTGCTGAGGGCTGGCAGCTGCTGCGAAGGACAGAGGTGAAGGGTTCAGGTTTATTAGTCCGTCCCAGCAGAGTCACAAATGTGACATGGCCACAAAAAAGCTAAATGCAAGCCCAGGAAATATCAGGTAATTCTCTCTGAGATGAACTATTGCTCTTACATTGGGCCTGGCAAGATTTCATCTGAACTACTTATAAATTGTGGGTAATTTCAGTTCAAGTATGAGATTCTGAAGGGTGGATTAGGGCAGGAGGAGCTGTCTTGTAAGAGGAAACTAAATATCTTGGCTTGTTTAGCCTGGCAAAAAAAGAAAGCCAAAGGGAGAATTTGATTATTCTACATAAACACCACAGGGAAAATACCAACAAAAGGGAAAATGTATTTATGCTAAAACATGATGTTAAGAATAAATGTGTGCAATACATGTAGGCTGGAAATGAGGATGTTTCTGGCCATCAGGGACAGTGGGGGTTTGAACAGCATCTACTGAGAACAGCAGGGGCAGAAGTCTGTGCAATTTGAAGTCTCACATTTTTTTGAGGCACGTTATGAACACTGTCGGTAACTGCAGCTGGGTTCTGGCCACGTAAGCCCTGAGGGCACTTCCATTTCTAGGTGGAAATGATGGAATACAGCCTTGGAGCTTGCTGGGCATGAAGCAATTCCCACCCAGATCCCAGCCCCTGAACAGGATGGAATTTGTATGCGACAGAAAAATGTCCCCTGCCAGTTACGAGAGAAGCCCAAAGATTTTAAGATCTGCCTGACTTCAGGGAAAGCCCTGGAGGTCACACCGGCAGAGCTTTTTACAGTAACTACTCCTCAGCAAAACCTGAATGGAGAACCTGCCTCATCCTCCACCCCTGCATTCCCCTGCTCCTCACACCCCCCAAATCCAGTTTCTGGGTACAGAAAAGCATCTTCCCAGTGCACCTTTAACAGGACAAAAATTGCTTCAAGGCTGTGCAGTCGCCTTTTCACAAGCAGGGAGGATCTGTAATTTCAGTTCAAGTATGAGATTCTGAAGGGTGGATTAGGGCAGGAGGAGCTGTCTTGTAAGAGGAAACTAAATATCTTGGCTTGTTTAGCCTGGCAAAAAAAGAAAGCCAAATAGAACTAAAAAAACGTGGTCTTTGCCATGTCACTTAAATTTGGATGGTGGTGTCAGGAGAGAAGGACAATTTCCCTCCCCTCCTACATCCCTACCTCCTCTTATCCCTTAATTTTTAAAGTAATTTAGTTATTAATGAATCATTTAAGTACCAGGAGCTCTGATGGCCAGGCCCTTGTAACCACACACAGGAGGAGTCTCCAACAGACCCAGCCTTGGTTTTACACCCCCTACTAAACCAGGGGCCAAGTGCAGGAATTCTGCAACTGTCAGATCCTTTAGAGGGACCAAAAAATGTGGGGTCAAACACATGGGGTGAAGGGGAATTGAAATATGCCTGTGGATTCACGACCAGCAGGCACAGGGAACAAGGCACAGGCACAGCTGCAGGCAGGATGGAAATTGGGGAATTTTGCTAATGAGACCTAAAGGAACAAAGGCTTTTCCACCAGAGAACATCCCAGAATGAAGGGCATCTGTAGAATCATTAGTGGGTGATCTGAGTCATGTCTTGTCAGGCTTTCAGCCTCACATTTGACACAATCCAAGGGTTTTAATTCGGTTGCTGAGTTAACCCCAACTTAACAGAGCTGTCACTCGCTGGGAGTCTCCCACAGCTCTCTCTGGAGTGGATTTTAAAGTCTCATTAACTTCAGTGGATAAAAAATCGTGCCATAAATACGAAAGTTTTTGCTATTATCACTTGCAAATGCCCAGATCTTGGCTTTGGGCTTCCACAGAGCCAACATCCAGTGAAGAAATAAAAGAAGCATGAGGTAGAGTCTGCAGTGTTGAGCAATGAATTAAAGCTCTTCCTTTCCATGTGCATGTTCCATGGGCGACTGCAGGACCCGGGCTCCTGATCAGCAGGAGGAACCTCGTCCCCAAAACCTGGAAACCAAACCAGAAAGACACCAACCAACCACCAGGGAGTAATCCTGGGTGGGATTCCAAGCAACAGAACTAACTCTAACCACTCAGTACTAACTCTAACCACTGGCTTTTTGCCAATCCTGAGCCAAAAAAGCAGTTTAAGGAGTATTTAAGGAGTGTAATGAAGTAGATTTATGGCTGTTTAATGAAGCTCTTCCCCAGGAGCCTGGGAGCAGGCAGGGAACAGTTGTTTGAGGAATTTACAAAAGGATGGTGGAAAACAGAATCAGCAGAAGCAGAAATTAGGCTTGGATTTGAATGAAAAATGACAGGTAGGGGAAGCAAGGACATGAAATATCTTCAAAGTAAAGGCAGTAAAGCTTGCAGATGCAACAGATGAGTCATTTGAAAGATATAAAAATGGCATAAATCAAAATATTCAAAATATAGTAACTATTTTATGGGTCAGAATGTCAAGTCAGGCTGGGATGTTGTTGTTGAAGCTGACTGGGAAGAGAGAGCTGAGTTCTTGGCTAGAAAAGTGTTATCTTACAGCCAGCCATCACAAATGAAAGGAAAAACAAACCTAGACATTAATGTAGGCAGGCAAAGGCAGGCTGGGAGCAGAAAAGCAGATCTGAGTTCCATCTAACTAAATAGGACAACCTGTGGGTAAAACCAACCACAGAAAAGGTACAGCAACGAAAAAAGGCAAAGGAAATGAAGGACAACACATTCCAAGCCCACAGAAGAGAGGAGGAGGGAGGAGAACTCCCTCAGGCTGAATGGCCCGGAGAGAAGTGACACCAGAGTGAGGTGGGAGACATTTTTAAGGAGAAAAGAAAGGCTGTGCTGAACTCTGCTGATGTAAATCAGGAGGATTTATCAGCACTGGTCCTGGCTTTGTGTAAGGAAAGGTTGGTAAAAGCTGGGAAAGAGCAGTTTTGGTGCAATGTCAAAAGGTGAGGTCCAACTCGGAGAGAGACTCCAGGCAATTCTGCAGTGAGCTGGGAGCTGGGGCAGGGCTGAGCAGCAGAAGCAAACAGGTTTTATTTCACTGACTTTTTGTGAGGCTTAGGGACACTGAGCCAAGGGGGAATAGTCAGAGGCCAGAGACTGGATCATGTGGGGTCACCAAAATGAGCTGAGGGTGGGAAGAAGGACAGAATTCAAAACTCTTTAGTCCCTGAAACACGGAAGGAAGTTTGGAAAAGTGAGGTAAAAGCAAGGAAAAGAAGTCAAGATGAAAGCTCCATAATTATAGTGGCTGGTTTTTTATTTCTTCTCTGCAGTACTTTCTGGTAATTTCACTTTGTGTCAGGCTGTGCCTTGCACACTGACACTCTCCTGACTGGGCTGTGTCCTGAAGAACTGACAACCTGAGGGTTTTAAAAGCACAGAGCCCTCAGTGAAGTGTCTGCTGCTGGCACCGAGTGATCCGCACCATTGTTCAGCTGTAATTAAACTGGAGGCACTTTATTTGCTCAGACACTGCTGTTTAATTTTATCTGTTTGCTCCAGAAGGTGTTTTCCACTCTCCCACCTTTCTCCTGTGAGCAGACAATGCCTAACCAATTTCTAGGAAGCAGTCTCTTTTATTATTATTATTATTATATATATATTTTTTTTTTAAGTGAAAGGCAGATGGTGAGAAGAACAAATTATTGAAAGTGTAAAGGTTTTTGCACAATCCCTGGGAGAGCCATTCCAGCCTGCTGCCTTGGGACTGTTAAAACCTCTCTCCAAACAAAGGCTGCTGTGAGTGTAAATCTCATTATCATACAACAGGCCTGCCTGCCCTGCCTTTGCTCCTTGGTGAAGTGTTTGAAATATAGACAAGGTCCAGCAGTAAAAGTAAATTTCCATTAGTCTGACAGGCCAGGATCTGAATCACTGCAAGTTTTGGAAAGGGAATTTCACTCTACCACAGCATCAGTCTGCACTGACTGGAGCCACGCTGAGCCAGCTCCTTGGTTCTCAAAAGCTGGAAGAATCCAGGCAGAACTTTGAGCTGGGAAAGGCGCTGGGGATGTCAGGAGAGGGCCCTGCTCAGGGCTTCATTGCAACAGCCATTCTTTTATGAGACTTTCAGCTGTACTTCACACACAAATCCCAGCCCTGCAGCACATCCAGCAATTACTGGTTTTTCCAGGGTGGATTTCATCATTCCATTTCGGTCTAACATGGTTTTGACAAATAACAAGCCATTGCAAGGTTTCCAGGAGCTATAAAACACCCTTTTCAATTGCCACTTGAGCCTTCATAGAACCCCCAGGGCTGGTGGGAGCCCATATGAAACAAATGCCCTTTCCTTGCAGCACAGAAATTCCTATATATTCAGGAACCCTAAACTACTGAAAAGGGAACATTAAGCAGCAAATACTCCCACACCAGGGAGCCCCATCCATCATGGCTGAAATCTGTCTTGCACAACCCACTCAGCAGAAGGGGAAGCTGCATCCAGTTTCTACCAGGACCATGTAGTTCCCTTAAAAAGGAGCAAGATCCTTTTTGGAAGATGATTTGCATATCCTGGAGCTGGGGAATGGCATCCCATTAACAGTCCTGAAGCACAACCTTGCTCTCAGGAGCTACAAACCAAGCAGCTTTTGCAACGAGTTGTGAATGCAGCTTTGAAACCAGGGAAATCCCAGAATGGATTGGGTTGGGAGGAACCTTAAATCTCACCCAGTCCCACCCCCTGCCGTGGGCAGGGACACCTTCCACTATCCCAGGCTGCTCCAAGCCCCATCCAGCCTGGCCTTGGACACTGCCAGGGATCCAGGGGCAGCCACAGCTTCTCTGGGCACCCTGTGCCAGGGCCTCACCACCCTCAGAGGGAACAATTTCTCCCCAGTATCCCATCCATCCCTGCCCTCTGGCAGTGGGAAGCCATTCCCTGCGTCCTGTCCCTCCATCCCTTGTCCCAAGTCCCTCTCCAGCTCTCCTGTATTCCCTCTTCAAGTACTGAAATATCACAGGAAGGTCACTCCAGAGCCTTCTCAGGCTGAACAAGCAGCCTGAAGAATCCCTGGATATGGAAACTCACGGGATGTTTCTCCTCCCTGAGCATGGATAGCTCTGAAATTAGAACTCCTGTGTGAATATAATTGGATGTTATTTGTTAGGGGAAGGGAAAAAAAGGCCATGGCTGTCAATATTCCAGGTTTCTGCTGGAACTCTCCAAGTTAAAGGGAATGCATGAGAAACCAGCTCTCTTTTCCCAGGTTGGTGAATGCCACATTCCCTACAGAGCATCCTCCCTCCCAGCAGTTTTGGGAAGTGCAGGGAGAGCTGGAATCCAGTCCCTTCAGAGGCTGCCAGAAGGGACAGGCTCCCGTACAAGGCTCAGTTCTACCCTCAGAGTTTAAGGGGAAACCCAAAGCTTCAGTGGAATTTGGATAATTGGTGAGCCCCACGCTGGCTCCCTGCACTCTGAACTCATGACTGGTTTCATGCTGGTGAATGGAAGCCACGTTTTACCAGTCTTAGGTTTAATGGGATCCAATAAAGATGCAAATTTCCCAAACAATTAAATACACATGCCAAGATGGAGCTGCAGCCAAGCATATTTTCTAATTAAAGCCCTCTCCTTGTCTCCAAGCAGCGGGTTGGGCAAGCTCCTCACAGAACTGGTGTGAAATGGTGGCAGTGGGTGCTGTGGGCTGGATGAGGGATTTCTTACGTGGGTCCCAGTTCTGCACTTCATGTTTGGCTCAACTAAAGGATGCTTCCTCCTTCTACACTCCAATGAAAAGTCACTCAATATTCTAGTTTCCAAAGGGCAGTAATGCCTGCTTGCAAAAAAGCCACTGTCACCTTTGCTCCAAGGACACATTTGTGCTGATTGGATTGTCAAAAAAATATTTTAAGCTCACGTCTGTCAGAATATGGGTCACCCTTTGTAATATGGGTACATTTGGGTTTGATTTATGGGGTTAATAAATCATTAATAGATGTTGTGGGGATAAGTAATCCACATTTTAGATGGCTACAAGCAATCCATTAACCTGCTGGGCTCCTGCTGCCTGTAGGAATTAACCATTTATGGAAATTGTTGGAATACAAATGAGCCTTTTCACTGCTTCTTTGCCATCACTGAAAACTGATCCTTAATGGGAAGGGTGCTTCTAACAGCAGGTACAGGTGGGGAAGGAGAAAGAGAACTCCTGCCTCCTAACTCCCAGATTCTTTGGATCCTGTCCATGGTTCTGGGGCACTAATTCAAACTGCTCTGTCTCAACTTCCTCATATTTAAACTGGACGGGACTGGCTGCCTCACTCATGGCAAAGATCACTTTTTATATTGTGGGATGGGATTTTCTTGCAAAGGACAACTCGCCTGACTGCATTTTTTGCTTGCTCACAATCATGGAATGCTTTGGGTGGGAAGAGACCTTAAAGCTCATCCCATTCCAACCCTGACACCTCCCACTATTCCAGGGTGCTCCAGCCTGGCCTTGGACACTTCCAGGGATCCAGCGGCAGCCACAGCTTCTCTGGGAATTCCAGCCCAGCCACTCCCCACCCTCACAGCCAGGAATTCCTTCCGAATTTGCCACCCCAAGCCCCCCTTTCCCAGAGGGAAGCCATTCCCTGTGTCCTGTCCCTCCAGCCCTTGTCCCAAGTCCCTCTCCAGCTCTCCCGGAGCCCCTTCAGGTGCTGGAAGGGGCTCTGAGGTCTCTTCCTCAGGCTGAAGGACCCCAAGCTCTCTCAGCCAGCCAATGTTTTGTTTTCAATTCCCATTAGTTTATAGAGTGAAATTATCTCTCAAAAATGCTTCTTTCCTAGCTCTCCATTTGACAGAATGTCCTTTACATGATGAGAGTCAACTCTAAATCCCAGCCACAAGACATCTTTAGCACAAATATCTTTAGTTCTGAGGCTGCACCTCCAGTCCTGGGGACAGCTTTGGGCCCCTCCTGACAAGAGAGACATTGAGAAGCTGGAGCATGTCCAGGGAAGGGAACGGAGATGGGGAAGGGGCTGGACCACCAGGAGCGGCTGAGGGAGCTGGGAAAGGGGCTCAGCCTGGAGAAAAGGAGGCTCAGGGGGGACCTTGTGGCTCTGCACAACTCCCTGACAGGAGGGGGCAGCCGGGGGGGAACAAGGGACAGGGCAAAAGGAAACAGCCTCAAGTTGTACTAGGGAAGGTTTAGGTTGGATATTAGGGAAAATTCCTTCATGGAAAGGCTGCTCAAGCATTGGGAGGTGGAGGAATCCCCCTCCCTGGAAGTGGCACTTGAGGCCACCCTTTAGTGCTGACCACAGCGGTGACGCTGGGTTGACAGCTGGACTCGACGACCTTAAAGACCTTTCCAACCACAACAACTCCGCGATTCCACGACTTTACAGAGGCTGCTGAGCTGGAATTTGGCTGTGTGAGCAGGAACCCCCACCCCGTGCCCGTGGCCTGCAGGGACTCACGTCGGGCATGATCTCGATCTTCTCGTAGCGGCGCTTGTAGGGCAGCGTGAGCACCTCGGCGCGGCGGTAGGACATGGCCGGGGGCTGGCAGTCGATCATCAGGTCCGTGCGGTGGGACTGCGTGGGAGGGGGCTGCGTGTACTGCTCCGGGCACACCACGTGCAGGGGCTGGAAAACAGCACCGTGGGATTCCCATCAGCACCGCGATAAACGGCTCCGGGGGCAGGAGTTGTGTGTGGCGGCGACCCGCCTGAAATTTGTCTCTTTAATTGTCGCTTTGATAGCACAGTTGCCACGAGAAGAGGAGAAATAAAAATATTAAATAGTTTTTTCTCCCAAATCCTTGCCAGATAAACTGGAAGCAAATGGCAACAGTGGTGGAGAGCATCCCAAGAGTCAAACATGCGAGGCTGCAGAAACCGCGGCTGTCAATAATCAAGGCTCCAAAAACAACTCCTGGAGTTTTCCAGCAATATGCTAACAAAGCATAAACAGGCTGCTGGCCACTGCAGGATTTAAGGAAGCCAAAGGAGAAGCCAGTGGCTTCTTCTGCAAGCTGCTCTGGAGACAGCACAATACATCAGCACTGACGTGGAAGGAGATGTTTATCCAAACCCAGGCAGTGGCAGTGCTATCAGTTTGCAGTGACAAGCCAGGTCACAGAACAATGAGATAAAGTGATCCAGGCATTGTTAGGAGGTTTGGAAGAATGTGTATTTCAGAGTTCAGCAAGATGGAACACAGGGAAAAACTCAGCCAGAAAAAAATCTGGGTATTATTTTAATTATGTCATGTTTCAGAAAGCAAATTTTAGTAGAAACAAATGGGATAGGCCTCTAAAGCCCCAAAGAGTCGAGGGGGACAGCAGATACTACAAGAACGCTGTTTTTTCTTGGACCTTTTCTAAAGCAGAGCTCAATGATGTGTCCTGCTGTGGAAAAAAAGGATCTGAGTGTTGTCTCGATTTTTGTTGCATGCAACATTTGATCACAGTTCCATTTATTTATTTCAGCTGTGTGAAGAAAGGTAAGAAAAGGCAGCAGAAAATTCATTACCTGGACTTCTTTGAGTAATTTAGACACTTGAATAAAATTGAGTCTCGTGTCAATGGGACAGTAAACACATTTCATTGCCAAGGGCTGATAGGGAGCCAGGGCGTCCAGGTAAGAGAAATCGGGTTCTGGAAAGAGAAATGTTACAAACACTCAAAGCCCATTAACAACAAAGATGGCCCAATTCCTCTCTGGTTCCAGCCTAGCCAGAGCTGTTGTTCAATGTTAATTCTGTTCCAGGTTTCTCTTCCCTTCCTCCTTCCCCCACCCATTATTTTCAATTAATTTGATGAAAATTATGCCCACAATTAGTCTTACCTTAATCAAGCAACAGAGCAATACTGTTTCATTTGAACACATTATTGCATGCTTTTTAGAACAAATTTAATCAAGACAAAAACATCATCTCTCATTTTTAATCAGCTCTTGTAAAGGAAGGCAAAATGTAGACATTTTGGGTCTTGTAAGGTAATCCATACGGCAAGTTGGTTTTCACCATGACAAAAATGCAGCGTGAAGGTCATATCTTGAAATATAAATGTATATATTTATTCTTTTGAATGTAAGAGCCAGGTTTAGACTGGTGGGAAACTGAGGGTGCTTTTATTACTGGATTAGAGGTTTGCCAGGAAAAAGCCAGGCGCTGAATGGGCTTTTACTCCCACAGAGAGTAATAAAACATTGAGGACACTACGGAAAAAGACTTTGTTTTTGGTGAATGGCAATTGTAGATCTCAGGTGACACAGTGTAGGATCCAGGTAACCTCTTGATTCTGGGGGTCACCAACTAATGGAAAAGATTATGCCAATCCTATCTCCCTGATAATTGTGGGATGGATGGCATAAAGGGCATGCTGGAAAAAAAAAAGAACTGGTATTAGTTTGGTAAGTACAGAATGGGAAGAAGAGAAGGGGATGCATGAAAGCCTCATCTGCTGGATTATCCTGAAGCACAGGGCCCCACAGGACACCAGGCAGAGTGAAGTGCAGTTCAAGCCTGGCTGGAACACAGCAGGAGGAATTCTCTGGGACCTGCTGAGGCTGTGAAAGGATGAACTTAAAGGAAACTGAAATTCAAAGCCTGCAATCTAGATTTAAAGAGCCATCTAGGGTGTTCTGACATGGCAGCAGAGCAGAGCACTGGCTGGATTTCTCATGCAGACAGCAAGAAAAAATCTCCTTCAAACCTTACCAGAGGAAGTTCAGCACCAGCATGACATCCAACAGAAAGACAAGTTAATTGCTCACCTAAAAATCTCAAAATCTCAAAATCTGCTGCTGGCTAAGCACCACTGAGCACAAGGTGGGGATATTTACCCTGAGAGAACAGAACATGGCACCAGGCAATGATAAAAATGTTTGGAACTGTCAAAGGATCATTTTCCCAAGTTTAAAGCAATTGTCAGAGTAGCTGCCTGGGAACATTAAAGTGAGAAATATTAACAAAAAATGAGAGTTGTACAAGGACGTGTACATGAAGCCATGAATCCACAAAGATGAAGTTAAAATTACACTGGGCAAAAAGCCATGTTAGTTAAAAGCAGATGTGGTGGTGGCAATGAAACAAAGCCTAAAAATATCGAGGTAAAAATGGCATTTTATGTCAGTTAAGTTCAATAGCAATGAATAGAAGTTTAAAAATAGGAATAGTGAGAAAGTTGGTAGCTGAAGAGTGATCAGTGATCAATTAGGGTTAAATCAGAAAAAGTCATTAGGGAAAAACAGAAAGCTTAAGTCAGGCAGAAGTTCTCTGCTGGAGATGTGCCATGAAATTGTAAGAAGTTTAAAAAGTTACCAGAAGGGAGATTTTCATCCATCTGGGGTTGTGGAGGACACTGAGATTTGAGGCAGCACCAGTTCAGCATTTCTGAATCAGCAGGTTCAGATAATGTACAGATACGGATTTTTGGTCTAAGAATCCCATATAAAATCCAGTCCAAAGCCTCTCTGAACTACTCATAAGGACAGGAGAGCCTTGGAAAAGGGAGAAATTCTAATGAAGGAACCCTAACACGGGACTTGGAAGATTTAGAACGTTAAAAACACAGCTTGAGCTGGGCTCACGGGGAACTCCTGTGACACACAGGAACTGCTGTTTTGAAACCACCCAAAATCCCAAAGTCACCTGTCTGGAGGCAGAAAGTGCTTGTCAAGGACACATATTGACTTTTCCTGACAGAATCATGGGTCTTTAGCTTTTCCCCCAAGACTCCTGATTTACTGCTGCGTGACACTGTAAAACCTTCCACTGTACAGCACTGACGTGCATGAGCTGGTTTTAACATCTCCCAGGGAACTGCTTTTTAAAGAAGACTTCTTTGTACCGCGTCTTCTCCTAGAATTTCTTTGTGGCTCAGTGGTATTCGATATTTTTAATCAATAATCTCCTCAATACTGCTCCAGCAGTAATGTCTGCAGGTGACACCAGCCAGCAGAGCAGCACCACAATTCCCTCACAGCCAGGTCCTGGCTCCTGGCTGCTTTAATTTATATTCTTGTCGTTGTTTTTTACATTGCAGATTGGAAAGGTGGAGACTGACTGGTTCCTGAGGGCTTTTCAAACAGTGCTCATTAACAATGCAGGATGGTCTGTAGTTTAAAGGTTCTAATTACCAGAAACCAGGAGTTTTTCACAGGAAAAGCTACATCATCTGCTCTTACACACTGCTCCAACGGGCCGGGGTTCTTTCAGAACCACAGGAGATTTTAGCTTAAAACAGAAAAGCAATTTAATAATGGAAATCAGCGGCAGCAATGGAGGTGCTTCAGATTTTCACTGGTACTAAGAAAAGAAGAACTTAATCTGCTATAGATCACAGAATCATTTAGGTTGGAAAAAAATCTCAAAGGTCATCAAGTCCAACTGCCAAACCCAGCACTAAACCATGTGGTTTTGTTCCAGCTGAGACAACCATAAGGAAATAGACCATCCTGCCCAGGGGATGTGCCCACAGACAGAGGCAAAAGCCATGGATAGATAGAATTGAGGAAAAAACCACCACAAGCATCTGCAATCACTGTGCACTCCAAGGTCACCCCAGCTAAAGCAGCTCTCAACTGGAGTTTCACTAAGTACAAACTGGGAATGAATCTCCAAGACCACAGCCTGCTGCACCCCCAGGTTGTTAGGGGTGACATTTAGATGCCTTAACAACCTGCCAGGGCCAGCCTCTGACAGAAGTGCTCGACTGCCTCGGTGCACTGAAGGATTAGGATCTCACACAGAAAGGTCAATTGCCTCTCTCCTTACAGAAGACACAGAGTAAGAGTTCTTGCCATTAAAGGCCAGTTCCTGACACCCTGGGCAGCACATTCACAACGTGATTAATGCCACTGGTTCCCTGGGGATTCATGGAATACACACCCCAGCAACACACTCTGCCTTAATTGAAGTCCTGACTGGAGCAGAATTCACTATTTCTGAGATATCCATATTGCAATTTTACCCAATTACTGTAATTAGGGCATGTCTCCTGAACCGCCTCAAAGGTCAGGAGGGATGGGCATTGCAGCAGCTGTGACCTGAGTGCTGAGGCATCTTGCACCATTTCCCAGCACAAAACCAGTCTGGCTTTAAGTTCCCTGCAGGAACCCCCTCGTATCTCCCCTCCCACTGAATAGGGTTAATTAAACACTTCAAATCTCCCCAAATTGGCTTAACAGTATCATGATACCGTCACACTTTTTGGTGCCAATATTGTGAAAGAGTCAAAGGGACTTGCTTGTCACTAGCCTCGAGTCTACAGTTAAAAAAAGAAAGAAGGAAAGAAGGAAATAACCCTTTCCCAGCCCTCTTTTCTTCAGAAGGTTTTGTGCTTTCCAGCAGCTTTCCTATTCAACAAAAACTGGAGGAAAATAAGCTTAACAGTGCAATTCCATCCCGCCCTTGCTGTGGGAGTAGGTTTGATCTGTTCCTCAGGGCTCTCCTCCTCATTTCTAATTACTTTGTCCAAAAATCCACACTTTTTTAACCTGGCTAAATCATAGAGAACACACCTCCCATTATCCCAGAGCTCCTTATACACAAAATCAGGAGTAAGGACCTAAAGGATTACTCTTTGCCTTCTCAGATCAGGACAATGGCCACTGCAGGGCTCTGTCTGGGTGACACATCAGGTATAAATACACCTGCACAAAACCCCAGCTCGAGGGAAGGCCTTGAAGGGTTTTTAATCAGGGTCAGCACTAGAAGCAGATGGAGAGAAGTGGAAGAATTTAAAACACCTGTTGAGCACTGAGAAAGGAAACAGCTCCCCTGGGGAATGAGCCAGAGCTCTACCTTCAGCTACAAATGTGTCTGTCAGCCCAGAAACATCTGAACAAAGCTCAGCCCAAAGGCAGCAACAGCTCAGATCCCTGTGTCAGGGCTGTGTGGGGTGCACACTTCTGGGACAGCAGAGAGGACAGAAACCTCTTTAGAAACAGAAATGAAAGGGCAGGAGAAGGGATGAGGAAAGGTTTGTGGTTCCAGTGGAACATGGAGCAGAAGTGTTTCTCCTGTCTGACCAGCATCCATTAGGTCTTGCCTGGGTTTAACTTGCAGCCAGCTGCTTTTAATTCAAAAATTAATTTCCTGTAGGCATTTCACTGCTGTGCATAACAAAGATTTTGCTCAGTCGTGGCAGGAATGGACTCTGCATGGCAAAGGTTGGCTCTGCAGGGCCACACTGAATTAAATGGCACAATAATTACATTTGTCCCTGCAGCCAGTCCTGGGGCCTTAATTTAGATAAGCTCCTACTGAAGTCAAAAACTTCTGTCCCAGAACAAATGAGTAAAGCCCCAGGGATGTGGCCACACTTAAGCAGAGTGCACAAGCTGTTAGTTTGATAATGATATCAGCATTTTACTTACCTGTGAATATAACAGTGTTCAAGCTGGATTTTCCCCACAGCTCCATGAAATGCACCACATCCCCAAATCTGAGAGAGGGATGCCCAGTGAACACAACACAGGGCTGCTTGAAGTCATTGCTGAAGTCTCCGTGGATGCTGGGATAATGTTTCAATTTGTTTGTCTGAATGAGCTGAAAGAAAAACAAAAACCCAGACATTACCAACTTTCCATGCCTCTGTGCTTCGGTGTGTTTGTTTACATGAGATTATAAATATTCTACAATTTATTCCTCACTCATCACAGAGTCCTTTCCTGTATAGCCCTTAGATTTTCCAACAAATTTAGTCATGACTGTCATAAATGTTATGAAGTCAAGCATGGGGCCAGGTGCCTCCAAGTCCTTGCTCTCATTTCTTTGGTACCAGCAGGATGGTGACTGGGAGGAAACTCGGCAACACTCTCTGCTTCGAGTTCCCTGGAGTGAGCAGAGTGCTCAGCTGCCAAATTCACAATAAGCTCCTTTTTCCTATTTGCCATGTCTGCAAAGAGCTCTGGGCTCGTGTTTAACCTGCTTTTCTTGCATCACAGCAGTACCAGACACTTGTGCCTTCAGCAGAATGGTGCAGAGCTTCCTCAGTCTAAAGGGTTCACACAAAGTCAAACCTGCTGAAAAAGAACAGACTTTCCCTTCCTTAACTATCTCTGAAACCAGTAATAAACATGAACTAAGAGCAGTAAGATGTTTTGCAGACACAGTGCAATCAGCTCTGCAGGTGGAACAGATTTCTTTGCTAAGATGGAGAAGTTTATTTATCAAGGCACTTTTCAAAGAGTTTTGCTTTATTTCTCCTGCCACTGTTTTCTAATCTGCAAAACAAGGTGCAACTTAAAAAGCAATTTAATAACCAGGCTGTGAAGCACTTTCATGCAATATTTTGCAAGTTTTTGCTTGGCAGGTATATGCTTCCATCTCCAGCCTGAAAATAACTGTAAATACAGTCTAAAAAGCAAGGAATTTAACACATGGAATCACAGACTGAACAGCTGAGATAAAAACCAGGGAGATAAAGAGTGTGAGGGAGGGAATGGTGCTTCCTTTGTCAGCCAGTTTTTAAAGGAGGTTGGGCTGTTCAACAAATCACAGAATTATGGAATGGTTTGGGTTGGAAAAGAATCTTAAAACTCATCCAATGCCACCCCCTGCCATGGGCAGCGACACCTTCCACCATCCCAGGGTGCTCCAAGCCCCATCCAGCCTGGCCTTGGACACTTCCAGGGATCCAGGAGCAGCCACAGCTTCTCTGGGCAACCTCTGCCAGGGCCTCCCCACCCTCACAGGGAAGATTTCCTCCCTAATATCTCATCTAAACCTTCCCCACTTCAGTTTAAGGCCATTTTCCCTCATCCTGTGTTACTTTTTACCATGGCAGATCTAAGATGCCTGCATGGAAATGAAGAGAACCTGAGAATTCTCGGCAACTCATGCACCACAAAGCAGCTCAGAATTCAGGTTATTACACGGTGCTGTAGATGCACGTGGATCGTTTCCATGTGGATCCTTGAATCATGGAGGAAGTAGAAACTGGACTACACTTAGTAGCTAATTCCTATTTAATCTTCAAGAGGGAAATTGGGAAAAAACCATCCAATAACTGCTCTGGCAGTTGATAGGCACTGAATGTCAAAACCATCCCTGCAATTATACTGGTAAAGATTTCTGATTAACACATCTGGAGTGCAGGGTTTAGAATCTAAACTTAGCTTCAGTAATAAAAACTGCAGTTTAGCAGACAATGGGTAAAACAAATTTGAATCCATGAAATACTGACATTTAAATGAACTTGTAGGAAATGGCCTCAAAAAGCTTTTTCCTTTTTTTTCCTTTAGATGGAAGCCAAAAGTCTCAAAATTGAAGCTGCAGAAGCAGTTTCAACTGGTTAAACTGGAAGAGGAGGACGATTTCTATTTCAAATATTAAATGGGATATGTGACATTCCAGGGGAAAACTCCTCCAGGGACAGGCAGATAGGTCATGGAAAGACATTTCTACAGCCAGCATTTATCTAAGACACTCCTGAAAAATCACAAACTGTTCTTCCAGCATCTCCAGCATCTTCTCCTTCAAATGATTTATATTTGTATGCAGCATTCAGATCTTTGGGAAGATGTGAGAGCAGCACTGGATGAGGAAAGCAGTGAACAGCTCATTTCCCTGCCATACCTCCCCAAATGTGTGCTCAGCAACATAAAAGCTGTATTTTCCTCAAAGCATTATGGAAGCTTCAAATCCCCTCCTCTTGCTTTGTAAAGAGACACAGGATCTCTAATCCAGTTTCCAGGAGCTTGTTGGTGATGATTCTTTTCTCATCTTTTCTTTTCATCTTGTCAGATCTTTTCTGATAAGTCTGGTGAGGCTCCAGAGCTCTGCTCACAATCCCTGACTCTCACAGGTGGACAGAGCAGGGGTGAAAGGCTACAAAAACAAGTTCAAAAACACACTGCTCACTCCAGTGAGAAAGCAGCTGGTGGATTTTAGTGTCTACAGTAAAGTCTCTTCTAATTACCCCATCAAAAATATACGGAGCTGAACTTGCAAAACAGCTCCAACAAAATTTCCCAAATCATTAAGGGGACTGAGTTTGTAATGATTTGTGCAGGTTTTTTGTATTTCCAGATAAGATGGGGTGTGTAAACACGACAGCCTTTGCTGTGCCATGGTCAGACCTCCAGCCTGGGCCAAAACCAATGCCAGCCCATATTTTGGTTGAAAATTTTGTTTCTGGAAAGCACAAGCAACATTCAGAGCATCTTTTTACAGAAAGAACCACTATTGACTGAAAGCATAAGAGACAGGGGCTGGTAAAGCACTGAATCAAGAGTGAGAGCTGTGTTTTTCTGAAATCCCAAATGGTTCTGCTTCCCTTTAAAGCTGTACACTTGATTTACAGGGTCAGCAACTGCTGCTATAAACAGGATAAATCTCCAGAGCCTTTGTGTACCCTTTGTTGAAGTGAGCCAAAATACGCTGATATTTACTCTCTGTGTGTGTGCTCTGTATCCAGAATCTGGAACAGATGTGGCTCCGACCAGGGAATGAGAGATGCATTTATTACTTCACTTCCCTCCCTCCCTTCATCAGATCAACACTAACAGGGGCCTAATTCTATCACAGAATATCCAGAGTTGGAAGGGACCCCCCATGGATCACTGAGTCCAACTCCTATATGATAATATTTACAGTACAATTCTATACGATGCTATAAAACAAACCATACTACTACACAATCACCTGGCTCCAGGTATTTATTTAAATGTGTTATGCAGGAACTGGTAAATGGAGGAGGGAATCAAAGCTGAAGAAGACAAATTCTGGTATTTAAGACCACAGAATCAATATTACTCCCACCCTGGTGCTTTTTCGAGTCAGAAGAAAAGGGTTTTTGCAGCCATTTCTCTTAGATGTTGCTAACAGCATCCTTAATAAGAGCACAGTAAATCCAAATTCTCCCTCCACTGGCAAATACTGATCAATACAAATTACCTCTCAAATTTTATTGTTGCAGACATTTAGAAGAGTCTGGATTCCCTTATTGTAGGGCCTGAAATTGTCCATGTAAAGATCGAACAGAGAGGAACAATTCAGCTACAACAATTGAGCCATTCATTTACAAATATACAGCCTCCACCTCCACAGAAGGGATGGTGCAGAGTGCACAATCCATGGATCCTGTTAAAATGATCAAGGAGACCCCTAATTCCTCATCTGGGGCTGTGCTAGGATGGGATATTCCCGTATGGGATTTGGTAAGACACCACACATTGGTTCTGGGATACCAGAATAACAAATCTAAGCTAAACAAATTACTGGTTTATGCTCCACAGCATTTCAGCAAGGCATTGGGGAGCTTCAATCTGAGCCTCTTTAGACAGCTGATCCTTGGATATAATGGATACAGGGCCTTGGAAGTGAAAACCACCCCCTGCCTTGCCAGCCTGTATTGACAAATATTTGGGATCCCCAGATTTTGGCTTTGCAGTCACAGCAACTCTGCCCTCAGAAACGCCTTTAAAAAGAAGCTCTTTTAGTTTGTGCACCACTAAAAGGCTGCAGGAGAGACTTTCAACAAGAACCTGGACACTTCATTTTTATTAACTTTTGCAGGAACTGATGTCCAAATCCACGCCTACAAACCTGAAGCACTTTAGCCCACATTCCTTGCTCCTAACAGAGGGAAAGTATTCCCTGCCATCACAAGAACTGTACCAGGACTGTGTAGGTGGAGATAAGATGAACATCTACTGCTCCAATAAAGTGGAATTAAACAAGGAGGGAGAAATGTTTCGGGTTCTCTGCAGAGCTGAACATGTGTCTGGTTTTATTCAGCAGAGCAGAAAAAGGAATGACTTCAAAACATGCAACGTAAATAATAAAAGTGGAAAATTTCCATGCAGAGAGAATGCAAAAGCTTCAAACAACTGAGTGTAGAGAGTAAGGAGAAATAAAAATAGTAATTGTAGAGACAATGAAGATGCTTTTATTTATCCTCTTGTGACAATAATAAAGGCATAGTTAAGTGAAATGCCAAATACAATCACAGCTGATTAAAGGAAGGAATTATTCTGTTCTACTCCACATCAGGCACTGCTGGAACTCATTGCTGCAAGGGACAACATTGAGGATTTGGGGGATTTTTGCCTTGTGTTTAAATCTTGCTGTTTATACAACTAACAGGAACATCAAATTTCAGGACCAGCAGCATGCTGGGCTGGGCTTGTTCTGTGGATAATTAGAAGCTTATTTCCTGGCCTGTCCCTCTCTGATGTATCATGCCAGGCATGTTATTAATGCTTCCTAAGAAGTAAGAGGCATGTCTGAGTAATTTCCTATTTTCCTCCAACAACTGAGCAGTTAAGGACATCTTTTCATGATGGGCAATTTCAGCACAGGTTACATTGCACAAGCCCAGCATTACTTTGAAAAAAGCCAAGCAATTCTCCACTAACAACATCCCCAACAGAAACCATCATTCACTGTCTGTTTCTGATACTCATTAAAAATCCCCTGAAGTGCCAGTAAGCAAAGCTCCTGCCTGGGTGTGGGGGGGTTGTGGAGGCCCAGGATTGTGCTGGGAAGAGGTTTTCTGGATGTTTCCCATTGTGTGAATTAAATACGGCGTCAGGTGTGAGATTTTGGAGATTGAACAGGGAATCCAAGGCACGTGCTGAGCACTGGGGCCCTGGCATGGACATCCTGTGGGATGTTCCATCCTGCACCTGCAACAGGCACGTTCCTCCCTCTGTGCAGGGAAGCTGATCTGGGATACACTGCTGGGAGGCCTTTCCTACATAATTACCCTGATCTACACATGAAGCACAGAGCAATTCTTGCAAAGCTGCTTCAATAATTTGGCAAAATCTCACTATCAACAGGCCCCATGAGAATATAAAACGTCCTAGGAATTAGAGGACAGAGTTATCACTCTAGAAACACAAAGACCCATCTTATAAGATGGATTAATTAATCCAGCCTTTGACATCTGCATGTTTGGCTTCTCCTTTTTGGATGGGTTTTCACTTAAATCTGCCAGTTCCAGTGCATATTGTGAATATGGGCTGTCAGTGAATCCAATGACACTGTGAATCAACAAGGACACCCCAGAAAGCAGGGATGGAAGGCAAGACAGAAAGCAGAGCCAGCAGCAAGGCTGCAGAGCCTTGTGCTCAGAGAATTTGGAATTGATTTATCAGTGGGAATGAATTTTTTGGTTATAAAATAAGTGGTGAACAGGTGGCTTGCCCTGCAGTCCACATTATTCTTGGTAACAGATTATACATAATTCACTGCACATCCTGCTTGAAACACATTCAAGCATCTGGAAAGAGTGAGGGCTCCTGGTCAGAGCCTACTCCCAACAATGCCTTTGAAGCATCTACAGATGATAGATACGATGGGTAATGGCAATTTCTAGAAGAAGTCCCTGGATGAGATATCTCAGAGGAAAAAACCACCCACTGTCTGTGAAAGCATTGAATTTCTGGGCTCTTAAACCTGCCATGGCCACTCTGCACATCTCATCAAACAGTTTGGACCACAGCAACTAAAGGAAGCAGTTTTCTGGGTCAATGTCTTACAGAAGTAGGATTTAGCTAAAATTCTCAGTCCTGTTTCTGCCTCTTGTTTACTTCAGTGGGAAAACTACCTGTTCCCAGGGGAGAATTTCCTGTCCTGATATGTGAAATAACTCTGAAGGCATCAGTTATACCACATTTATTTAATTTCTGGTTGGCTAAAACTTCCCCTCAAATTATTATTTTGTCGCAGGGAAGATCAAAATCCCCTCACCACACATTGCACGGAAATCCTCCAAATTCAGGAGCCTCACTCCTCTTTGCTTCATTACAATGCTCAAGTAATTTCATTTAAAATTGCCACTGACTGCACTCAGTGCTGCAAACTTCAGATTTTGATACAAAATCTCTCTTTTGAGATACTATTCCTCCTGCAGCAGACATGGTGCCTGCTTCAGTGAGGGAGGAAGGAGTTGGCATGACTAAGCTGGCTCTGATAACAAGCTCTTCGTTTCACAGACTTGGAAATAAACTGCTTGGACAAAGGGAATGCTCGTGGTTGCAGTTGATAAGAGCAAACATCCCACACCAGATCTCCTTCTGCGGGGGAAGGAGTGAACCAGGCCAGCCTGTGCAAGTGATAGGATGGAATAAACAGGGTAATTTTGGAGTTGAGGGAACACCATCACTCATTCCTCCCCCGTGCTCCCAAATTCATCACAGAAAGCAAAGGGAAAATACCACTTTTATGACAAATTAAACAAAACTTAAATAGCTGCAGAAGGGTTCATCAGAAAAACAACAGCTACACTGTGTGGACTATGATCCAGAAAGTAAACAAGATTACGGTTAACTCACCTCAGCGTGGGGAAAAGGAGGTTCTGGAAGATACACCTTTGTTTGTTTGTTATGACACAACCTTTAAAAGAAAAGGAAATCAGCCGGGTTAGAGGTGCAGCACATCCTGCAGCATCTGCTGCCATCTACTGTCACACTCCTGGAGAAAACCCGTTTGGATCTGAGGCACCAGGTGCAAAATCACCAATTTGTCCTGCTGCTGCCAGGGTTTCTGGTTAGAGGACCAGCATCTACAGGACACACCACCTCAATCCCAGCAGGATGGCACAGAGAAGGTGCAAGGCAGCTGAAGGTAATTCTGTACACGCTGGAACAGAGCTCCTCTGCTGCTCAAGAGAAATCTGTAAGTCAACATCCACAGCACTTCCTAGGCCAGACCTCAGCAGTTTTTGCAAAGCCAAATAATCTGTCAACAGAAAAATTCCACTGCCTCATCCTCGGCAGTGACTTGGTCCTTTTTCTCACTCTAATCCAAATTCCCCTGTGCATTTCATCGTTGCATTTACAATGCTGGTAAACTGCCTCTCCCCACGGCCCAAGGCTCACTGTGACCTGGCATTTTCCATCAATCACTTATCTTTAAAACAGAGATACTGAGAGCTGTTGATGAGCTCTACCCAGGCTCCTGATTCATCCTATTACAGCAGCTAAAAAAAGCTGTTTGTCAGAGGTCTGGGTGACGTGACAATGATCTGCAGTGACACTGTCCTGGTGGCTTTTTCTGGGAAACGCTGCCTGGCTCATACTTGCACTTTATTAAAAAGAAATGAGCCTGGGTCAAACTAATTTTGATAAAGTCTAAGGGATACTAAGAGCAGGACTTTTCCTTTAGCTGGGTAAAGAGTAGAATTAAAGGCTGGAATCCCTGAATAGCAACCACAGTTCTGACCCCAAACCTCTATTTTACAGATCAACCTTTGCCTCCATTTCCATGTAAATTCACCAGATTTCAATCCTCTTACAGTTCTCCTGAGGGATCAATTCACACAAGGTTTCCAGGACCTGTCTTTTCTTTCCTGAACTCCAAAGTCTGGAGAGGAAGAAGAGAAAAGCTACCTGACTGTATTTAATATTCTAGAGCATGTCTCCGTTTGTAAGAACTTGGGAAGAGTTCCAAGTGGTTGGGTTCTCCTCTCCAGGGCTCAGAATCACAGAATGGTTGAGGTTGGGAGGGACCTCCTGAGATCATCAAGTCCAAGCCCTGCTCAAGCACTCTCAGCAGAGCAGATCATCCAGGACTGTGTCCGGTTGGATTTTGATGCTTCCATAGCAAAGTCTCCACAACCTCTCTGCACAGAGGCTGCAGTGTTTCACAGAATCACAGAATCATGGAATGGTTTGGGTTGGAGGGGACCTTAAGGATCATCCTGTTCCAACCCCCTGCTAAGGGCAGGGACACCTTCCACCATCCCAGGTTGCTCCAAGCCCCGTCCAACCTGGCCTGGAACATTTCCAGGGGTGGAGCAGCCACTCTGGGCAGCTTCTCTGGGCAACCTGTGCCAGGGCCACACCACCCTCACAGGGAAACATTTCTTCCCAATATCCCATCTAACCCTGCCCTCTGGCAGTTTAAATTCCCTACCCTGATGGAATTTCACATGTTAGAATTTGTTCTGCCAGTGGGCCCTGCTGAAGAGACTGATCCCTCATCCTCATTACTTCCCATCAGGTGTTTCTACACAATGGTAAGATCCCCCTGAGCCTTCTGCTCTCCAGGCTGGAGAGTCCCAGCTCCCTCAGCCTCCCCTCATCTCCATGGCCTTGTGCTGGCCTTGTTCCAGAAATCCCACAACCTTCTGGTACTGGGGAGCCCAGAACTGGACAGAACACTGTCCATGTGGCCTCAGCAGTGCTGAGCAGAGCAGGATCTCCTCTCCTGACCTGCTGGCTCTGCTCTGCCTCATGCAGCCCAGGGCACTCCTGGCCTTTTCTTGTCATGGCTCAGCAAAATTAAGCTTGAAAACTCTATTTTGCTTAGCCAGGGACACCATAGTAGAGTTTGGGGGGCTAAGACTTGCAAACAGGCACAGCTAAAACTCACTCAAGTCAGGAACATAATTTCCTCATTAGTGTAGGCACCAAAAAGCAGAGATTGGGTTTACACATTCTACAGGAAACGATCCTTCCCTGATTACAGAACACGTTCTTACACACCCACCCCGGTGACTCGAGGAATGTGCTCACAATCTCAATCAGGTGTATTTTAGAATCTGTCAGGTGGGGATAACCTGCAGCTGCCTCTTCCCACAGCTGAGGGTGCACTTGGGGCTGCCCTGGCATACCTACCACTCGGCAAAGATCTGGGAGAACTCCAGGGAGCTGTTGGCAACAGGTGAGATGAAATAAAAGGGGACGTTGGAGAGTCCTGCAGAGTCAATGTACTGATAGAGGCACTCCAGCAGGTCGTAGATCACTCCAGAGGGGTAACAGGGAACCAGCACATTTCCCCCATTCCGGACAGTCATGGCTAAGGGAGAGACAATGAGAGAAATCAATTCACTGGGTTCCTATTTAAACTTGTAATAAATTCATCTAAATATTATATAAAAAGCAGCTTTTGCATGAATTAGCACAACAAACTATGCACATGAATTGGGAAGAAAACCTCTGATCATTAAATACATTTATTTTCTGCCTTCTCCAAGCTCAGTGGAGCGATTCTACTCCTTTACATGAGAGCCTGAGCACATGGAAAACTCCTGACAGGAGAGGGCGGCCGTGCACTGGCACAGGAGGATAAAGGAGTGACACAAACCACCTCAAGATCAAAATAAACCCTGCTCCATCTCTCAGCTGTCCCCCAGAGGGGAAGGACAACAGCTCCCAGGTCTCAGCCAAAAGCTGCACACGGTGAGCTGTTCTGTGCTTGGATTTCAGATGAAAGGCTGAAGGTGTGGTTATTTCAAACAGCCCTCAGAGCTAGAAATGGGTGATGGAATGTTTGTCCTTTTAAAAAACTCTAAATATTTCTGTCCTTTCCATATAACAAGAACAATTTAAAACCTGCAGACAGCATGGGACTAGATAAAAATGAGGAGAAGAAAAAGGAAAAATAGGTTTACTCTGTAATTGAGACAGATCTGAGCACAACAGCAAAAGCAAGCAGAGAGCAAACATCGTGTTGTTTTGGCAGAATGAATTACAAAAATGCTGCACCTTCTGGGAAAGGAGAAATATTTGTTCAGCTCAGTGAGCAATTTCACCTGTGGTCGTGGGGCAAAACCATCTATTGCTAATTGCAGTGCAGCAGCAGTAATATTATGCACCAAGCATTCCACAAAAAGCTGTGAAAGAGCCTGAAAATACAAATATTGCATCCCCCCAAATCACTTCCTTCACTTCTATTTCTTGCTGAGCTTTGTTTGGAGTATGGATTGAGCACTTTAAGGGTCTTTTTGCCCCTGATGGGGCAAAATCTTCCTCAAGGAAGATTTTTCTGGCTGAATGTTTAAGTTTTACGGAGTTGAGGGAGAGGCGCAGCCTGGTAGGATTTTTCACATGCATTTGTAGTTGTTTTACTCCTTGTAGCAGTCAGTGCCTATGACACGGTGCTATCAACAACTGGTGATAAACAAGGGGCCTTTGATCACTTGTAATACAACTGCAGGGTAGTGGATGTATTTCTCCAGGCCATATACAGACTATACCATCAAAATATTTGTGGATATGAATAGCAATAGCTCACATTTGTCTAGAACTCGAGATGTTCCCAAATATCCCAGAAATGTGTGACATTATCCCCCTCACATGGGCAAATCTAAACTGTCCCAGCTGTAAACAGGATGTGAAGAGAGTGTTGAGGAGGTTAAGAACAACATTTTCAAAGCCATCTGGAGGTGGAAGTTGAGGCTTTGGCTCCAGGACCTGAATTTGCATCGAGTCATTACGCACCCAAAAATCCTGCAGAGGAAAGGGAAGCACCTACACCCACTGCAGCAGGAAGGGTGCACAGGCCAGGGATGGGATGCAGAATAGAGGTTAAAGAACGTGTCCAGGCCACAAAAAATGTGAGTTCCATTCCTTGGTGGTGCTTTGCCCTTGACTGGAAGGAGGCTGGTGCCCACCAAAGCTGCTCTATCACTCAGCTGGGCAGAGGAAAAAATGTAAAAAAAAGCTTGTGGGGAGAGTTAAAACCAGGGAGGGATCAATGGCTAATTACCATCATGGACAAAATGGACTTGACTTGTTGAAATTAGTTTAATTTATTATTCCTCTCTCCACAGGGCACAGGTCCTGCTCCAGTGTGGGTTTCCCATGGGGTCACAGCCTCCTTCAGGCATCCCCCTGCTCCAGTGTGGGGTCTCTAGGGGCTGCAGGTGGATTTCTGCTCCCCCTTAGACCCCCATGGGCTGCAGGGGCACAGCTGCCACTCCAGGGGCTGCATCCTGGGCTGGGAATCTCAGCTCCGGTGCCTGGAGCAGCTCCTGCGTCTTCCTCACTGCCCTGGGGGTCTGAGGGCTGCTCCTCACATGTCCTCACTCTCCTTCTCCTGGCTGCCATTGCTCCTGCACAGTAACTTCTTTTTCCTTCTTCGCTGTTATCCCAGAGGTGCTGCCACCTCTGATGGGCTTGGCCTTGGCCAGCAGTGGGTCCATCCTGGAGCCAGCTGGGATGGGGGAATCTTCTGGAAACCCCTCACAGAAACCATCCGTGTAGCCCCACAACCAAAACTCGGCCATGCCAAACCCAACACAGCCTGAATTCCCAGCTCTCCCTTCCCCACAGCCACTGGTTCTCTGGAAACCTCAAGCCTTTTCTGCTGAAAACAAGCACAAGTTCAAGATTCCTGGGGCCACAGAGGAAATATCGGAGGGTAAAGTCTTGGAGGAGGTGTCACCTTGAGTTTCTGTCCCCAGCAAAACTACAGAGCTGGTGAGCAATAAGGAATATAAAATCACAATGTAGGGGGTGGAGAATGATTCCAGCCAGGTGCCCACCAGACCAGGGATCCAGGATTCCACAAAGGGAGAAGAGTTTCCTCCCAGCTTCTGCAAAACAGGGGTGAAAACCTTTCCAAGCATATTGCTTTCCACACAAGCAGCAGGTCCAATCTGGCTCTCTGCAGCACTACAACAACTTTTTAGAGTTGTCAGTAAGAGGACACATCTATCTGAAAGCTGTTTAAAGCCCAATTTATCTTGGTGACTGATGGATGCTCTCTCTTGATAAAAGTTGTATAATAATCTTGGCATTTCAAATTTAGTCTCCTTCAGTAGCTCCATAACAAGTTGTTCAATTTACAACTCACAAAGAGATCCTTGCTTTCCCAACAGCTGCCACCACAAGGTCAAGTTGGCACCTAAAAAGCAAACTGTGCTCTTTTCTGCTCTCTATAAGCACACACAGCCTCACGCTCACACAAAATATCACCAACTGTCCCCACAGACAGACTGGCAGCTTTGCTGCTGGTGCCCAAGGCAATGTGGAAATAAAACTGCTCTCCTTGAGCTGCAGAGTGCTCGTGCTGCAGTGCTGAGCAGGGAAAAAAGGGGTTTGGGGTAAACTGAGAGGAAGCTGGAGGTGGGACAGAGTGTGGATTCAGTGCTGCACGCACAGGGTGGGGAGGAAATGGTGTGTGACTTGGGAATCCTGGGAATCAGGGCTGCAGCTCCACATGCTGGGATGAAAACAGAGATGGAGGTGAAGTTCTCACACTTCCATTTCTGTGCTTCACATCACTCCTTCACAAACATGCTGCTACCTCCTCATACACATTTTTGTTAAATTTTGGTCTGCTTTACAGTTTTTACCTTGACTATTCTGAGCTGCTTGTGCACTCCCCTGAACATTTTGGAAATGGGAAAAACCAGATGAAAACTGCTGTGCTCAGCTTGCCTACTCAGCTGATATTCCCAGTAACACATTGCTTTTGGACTTTTTTACCTATTTGAAAGAAAACTGATTCTCTGTTTTCTTTTCCTGATGTTGAGTACATAAATATGGATGGTGTCATGTAAAAGACAGCCCTAGAACTGCATTAATATAGAATTATTTAATTTCCTCAGATTGCTGGTTTTTGGCTAGTACCACTCAAATTCCACATCCTTACAATGGCATTATTTTAAGCATGTATCTTCCTTTGGTCTTTAATGATTTTCTCATTTCTCTGAGCTTGTCTCATTCAAGACAGAAACTGGCTGGAGGACCTGCAAAACCCTGAAAATAGTTCAGAATGTTTCTGTAACCCAGAACAAGCTGTGCAGACAAACAGCCACCTGCACTGACACATGAACACATTTATTTATACACAGCCAACTTCTGGATTCTGCTTTGGCCCAACTACAGCTCGAAGACTTTAATTTTTAAAAGCATTTTAATTAACAGTCTCACTCCTGTTTACTCAGCGTGATAGGAGGGGATTGTGCCACTGTCTGTCAGGGATACAGTGACCCCAGTGAAGGTCCAGGAGGGACAGAGAAGGGCAGCACATCTGGATTGACCAAAACAAGGTCACCAGAGCTGATCTGTGGCAGCTCACAGGGTAATAAAATTCAGTGTTTAAAAACAATGAAAACACAGATGAAATACACACACATACACATAAAAACACACGTTTAGGAAGGGAAGTCACAGGTGTTAACACAGCTTCAAGGGGAGGTTGAACAAAACCACTGGACATCATTAGCTACACAATCATGTCTAATTCAGGAAATTCCTGAAATAAAAATAGTTAAAGATTATGAGAGGAAAGTATCCTATAATCTCAGCCTGCTCTCCTACTCTTCTCCAGGCATCTGCACACAGTCCCTGTTGGAGCCAGGATGCTGGCAGAGAGGATCTTTAGTAAAACCCATGATTATCACTCTTATAAAATGCCAAAACGTGCTCTACTAACAGATTATTTAGGATCATTGAATGGGTTGGGTTGGAAGGGACCTTAGGGATCACCCAGTTCCAACCCCATGCCATGAGCAGGGACCCGTTCCACCAGACCAGGAATTCAGTGTGATTTAGTCTTGTCATGTCCTTTTGGTAACCTTTGTCAGGATCCTCCTATCACAAGCTTTTTATTTTTATTTGTAACAAGTAGTGAATTTAAAATAAAGGGAAGCTCTCTGATAAAAGAACAGGCAACACAGAGCAGGACAGACATGGGAAAGTGGTTTGATGAAAGAAGGATGAGAGCACAGAGGAACTGAGCAGGGGGAAGGGGAGAAAAGGAGAGAACAGCACTGGATGTGACATTCCAAACAGGCTGGAAAATGCTGCCATTCACACTGATATCACAGCTTTGCAATTATCAGCTTTTCCAGCTGTGAAAGCGTCTGATTAGGTTTTATATTTCTGGGGGTCTATAAATATATCTTGACTTTTTTTTTTTTTAAACAGAGATTGTGCTGTTTGCTTTTGATATATTTAAAAGTCAGGTGTAAGAAGGGAAGCAGATGTGCTTGTTTTCAAAACTGAAAGTCATAAAAAAGCATGTAAAGATTTCACTCTGGCTGATACACAGGAAGGAAATAGTAATATTTCAGCTGGGAACAATATCCAAAGCCCAGGCAACACGTAGCCTGTTGGCAGCCAAGTGACATACTTAGCAAACCAGGAGCAGCAGATGATTAAATCTCATTATACCTGTTCCATTCCAAAACATTTTAGGTACAACTTGTGTCTCTCCAAGCACTTACTGTATTAATGACATCAGGAGCACATCGTAAAATCTAAACAGGTAGTTTTATGCCAGGAGCTATAGCTGGACAACTTACTCAGTTCCAGGAATCTCAGAATTATTTCCCACCCAAAGCCATGAATAAGATGATAAAACAGGCAGGAGATTTCTCTCAGTGACCTACCCAGGTTGCTGCAGAACTCTCCCACCATTCCATCAGGGTTGGCAGTGGGGATTTGGGTCAGCCCCGTCAGGATGAGAACATCACTGTTTTTAAGAGAAGCCTGGTCCATGGGCTGGAACAGAGCACAGGGAAATAAAATCAGGAATGGGAGAGTTTCTCCAGGCAGGACATGATAGATACAGTCACCAAACACTTTACACTTCACATTCCTCCATCTGTGGAAACCTAACTTGCTTTATACTGGTAGTTTATTAAAGCAGAATGAAAATGCAAACCCATCTCTCTGCATCAGCAAACAGAAAGTAGATATTCAGAAATTATACTTGAGTGTGATACTAAGTACATATTCTTGATACTGAAAATTTAGCCTGATCCAATCTTGACAGGGTAGAATCCACTTCTCTCTCTGCAGATGGTGAAAAGGTAACTTTGAGCCTCACTCTGGGTTGGGATGCCCTTCCTACAGCTACTGATCAAGCAAAAGTGGGCAACTGCTGGCAGCTGTGTGGTATTTTATGGTTATTTACTCTCAATAAACAACTCTCTGCAGTCTCACCAACCAGGAGAGATTTCTGCCAGAAGAGACAGATGAAGAGATTTCCTCTGCTGAACCTCCAAGACCACTGTAATGTCAATTCCCCTGCTCACAGCTCTCCAGAGCCATTCTGAAGTAGTTGAGAAGGACCCTGCCCTGTTAAACATGCAGGGGAATTTCACATCAACTCTGACAGAAGTTTAAACTGTGCACCCCCTTGTAGGATCAGACCTGACACGTGAGATTTATCACAATCCTTGACTCTCTGTAGTGTGTCCATGAAAATGAAATGCCAATAATGCAATAAAAAATAATATGGAATCTGCCTGTGATAATGTACATAATGATTATGGCATATTAGATCCACATAATTTCAGGTGCCATTGCACTGAGAGGGCCTGCATTGATTTTTGTGGGTTAATGTAAAGAATATTTCTTAAAAGGCTTTTAGTGACATGTCTGAACCTGTGCTGTCAACTCCTGTTCTCCACTTCAGTGGCATCGGTGTCAATTCCAGCCTCAGGAGAGGGGGAGGCAGAAATTCAATGGGAACCATCTGTCAGAAGAACAGGGAACAGTTAATGGTGCCAGGCCTAACTCCCAATTCATTGGAAAAGAAGCTCTGGATATGTTCAAAGGATATCCTTTTTCAAACACAAACCACTGACTGTTTTCACACACTGCTAAAAAAACGGGAATTTCACGATGAACTTCTCACCATGATCCTACGGAGCAGAAACAGGACGGACAAACAACTTTGCAATCCCTGAGGAAAAAATGATTTGTTGCTCACAATTCTGACTCTGTGCCACTCAAGATATTGTTATCATTACATATTGTCTGTCAAACATCAAAGAGATGATGAAGAGCTGCTTGGAAGCTCTCAAAACCCATGTACAGAAACAGCAGATTGCAGCAGCCTGTGCTGGTGCTCACAGGGATCAACCCCAGGACAAAAACTATCCGTTGTCTTCAAAAAAAATCTGGAAGCAAACGCGAGACAATGATGATACGGGGTAACATCTGTGATGTGGTAAATAACAAGAAAAGTACAAACTGAATGTGATTTTAACTATCTGCTAAGCTATTCCTTCTAAAGATGAGTTAGGATAAAGTTACCAAAGTGCAAGGGACTGGATGGTAAAAAATGAGGCTCTGGAAAGCACGTGGGACAAGCATCAGCAGAGTGGGTAATCCAGGTTCCATCTCCTGCTGGCAAATGGAGCAGGTCCCTCAGGCTTCAGGGAGGTTCCCAGTACCTTTTCCTGCACTTTTAAAGCTCAAACTGCCCTGTCTGACTGCTCCCACCTCTGCAGGGAGTGCAGCCCACTGCCCATGAGCAGTTCACTCACACCCCGTTCCCTGCCACTGGGAGCTAATTTCTTTAAAACCAGGGATTTTACCAGAAGCTTCCGGAGAAATGTTCACCACTGGGAAATGATGAAGCCTGGCCAGTCTGACCTGATAAACTGAATCACCATTTCATGTCAATGAGGAGAAAACATTCTCAGTTCCCAAATGACTCCGTACAGGGTAAAGTTTCTCCTCACAGGAATATTCCATTCACACATTGTCAAATCTTGCTGCTCTTTCTCCAGGAGGGGATGAGAGAACACAGTCCAGGATGGAATGAGGCTGATGAAGAACAGGGATTTAGAGGCTCTGATACATTTTGTACACCTAAGGATGGCCCTACTATTAAGGATCATTTATCTACTGTAGTTTCTCAGCTGAGAACAAGCTTTTAAGTGAGGGATGCTCAGAAGCAAAGCTCTCCAGCAGACACCCACCTTGGGGGAAATCACTTACTGATCAAAAACCTGACACATCTTCTAAATTATTTTTAAATACCTCCTGCAATAATGCTTTTAACTATTTTGACAACTTCTGAAGCGCACGGCACTGCGAACTTCAAGCCATTCTTTGCACTAAGAATTTATGGATCTAGAGAGAATTAATTTACTGGAAATTACATCTACAGCACTATAAAGACTTTGCCCTTAGCAGAGCAGGGTGGAAAAGTTGGCAGCCGGTGAGCTATCATTTCTCCCAAGGAAGGATGTTTCAGAAGTGATATAAAGCAGTCTGTGAGCTGTCTGTGAAGACTCTTCAGTCAAATATGGATTTTTTTAAAAAGTCACTAATGCTCTTTTGTTTAACTCTGTTGAAAATTTCCTCTTTAGAGTGAAAGACAATTTCACAGTTTTAAGTTAACATCAAATCACCAATAACAAAGAATTTTAGTTATCTTTCCTTAGCAACTATTGATACCTGTCACTTGTCAGGGTATGTCTTATCAATGACCATTAATTAAGTCCAGGCACTGATAACACAGTTACCTTAGTATGGGCTCTATCCTAAACCTGATCCCAGCTGGAATAACCCCTTTTTTTGAGCAGAGACAGTTCTTCCTAAAGACTAAGAAAAGTCAGGGGCTGTACCTGAGGGTGTGTTGTAAGCAGAGAAGATCCTGAAACATAAGAAACCTTTTCATAGTGTGACTGGATAATCCAATTGGAACTCCCAAGAGCGTAGCCCGAGCTCAGAGGGGTGACCTGCACAGCACCAAACAGCTCCTGAAACACACAGTGAGAGACATAACTTGAGAGAGCCCCAAAAGAAGTCAGGACAGGTCATTTTATCATCAGTGAGATGAATTTAAAAGCAGTTCTGCTGCTCAAAGCCTTTGTGAAGCTGTTCTGCTGAGAATTACATCTGCTGGTTTTACCTACCCGTGTCTAACAGGACACATGCCCTGAGAAAAGCTTTTCCTGAGGCGGGGACTCCATAAATTCTCTCTTCCGTGTGGATTTTATGGCATCTGAGTTCACACTGAAAAATGCCTCAAAATGAAGGAATCAAGCAGGGTCTTGATGCTCTGCCTGCCTCTGCTGTACTGAAGAAGTTTGTGGGAGCTTTACATTTCTGAAGACTCTGTTCTCCTTTAGCCAAATTAACTTGGTATTGGCCAGCAGGAGAGAAGGAAGGACAAGTATTTCTCTACTGACATAAAACTCTGCTTGAGTTGCAAATTTTACTGTGGGAAACAAACTTAACCTCAAACTCACTCACTTTCTAACTTTATTTCTTTTTAAATGCTACCTGCTGGTGATTTAGAAACAACACCCTGCAAACTCAAGCCCCATTTTAGTTTCAGTGTAAGCAACCTGACAGTTGCCTCCTTTCCAGGTGTCATTAGGAAGTGTATTCCTTTATCTGTACCCAGGAATGTGGTACATTTGTTTGGAGAAAGGAAAATCAGCCTTTATGTACGGACCTCCCTAAGGTGATCCACCTTCTGGTTACTGAATAATAGAACAAGCATCTGATTCATGCAATACTAATGATTTTTCTAGAATTTCAATACATATTTGGATGCCTTGAAAAACAAGGCAGGGGGCCTTCATCCCTCCGAGTGTGTAAGCCAAGGCTCTAAAGTCTGATTATTTGAAAAGTTAGCTTGGGAAGAGAAAAAATATGGGGTTTTTTTTCCCCCCAGTAACTATAAAAGAATGACTGGCTCAGATGCACAGATCTAAAATTAGGGGAGATGCATCCACACTGTGAGAACAGTCAAAAATGAAGAGTAACAATCCATGGATAATGAGGAGTCACAACTTACTTTAACCCATATTTTTATTTTTTATGGCCTCTGAGCAACAAAACCAGGTATCATGGCTCACACAAGAGCAGGGATCATGGCCCACTCACTGCCTACAATCCATATGGGATCTGCAGACTATGGAATTGTTGGTTCAGTTCATTCTGGAAACTACAATGGATTATAGTCAACAGCATTACAGACAATAACTGTTAGCTGGGAGCCCTGGGAAAGGAGTATCTGAAGTTCCCGTTGAACCATTAGGTTTTGTTTACAATCCCTAATTTACAGTACAAAACAAAGTGGAGACTAAAGCACTCAAAAGATTCCCAGAAGTGAAATAGGGGAGCTGGGAAGGGGATGTGGCTTAGAGACAGAGAGGATACATTCACTCCCTGCATCCTCCCAGCTCTCAGTGGGCCAGCCATCAGCTCCAAATTTGAGGGCACGCCGCCTTAAAATTGGCCTCCCCAAGGAAGAAGAGAAACAAATGGATATTCCCTGATTTCACCTAACAAGAGCCCTTCCTGGGAGGCAGACTGAGGGACAGTCTGTATAATCCTGTCTTGCTTGCTTAGGTTAGCGTAACGAAATCCTACACAGGATCTAGAGGGGAAAAAGAGCTGGGGAACAGTTGTTGGTGTCGCCCTGAGGGCAGCTGTCCAGGTACTCACGATTTTCTGGGAGTAGCCCACCAGCTGGATCTTGCTGAGGGCTGCGTTCACCTCTGGCATGGTGTAGCACTTCCTCCACATGGACACCTCCACCGCGTCCTTCAGCGGGGCCGGCAGCAACCTGCGAACACCAGCGGGATGTTCTCTGGGGATCCACAACAACAGCCGGTGCTGGACCAGCTTCTACAACCATTTGCGTTCTCCAGATCTTAGATTTTACCCTTTTAAATTTTTATTTTCAATGTGCCTGGTGCTTCAAAGCGAGGAGCAGAGACACGCTTCCCACTCTGCCTCACCCCAAGGACTGCTCTCCTCCAGCTGTCCTTGTTGCTGTTCTGTCCAGCCCTTGCATCAGAGAAGTAGCTGTGATCAAGGTGTTATCACAACTCTTGAGGTATTTTCACCACTGATGAAAGATGCTGGCTGATCTGAGATGTCAACATGAACTGCACCATGAACTCCAGTATTGGTAGAGAGGACTGGGATCTTGGATCAGTGTCTATTTTTCATATCATAATAATCTGAATAATATCCTAGGAATCTGAAAGAATCTGGTGATTAAAATGCAGGTATCGGAACACGAGCAGGGATGGCTCTGCCCTGATTTTTGCCACTGGTCTTTTCCAAGAGCACGTGTGCCTGCAGCTCAGCTTCCCTGCCTTCAATCCCACTTCCCTCCCGAGTGCCCTGGCAGGGATACACGAGCTGACATTGCAGAGCTCTTTGAAATCCCCTCCACGGAAGTATTTAAGATGTTTTACACCAAAGTAAGATCCATCCATTCTGCTCCTCACAGACACTGCAAGTCAGCTGGCCGGCGTTGTCAAGGGAAGAAGTGAACTATAATGTCACAGGCTGGAAGAGGGATGGCTAACTTCTGGGAAATAAATCTTCCTTAGCAACATGAACTGAGGCAGGAAGCAGCACAGCTGCCAAATGCATAAGAAGAATAGGATTTTTTTTTTGTATATTAAACCAATGCTAAATCAAAGGCTAATTCAAACCAATTTCCAAAGATTTATGGAAATTGGTCAAGTTTCTTTGATCAATTTGTTTAAAGGAATTTAATTTATTGTTATATCTACTAGGTCAGTGAACTCCTCCATAATTTAAGATACTAAAGAAAGGATTAAGGGCAGCTCTTGCCAAGACCACAGCACAGGTCCAGAGCGATAACTGTAATTCCAGCACACGCTGGCTGAAAGCACCCCGTGCTTCAGGAAACAAACAAAGCCTTCAAGGTCTTTGTTGGGAAGTCGTAAGCAACAAAAGGCCACACAATGTGGAGAGTTGTCCACCACTGCACTGAAGCAAATTGCCTGTAAAAGCCTTTAACCTACCATAAGAAGCATTTAGTGTTGGATGCTTTCAGGAGCTGCTCTTCTGGGAAGAGGAAAATGTTTCTCCAGGTAATGGAGAAAGTGGGGAATTCTCCTTGGTGATTGAAGGAAGTTTCTGTTAGCCTTGACTGGCTGCAGTATGAAAATACTCTGATCCCTGGCAGAGACCAGTGGCACCAGTCTCCAGTGGTTTCCTGTGGCTGAGGGGCACAGAGACAACGAGGTGCTGGTCCCTCAGATGTGCCCCTGTCAGCATTCAGCCTGTCATCTCACTTCTAAAATCTCTACAGAGTTACCAGAGGATATTTTGTGGTCTGGAGTAAATCTACCAACACCATGGCAACATCCTGTTGTGGATCACCTCACAACAACCAGATGTATGAGGGCAGCTGCTGGGACAGCCACAAACAGGGAGATACCACAAATCCACACAGTTGAGGACGCAAAATTCATGCTTAAAAAACTGAGGGATTTGTATTCTTCCCTGGGATCTGCACAGAGACAGCTCCTCCTGGTCAATGCAATGGGTGACATTTCACATATGACATAAAATCCCAGAACTGTTTGAAGGGAGAGGAGGATGGCAGCACCAAACTACATCAGACCCCGGCCTGTCTCATGCCCTGCTCAGCCTCAGGAAACAGCCTGTTTCAAACACTTTAAACATATAGGAAACCATCAAAAAGAAGTCAACAGAGTGCCTTTCATAAGGCAAACTTCCTCTTTACTCTGAATCCCAATCAGTGTGAAAGATACCCTGGCTGACATCTAGAGAGCTTCCTCCAGACTGCTCATTTGAAATAAAATCCAGTGGCAATAAAACTGGCTAAGCAATTAGTTCAGACTGGATCTGATAATGGAAAAATGTAAACCACTATAATGAACTTATTATATTTTATACAGTATTTGCATGTAAAATGCTCCAGTGCTTTATCTAATGAAGATGATAATACTTTGTGTTTTATACTAACTGTTTGGAGTAGAACTAGCTGAACTGTAAAGCAGTAATGGGGATTGATCAGCCTGAAAAATTAAAGTTAGACTCAGAAGTAATAAGTATTCTGTTCTAGCAACAGCCAAGTAGGAAAAAAACCCCAATTCATCAAGATCACATTTTCTTAACTAACGGATGTCAGTCCAATCCTGCATGTGCCATTAGCCAGGTGCTAATTTGTGGATCAGTGGATGTTTGCTCACATGCTCTAATAATCAGTTCCATTCACTCCTGCGTGACACTTGTCACCAGGCATCTCAAAACACTTTGCAAACATTAATTAAAGTCCCCGTGTGCCCTCTGTGCTGGATGGGAGCTCTGTTTTACAGATGCACAGGGAGGTGAGCGGGGAAACTCAGAGCACAGGTGGGGCAGAGGTGGAGAGGGAGTTCACATTTGTCCCCTGTTCCAGCTCAAAGACAACATTGGTTCATACCAGCAGAGTTTATAATACACAAATTTATTTTATTAAGCAGCTGTTTAGTACCTCCTACCTCCCTGCTACCCCTTTACAACAGCTACATGATGGAACTACGAATTTTGGGGGACATCCCCAGCAACAGGAGAGAGGAACATGTATTTTAAATACCACTTCAAGGAAAAAAAAGTCTCCAGCCTTCTACAGCAGCTGAATCAGAACAAAGATTCCCTCTCTGTGTTCTCCTCTGGAATAATCAGCAGCATGCAAAGTGCCAGGCAGCACTTTTCCTAAAATACGACCACCAGGAAAGTGACATTATATGAGCTGCAAGATATATGATCCTCCTTTAAACCATGCATACAAAACACGCCTGGTGTGACAGGAATAATGGCTCCAGTCCTCCCTCTTCACACACTGGGAGCTTCAGCAGTGGCTCTGGGCAGGCCAGCGAACCCCAACATTTACAACCCCCACTATTCTGAAAATCCTGCTAAACTTTATTGTATTTAGTTTGGCTTTACAACTGAGTTCTACCTGCCTTCTTCAGAAGAGGGAGAGTTACAGTGTAGAGACTGCTCCTAAATTCAGTAGGGAATCTCAATATACAGCTAAAACCATGGCTATTTGGATTTTTAATTTCTTTGCTTTGTGATATTGGAAAATATCAAGGCTGCTCTTCTAATGTAAGAAATAATTCACTTTTAGGAAACGTCTAAATCAAGCCATCTTAAGAATTAGGAGTATAAAATGGGAGACCAATTAAAAATGCACAAAGCAGCTTTTAAAAATAACTTTTTAATCAACCAACTCTATCTTTAAAATGTGCTAAAAACGAAACTGTCTCCTCCAAGGAACATGTTGTGCACCTAAAATTGTTTTTATTCCCAAGGAAAGCATCAGCTGCCATTAATAAACTGTATGGATAATTTTTAGATTCCATAGGCTTTCAAAATTCTGAGCATCTTGTTTTGATGTACAGCCGGAATAATGGACACAGTGCTTCCTTTTAAATTCAGATTTTAATTTGTTTTTAAGCTTTGGAAAGCCAGAAACCCCACCTCTGTTGTTCAGGTTTAAAAGAAGATGGGAAGAAAGGTAACGCCAGTGGCCTCCAACAGCTGTGTCTTGACTTTCTTAGTATGTCAGCAAACATGAATGGAAATACCATTTAAATTTAAATTAATCCAATGCAATATCAGTAAATAGCCTAATAATTTCAACAACTTTTTATGATGTTAATACCAAAATTTGCTGGTTTTATCTACCATTATGGAGCTGAACTGTGTGAGGGGAGATCAGGGGAGGTTTTGCTGTTCCCAAGTGTTTCTCCAAGAAACGAATTTGTGAGGTTGGAAAACCAACAGTGTGCAAATGATTAAAGAAATAATCGACCCAAGGAGTCACAGCAGCAAATCTCAAATGGTGAGAGCTGAGCCATCCTTACAGTGAATCCCAAACTGTGGTGCTTTAGGACAAGTCACCTTTCCTGGGACTTGCTCCTTACCTTTGTACCTCCTTGTTCTTCCACATGGAGGCAGACTGAGCCTTTGGCACGCGTTCAATGGAATTCACCAGTTCTTCCATGAGGAGCCTGAAAACGTAAACCTAAATTAGCACTGCCTCCTCTCACACAGGAGAACTTTGGCCCAAATCTTTCCAAAATACTACAGAAATTGTAACACTCTCAGGCAGTTTGAAGGAGGGGTTCTTCCCACAGAGGCCATTTCCAGCACTACCCCTGTTTCTCCACGGAGTGTTTCCAATTCCATCTGCTTGCAACACAGGAGGAGCTGGCCCACTGGGTTATGGGCTATTTGGAAAGTGCAAGATAATTTCTTCATTACTGACTGCTTGTGACATGGAATGAGACAAAATACACAACAAAAACTCCTCAGCTGATGCCTGTTTATCACTTACGGAAGCCAAGCACGTTGTCAGAGAGAACTCTCCTCATCTACCAACGCATATTTGAGACAGGAAAAAGTGCCAAGCATTAGGAATTGTCACTGCAGATTTCCCTGCCCAAAACTAACCAGCATTTGTGATTGTGTGCAGGCTTTCCCTTGAAGGTAGAAGCAGAAGGACAGCATCTGGAATGACCTGGGATGGGGAGAACCACACCAGTGCACTCTCCCACAAGAGTGTGCTTGTTCTCTCCAACTCTGGACCAGCAATGCCCAGAGCTCCACTGCTCGTTCATATTTACACGATTCCTTTCACTTACAAGGGCCTTCAGTTTCTGTTTGCTTTTACACAATGAGGGAATTACTCTGGCATGGGAAGTTTGCACAGGACCTTCAGTGGACAAAGATTCCTGCCCTAAAGTGCTTACAGAGTAGTCCAGATAGCAGGGCCTAATCTGGCTCCTAATTACTGAATGTGGCAACTGCTCTGCATGAGAAAGGAACAGAGCACAAGTCCAGTTAGGCCCCATCAAGGGACAAACCTGCAGCGTTTGGTGCTGACCTATCCAATCAACAAGGCAATTTTGTAAAAACAGACTGGCAAGTTTGATGACTATTCTGGTTTTGACTGCACTGTCAGGTCTTAGATTTTCTACCTCAGTCTCCTATTTCTGCTATTTTTCTTAGCGCTTCTCTCTGGAGTCCAGAGCTCGCGTAGCTCAACTGTCATTTGAAGATGTCATTTGAGATGAAGCCAGCTCGAATTCCTTTCCACGGAGTGGAGGGGAGTGTGATTATATGGAATCATAAAATCCTGGAATGGTTTGGGTTAGAAGGGACCTGAAAGGCCATTTAGTTCCAACCCCTGATAGGGGTACAGACACCTTCCACTAGACCTAGTTGCCTTAAGTCCTGTCCAGCCTGGCCTTAAACACTTCCAGGGATGGGGCAGCCACAGCTTCTTTAGGCAACAAGTCCAGGTTTTGGTTTTTTTTTTCTGATTGGAAAGACTCCTTTTGTTCAGGGGGAGCAGGGAGGAGCAGGAGAGCTCTTTGATCCATGATTTTTGAAGGTCTAAAGTTGCCCATATGGCAATTACTGCTCGAGGTGTCTCAACCCACTCAAGTTCCACTGTCCCACATCTACGGCCTGGACTCAACACAAAGCACCTGCTGGAAACGTTGATGGTTCCAGAGGTTGGGAAACATGGAGTTAACACATTTGCAGCACTAAGGACTTGGCTGGTGTTCAGCTCCTGCCTAAAAGCCTTTTCGGAACATTAGACACCGCTCCTCTCCCCACATTATCCTTTACACCTTCTCCTCAGCAGTGATGAAAGAGGAGCAGAGAATGTGAAGGGGCTTTTTACCTGCCAATTTGAACAGTGGGCTCGGTGGCATAAACTGTTCCAGTGAATCCTGTGTACTCTGTGATGTAGGGCAGTGCCATCATGCAGTGATAGTTGGAGATCAAGATTACATCCACCGTGGAGAGGTCAAGCAGTTCAGTCTGAAAACAGAGGGAAGAGATAAGCAACTTGTAACCCTTTCGTGCAGTTTAAGCAATGGCAGAAAAACTTCTTAATTTTTTTTTTTTTTTTACTTTATATTGCAGGAATGTAACTGGTTTATAAAAACATGTCTCAGCTGTGGCAAAGATTAATGTTGCCTTTAAATTAACAAGATTTATTTTAAAAGACCCCTAAAATGATTCCCTTCTCCAGCCTGGAAAGGAAACCATGTCCTGGGCTTGTCTGTCTTTCAGGTGATGAAAAGGCTGTTGTTATGAGATCCATGATTATTTTACTTTTATCCAAGAATTGATGTATGCAACTCCTTAGGGAGGAAGAGACACCAAAACTTCTGCAGCAGTGATTTAGGGTGTCTCATATTTTTTTATGCAGCACATCATACTGTACCCCAAGAGAGAGATGAATGAAGATTGTATTTATTCATATGCTTAAAATAATCCTCATCTTTTCCCAAAGTAAATGCTTGGCATCTTTATCATTCACATTTTCTGCAGCAGGAGATGAAGCCCATTCACAGGATAAAACAAAACGGATGGGTGGGCCCAATTTGTTTTGATGTGACAGTTTAGACAAGAGTTCTGAGAGTGAAAGAAGACTTCACACATTGTTAAAAGAATTTTAATTAGAAATATTTACTGGTAATGCCGTAGCACAAATGGTGTCAAGTCAGAAATTTACAAGATTACTGACCTCTAACTCAGTTATTATAAAGCAGCTAATGGAATTCAACACTCATCAAGCACATATTATCTGATTACAAGGCTTGGTCCAGCAATTTGAATAAAAAAGGCAAGAAAGTAGGTCACTCTGCTTTGCAGAGGGCTGACACAGTGCTCTGGTGACAAGCAGCTTAACTCCTCGCTAAGCGCTCATGGTTTCAATCCATGATCACAGCTGATGTCGGAGCCATGATCTCCGAGCTGAGAACAGCAGGTGAAACACCATCCTCAGATCCATGACAGGGCACCTTTTATCCTCCTGAGCTTCCAGGCAGGAACACACTCCCTGCAAGGTATCAAAGGATCCACTGATGCCTGCTCCTGCCAGGGCTTGGTTTGTCCATGCCGTGGTTTCCAGCTGTGTCCAGACCGTACTGGATCAAATTCTGGAATGGTTTGGGTGGGAAGGCCCTTAAAGACCAACTCATTCTACCCCACCTGCCATGGGCAGGGACACCTTCCACTACCCCAGGTGTCCCCAAGCCCCATTCAGCCTGGCCTCGGACACTTCCAGGGATCCAGGGGCAGCCACAGCTTCTCTGGGCACCCTGTGCCAGGGCCTCACCACCCTCACAGCCAGGAATTCCTTCCCGATATCCCATCTATCCCTGCCCTTTGGCAGTGGGAAGCCATTCCCTGTGTCCTGTCTCTCCATCCCTTGTCCCAAGTCCCTCTCCAGCTCTCCTGGAGCCCCTTTAGGCCCTGGAAGGGGCTCTGAGGTCTCCCTGGATCCTCCTCTTCTCCAGGTGAACCCCCCCAGCTCTCCCAGCCTGGCTCCAGAGCAGAGGAGCTCCAACCCTGAGCTGAATCCCAGCCCAGGAGAGTCATCAGGAGGATACGCACCACCACTTTCCAACCTTAGGCATGCCACATCTCAGCACCCTAGAAGCATTTACTAATAGGATGAAAAGGGTGTCAAAAACAAAGTAAAATCTTCCCTGGGGCTTGCGGCGATCTCACTAAAGTGCCTTTGAGCTGAAGAGGCTTCAAAATGTTTCTTGAATGTGAAGTGAGAGAGCAGAAGGTTGCCAAGCAAAGAGAGGGCTGCACCCTGCACTCTGACATGTGTGAGTGTACTCTGCTGCTGAGACAGCCTCTTATCACCTTGTGGCTGCTGGATTAGATCCAAATCTTGGCTTGCTTTGGCAACGGTGTTCCTGGAAGTGATACTGAGATTCTCCAGCTAACTGCTTTTGCAGACAAGTTTCTTCAAAAGAAGTGCCATGGAAGGAGACAAAGTAAAAGCCTCTTTCACACAAGCTCCCTTTTATCCCACGCTGCCAAACAGCAGCAACATTTCCGCTCTGTTTTCAGCTGGCCATGACTCCTGAATCTCCTGCAGACAGGTGTGAGCTGGGTATCACAGCAGATCTCTTCTAGTGCTCACTGAGGAGATGTGGCATCTGTTGGGAACTTTGGGAAACATCTGAGAGGCCATTTTTAAAGTCCCTGCAACGGTGACATGTGCAGTTGGTTGCCATCTTCTGGCTGTAGGATGGGCTGCTGGGAAGCAGCTTCATGCAGTGATAACAGGGGTAGAATGAAGCAGTGACTCCCCTCCTGTCATATGTAGAGCTACACATGTGGGCATTTTCCAGCCCAAAGTAACCAGAAAGCCTGGCTGAAGCACCCTAAACCCCAGCAGATTATCATTCCAAAGGGAATTCAGCACATCAACCCTGTCCTTCTCAAGATCTGGGCCATAATGGCACTTTCTACACACACAGATACTTCCCCCATCCCTCAGTTTCAAAGGACAGTAACCACAAGGCTCACAGGAACCCAGAATTATTGGGATTTTGGGTTGGTCTTTTTTGCTGTGATTGGATTATGACCATTCCAGCTGGGTTGGAATGGTTATAATCTGTGGAAATCACAGTACCGGAGCTGACAACTTGTTTGGAAGAATCAAGATGACAAGAGTGATGCCAGAGGTGAGTTCCATGGGATCCACACACAGGAACAATATTGCCAGAACCTCAGCAAGCTGAAAAGAACCTTCCAGGAGTGTTTTGTGCTTCCTGTCTACAAGGTCAGGCAGAGAGGGAAAAAAAAATGCTGCCCAAAAGAAACTCTGTCTTTGAAAGCCAGAGAAAACATCCCACCATGAAATGAAAGAACTGATGTTATCACACTCTGAATGCACTGAGGAAAGGGGATATTATTCCCATGCTACTCTTCACCATTCATGCCCACCTCTCTCTGCTCAGCTTTTTACATCTTCAGTTGTAAACTGAAGTTTCAGTTCTCCTACAGCACTCCCCTGATCAGTCAGGCAACCCCAGGTAATCCAAACATCTTCAACAGTCTTGCTTGCTTTTTTTAAATCCAGAAATTCCAGTAAAAACCAACTTGAGCAGCCACTTGCAGCCATGCCTGTGGATATGAAGGCACAGTTCTTCCCTCAAAGAGGCAGGAAAAGTTTTTAACCTGAAAGTGCTGCTGGCAAAAGTGCAGCCCAGCAGAATCCAGCCTGGTCTAACCACAGCTGGCTCCCCACGAAGCTCCACTGGGCAGGTCCTGCCTCTGTGGTTAGAGACAGGCAGCTTTCCTTGCCTTCATTCCCTGCCCTTATCTAGATCAGCACATGGATCCTGCCAGAGTCAGCCCAGCTCAGTCAGGTTGTCTTTGGAAAGCCCATAAAAAAGGAAAGTTAAGTCTTATTCTTGTGTGAGACATTGATTTGCTCAAGGAGACCTTCCATGTCTCCCAAAACCACTGTTGAGAAGAGTTGGTTCCATCCTTTTTCCAGTGTTATAGATCCTGGAGGCACCTTAACCACAGAGTTTTAGCAGTATTACTTACTGAGTATTAATAAATTAGCAGGAAGATAATAGTAGTAATAATAATAATAATAATAATAATAATAATAATAATTTACCAAGTTTCTTCCATGTGATTGAATGGAGTCAGATTTTGCAGTAAGGCTTTGAACAAACTCACCTCTGGTAAGCAGAACTCAGGCACAGAGTCAACAAACACATGGCCAGAGCACTCCTTTAGCTCCTGTAAAACACCACATCACAGAGGAGACACAAAAATACAACACGGTGTTACTCCAAGGCAGCACATTTTGGATTTTCCAGACATTTTCTTTATCACAGGTAATTTCCAGCCCGTTGCTACACGACCATTTATCCTCTTTCTAGACACAATTTGGTGCAGGCAGATCTGCTGAAATTGCTTTCATGCCAGATGCTTGGTACTTGAAGGGATCAGATCCTCCTTGGGAAGGACAGAGAAAGCACTCTGGTAGGTAAGGAAAGAGCCCTGGTAACCACCAGGAAGGCAAGTCTGGAATTCAGTTTTGGGTCCAAATAACGTCCAACCTTTTCTGTCTTATTAGTACCAAAATACAATTTTTAGCCCATCTCAGAGCATCTGATGAAACAGCTTTTGGGGATCTCATCTCCACATGGCACTTTTTGTTTATCTCTATCCCCTATTTTCTTCCTCTTTTTCAAGGCTGATGTCAAAAACTTTTGTCACATGAAAAGTTACGTTCTTCAGGGTTACATGTGGAACAAAAATATTCCCAACTCTAGTCCTTGCACAACTCACAGGCTCCTTACCACCCACCCTGCCTTCTCTCCTGTCCCAAAGCGAGTGGTCTCAGCCAGCTTCAGACTGACAGAATTAAAGATTGAATCCAATTCTTAATAATTACAGTGCACCTGACAACTAATAACGAATGAGCAATTACATCTAGTGGCAGAAGTCTCCTAACCTCATCTCAAGGGAGTTCAAAATGATTAAAAGTAGATCACAGCACATTTCAATGCCTCTCCAGGACTGAAGTTTTACAACTGAGTGCTGTAACAGGAATGTCCACCCCACATGATAAAACACCCCCCTTTGACTCCTTCCCTTGCCTTTTTCCAGCATGGGTCAAAGAATTTACCATTCCAAGCACTTACAGTGGTCAAGGTGAAGTTAAGAGACGCTGCCTTTGAATTTTTAACACGATTTCCATTGCCACCGTGTCACTTTGGAGGTTTCTCCTGAGCACACACTGCAGCAACAGCATCCCAGAAATTTCAACACATTCCAAGTAAAACTACGGTGACAGTCTGTCCATTCTTTGGAGCCCAAAAGCTCTGACACCAAAGCTGGGGTTCAGGAGACACAAATTCCAGGGAATTCAAACTGAGCAACTCCCTTGCTGCCCCTGAGCCTCCGCAGCCCTGCGACTGCCAGTGAGCAAGTGCTCTGAATAGAGCTGTTACTATTTTACCAACAGAAATGCTGCCTGCAGAGTTTCTTTCGTCTCCAATGAGAAGAAAAATCGGGTCTTTAATCTATGATCTTCAGCTCCCTTGTCTGTAAAAATCAGATCAATCCATTTTGCCCACCTCAAAGTCCCCTACAAAAGCAACTATTATCACTGTTTCCTTTAATGTTCACATAGTCAGAGAACAGTCTATTAAGCATTTTCTTCACTGGTACCTAGTGCTGCCCACATTTGAAATGTATCTGCCTATTTTACTAACATCTGACATAAAAATTGTGTTCATTGTTCCCCTATGGCAGATCAAGCTGGACGCTGCAGTGCCAAGTTTTGGCTGAAGCCTCAGATAAATTCTGCCTCCAAAACTGATGTAATGAAAAGAGGGGGAAAAAAGAGCAATTCTGTGTCTCTCATGTCACTGAGGAAGTTCTGTGTCTTAGAATTAGGAGGCTGGAGATAATATCCTCCCTGCTATGTCTAGCAGCAGAACACATGTTGATTTAAGAGGCCAAAGCCATGCTTTTCCTCTCTAAGAGACCTCCCATAGGCAAAGCATTGCCTTTCTCACAGTTCTGCCTGAAAAAGGGTACGATACCAACCTCATTTACAGGCATGCTCTGAAGCCTCAGTGTCAGAAAAGGGAGACTGTGGAATAAAAGGCACTCTAAGAAGGCAAAGCACTATTATTTATGGAGCTCCATGAAATACAAAAATATTCACGCTGATGACCTGTGCATTTTAAGAGGATTTTTTTTATAATCTAGGCTACCTCTGAAGCCTGAGAGTTGCTATTAGCATTTTGTTTCAAAATGTTCTGCTCTGCAAGGACATCCTGGCTGGTAAAGGTACACAGAGAAACCTTTGGGATGAGTCAGCGTGGAACACTGCTCCTGCAGCACAAGCTCCCAACCTGGCAGGTAGCTTTTTGCATGGCAAGAAAATTCCAATCATCACCACAGTACCTTGTCCAGAAATGTGCTTCCATCTTTCAAAACCCAACCGGGAAGTTTGGACAGCCTGGGGCTGCGGAAAGAAAGAAGAAAAATTATTGCAATATGAACTGAATTATTATCAGTGGCTAAGCACAGACCTTCTACTTGGTGTCATACAGGCAGAGAACACCGTTTCTGTCTCAGGGAAGTAACAGTCCCAATAAAACAGACAGACAGTTTCACTGTGGTGAAGTGTTCACCAAAATGACTTTTACAAATCATGATTATGACACTTATAAGTAAAAAGAAATAAGAGGACGAGGCATGCAGGGAATTTTTAGTCATTTACGGTGAGGATTTCAAAAAGGCTCAGTGCTGCTGAGTTCCCTGTGGTGAAACTGGATGAATAAACAGAAGTTAGGGCAGCAAAAAACTCTGTGCTCCAAACAACACAAAAGCACCATAAAACTGTTCTGGGACAGAGGACAACAGACAAATATTCCCATTAGCAGTGGCAGGGAAAGACTGATGCTCTGGACTAAGTCATTTATAGACACAGGTTGGGATTTTATATCCACATAAACCATGGTTTCGTGCCTGGGTGTCACCCTGAAGACCCACACCAGCAGCTGTGCAGGACACAGGGGCAAGGAGGCTTTGCTGTGAACTGCCTGTTCTAAGCAACAGCAGAGCCTTTTTTCACTGTTTCAAATGCTAATAAAGGAATTTAAAGGTGGACAATGCAATCCTGAGTTAAGAGCAGTAATGGCTGCAGCATTTGTTGCTACCATAACTGAGAGACTTATTTATATTTCACAGTGACATCTAATTTTTGTGTGAGCCTACAGCTTAGCTCTAATACCACAGGCTGCCCAGACTCAAGCCTATCTACACAAATCAAAAAAAAATTGAGTAAACAAGAGAACTGAACCCACCTGGAACCAAACCCTGCAACAACCTCAGATTTGGACACAGAACCTGGTTGCAGTGCATTTTGCAAGTGCTGTGCCCTAAGCTCTACAGTTTATATCCTTAAAGGGCTTTCAAATTCAACATCTTGAAAATAGGAAGTGATTCAAGGGCTCAGAGGAATGCTATGTTCAGACTCACAGCAGTATAAAAGAACAAATTCTGACATCCCAGTAAGTTACAAGGAAGGAAAAAGGGGAAATCCAAGACTCAAGCAATGAAGACAGAAGGTAAGAGGTGAGAGCAGAAGGATCTGTCATGCAGAAGCTGTGCCAGAGAAGTGCAATTCCCTTTTGAGGATAAAGAGCAAGTCTGAAGAAGTCTGATGATAGAAAAGATGAAGTGGCTAAATGTGCTCGCCAGTGATATGTTCAAAAACACAATTTAGGAGCAGTAATTTGGAGACTGAGGGGGGCTGAGTAGAATTGGTGCAGTGAGACTACAAGAGTTATGGAAAAAGCAAGAACAAACCACTCTGATATGCAACAACTCTGACAGATACAGGAGGAGAAGACAGGAACCTTGGCTGGAAGGGACACCTGGAGGGCTGCAGTTCAGTGTCTCAACGCCAGCACAAGATCAGGTCAGTCTGGCTTGTGCCTTGCAAATCCCTGGATCCATCTGTAGTTTCAGCAGCACGAGGCAGAGCAGAATAAACTTTGCTTGTTCTACTCCCCATAATTTAACCTAGTAAAGGTTTTGCTTTATTCATGATGAAAGAGCACTGAACTTGTACTGAACTGGCATCCACTGAGGAGTGAAGAGTCAGGGGAAGCAAAATGAGCAGGTGTGTCTTGTGTGTGGCTGAAAGCAGAACAACAACACGGGACAGAAAGGACTCTTTACCTTGAAGCCAAGAAGCAACACAGTTCCTCCTGACATAGTTTTGACATTGTAATAGAGTGATTGATTAATCCAAAATAGCTGGAACTATCCCATAAATAATGTGAGCAAGTGTGTCATGGCTAGACAGGAAAGGTTAAGAGCTTCCCACATGTTCATTTTACCGTTTTGCATTTGACTTTGGTACAGGGGAGAAAACTCCAGTTGACAAACCTCCTTTAAAGTACAGGAGCATAAAGAATTGGGCAGCTGCAGGTGCTCTGCACATGCTCCATGGGCTGGTGAGAACAGGGACTGCCATTTCCAGGGCAAGGGGGAATCTAAATACCTTTGCACTGGCATTTTTTTGAAGAGCAAAGAACTCTAAAAAATGTCCAGTCCCTTTAATGCCACAAACACTGCAGCACTTTCCTCTCTTACCGATTAAAGCACAGGCTCTCAAAATGTTTGCTCAAGGAAGGTCCCATGCCAGGTACGACACAGGACTGAGCTGTGTGGCAAAGATCCTCTCTAATATCACACCTTTGGGCAACTTTGCAGACAACATAGTGAGATTTGCAGAATCCAAGGGGTTCGTGGATCCTGCTGGGATCTCTGGATTAAAGACAGCGGAGAGAAGCATGGCTCCTCTCAGGTTAAGGCCTCACTCAGGTCCATCTCCAGTTAGCACAGCTGGGGAGAACCTCAGATCTGACAGAGCTGTGTTCAGATTCCTCAGGCAGTCAGTCCTTCCTGTCACCTTACCTGGCAACTGATGTCAAAGTCAGTTCTCTGTCACCCCATGTTACATTGATAACACCCATTTGAATTTCAGAGGTGTTTGGACATCATGGTAATGGACTCCTAATCTCTAATGGTACAACTATGAGTACTACAGAGATAAGGACTTTCCAGTGGCAGCCACATTCCTCCTCACATTTCTGACTTATTTCCACAACTCTCTGGAGGACACCTGGTTTGTAGAGGAGATCAATTACTTGCCCAAGTCCATGTGCTCAGGCCAATCCTTGCTCTAAGGGGTGTTCAGTCACCTCACCGACAAGATTGATTGGATTTAAATCCAAGTGTTTGCTCCGATTCCACTGGGCCATCAGGGGTCAAATCTGACATCCTTTCTTATTGAGTTTGAGTCATTTTAGTGCCGACATTCTGGAGGTGCTTGGGGAATTCCAGGTTGTGACCTGCAATTTGGCTGTTCATTCCCAGGGTCTGCTATCAGCAGACAAGGCTGCCATATCCCAGGAGAAGGCTGATTCCTGCCGCTCTAAAGAACCTCTTAAGCCTTTGTTCAATCACCTCATTTTGCTACTTGTTCCTCTCTCAATTTCCTTTTCTTTAGGGGGGTGGGAGAAAGCACATGCGAGGCAATTCTGTGTGTACCCGGATCTCCAAAATTTGCTGGATCTGCTCGAAATCTATTACTGCACCAATTGTTGCAGTCAGCAATTGCACTATGGAATGGGACAGAAACTGACTTTCACACTGATCCCTCTGAGGGCATCTGTTGCCTCTCTACAGCAGATCCTGAACTCCACGTTCTTGCAGAACAATGCACACATTGTCTATTCCTTTCCTCTCTCCAAAAAATAACAAATCATAGGAAGTGCTGGACAAACTGCTTTAACCTCACTAGGTCAATTAGGAAACTCCCTTTTCCAATTGTATTTTCCCCCTCTCAATGAAGCCTTCCCTGAACCCAGAATGTTCCTCACTTGTTTCCTTGTGGATCAAAGTTACTAAATGGCTTTTGAGAAAACTCCTACTGCTTCCCATCACTAAGAGTGACTCATTCCCACCTTTCCAACTGCTAATTTTTGTCATTTATTCCATTTACACAAGTCAGGTCAGCCTAACTGAATATCCAAATTAGTCTAAAAACCTGGGAAAATACACCTTTGTAGCAGGGCATAGAAAGGAGAGCCTTGATCTCCGGATTCTGTTCTAGACTCTGTTTTGATTTCTCCGCTGTTCCAATCCCGTGCCCAGCTGCACTGCCCTTTTATTTATTTAACTTTTAAAAGGGAACAATTATGCCATGCAGGCAACTAACGAGGGCTGCTAAGTGCCATTTTTCTTTGCATTAGTCCGTGCTCCGAAGAACATCCTGAGAAGATGGTGGTTAAACAGGACCTGCTGGGCTCCACGCACTCCATCTCAGTTACCCATTTATCTCATCTTGCATGAAGAAGCCAGAAAGATGACAGATATGTGACCTCACTTGTGCTGAGCAGTTGCAGCAATACTTTACTGAAGCTTAGAATAAATTATCTAGAAAAACCAATCAATAAATCCATAAAATGTCTTCCGTCTACTGAGCCAAAGGACGTTATTTTGATAAAGAGAATTTTTAAGTGAACAAAGTCTATTTATGATATCAGATGATGCTGTTCATTTGTACTCATTCCCTCCTCCCTCCTTCCAATACACCATTTCAGGCAGAGCACTTCAACTGCAACCCAAGAAGATGCAGACTAAGTGCTGACAACCCACAGAACTCACCTCTGGACCAGAGGCAGTGGGAGGAAATTGAGGGTAGACGTCATATCCAGCCCACAGTCCAGCATGATGGTGGTGGATTTGAACTTGAGCACGTTGCATGGCAAGGTTGGATGTCCTGACAGGCAGTACTGGAAGAAGAATGAGGAGGAGTTACTCAGGACCTTTACCAGCATGACCTTTCCCTGTGTGCTGGGCACTGGTGAAGCTGCACCTTGAATCCTGTGTCCAGTTCTGGGCCCCTCACTGCAAGGACATTGAGGGGTTGGAGCGTGTCCAGGGAAGGGAATGGAGCTGGGGAAGGGGCTGGAGCACCAGGAGCAGCTGAGGGAGCTGGGAAAGGGGCTCAGCCTGGAGAAAAGGAGGCTCAGGGGGGACCTTGTGGCTCTGCACAATTCCCTGACAGGAGGGGGCAGCCAGGGAGGGTCGGGCTCTGCTCCAGGGAACGGATGAGAGGAAATGGCCACAAGTTGTACCAGGGGAGGACAAGTTGGATATTAAGAACAATTTCTTAAAAGAAAGGGTGGCCAGGCATTGGAAGGAGCTGCCCAGGGAGGTTTGGAGTCCCCATCCCTGGAGGTGTCCAAGGAACGCCTGGATGTGGCACTCAGTGCTCTGGGCTGGTGACGCGGTCATGATGGGTCACAGATTGTACTTGATGATCCTGGAGGTCTTCTGCAATCTAAATGGTTCTGTGATTCTGTGAACAGAGTGAAAGCACCCCTGCCCCACAAGTTGCCTTTTCCCTCTTGTTTTTAAACATGGTTCCTTACACACCAAAATAAAACATGATTTCCCATGAATCTGTGTCCCACAGCTCTGTGTGTGTTCACTGAGATTTCCCCAGGTCAGGGTGTTAAGGGGCAGATTTTCTTAACACAGTTTTTCTGATGCCAAGGGTTCAGTGAAGGCAAAGTTCTTTTCTCTGATTTAGGATATGTGGGATCTCTCTTTTTCCCCAAAACCCAGGAAATCAGCTTCTTCCAAACTCAGTCCTACTGGCAAAACTTGGCTAGAAAATTTGAAAACAACTTGGGGTGGACAGGGAAGCAGACAAGCCCTCCAGGAAGGCAAGTTTTATTTTGGTAAGAAACCTGCCCAAACAACTCCTGCACAGGTGCAGCAGCTCTGGGGCAAGTTCTCACCTGCTTTTTGTCTTGCTAAACACAAACAGGAAGCAGGAGAGACTGAGCAACCCCACCTGAATGGAAGGCTTCGTGTATCCAAATCCCAAAGGCTTTGCAAGCTTAATGAGCCAGCGAGCAGGTGATGTAGGGGGCACTTGAGCATCATTGAGATGCAGCCACCTCCTGTCTGGAGTGACAAGCATTTAACAAGGCACGGGAGCTTTGAGTAAGAAGAGAACAGAGAGGTCGGCTGTAAAATGCGGGATTAGAGACAAACGTCTGAGTAGAGCGTGGCCACCTCCGCGGGAGGGTTCCTCGGCTCTGCGGAGGGATTTTGCATCTCCAGACTCCCTAGTCTGGGCATCTGGCAGCACAGCCACGCTCAGGTGGTCAAATTTGAGCTTTTGAATTCAAGTTGTGGTCAATTAAGATGAAAAATCCCACTTGTTTGGCCGTGCACTGCACTAAAAACAGACTCAGTCTTTTTCTAAGTCATTTATCCCTTAAGCTTGTGCTCTATACTTCCCTCTACCAAGAGGAAAAAAGGGAGATTAATCATTTAATTTTCTACCTCTGCTCACAATATGCGAACACAGGACTGCAACTGTCTGCATTAACAGCCCTCAAGGAGTCTATTTACATACATTCCTCAAAAACCTGCTTTAAACTATATTTAAATAGTAAAATCTACTAAGCCCCAAATATTAAATTTAAAATATCACAGAGAGTTTTGTTTTAAATTCACAAAGCCTTAATTATTAAGGAGTTACATTGCATTTTGCCTTTCTTTTACTAAAGTTTAAAAAAATATGTAAAGCCAAGCTGGTGAAGGAGTGAGGAATTCAGTTGGTTTATTCACAAATGTAACACACTCATGTGAAATTAAGTTCTCATCAGACCAGAACTTTGACAAATGAAGCCATAAATTGAAGTAAATAGAAAGAAATGAAGGGAAAAATAAGTTCTATTTTTGTAGCTTTTAAACTATTGGTAATTAAAAAAGGCAATGAAATATCACCACTTTTATCAGCAAAACATTTTCTTGCCTTTTTTTATAATCACGAGTAGGATCACGACCCTGACATCTAAGAGCTAACTGGAAAATCTTCCTTTTTTTTCCTTCTTTAAAAGCAGCTAAAATCATTTCTCTCCGTGGCTGTCACGCGGTGGTAAATGCATTCCTGGGAGTCAATGGATTCTTTTTACCAGATTCAAACAAAGTGACAGAAAAATAAAAAAAGCAATTCTAAATTTCTGTACAGCTGTGTGCACAGATGACATTGCTGGGCCTGCACCTCTGCTAGAATTTTAGATTAGGAATCCAAGAATGGGAGTGTTTGCACTATGTGTGTCTCTAAACATTATAAATGTGATCATTTCCACACAGTTTATACTTGGTCCTGTTTAAAACAGATCCAGAGATTCCAGTCATGTTCCTGACTGAACTAAAATGCAAGTTTTTTGTTCCAAGATATGCTTGCTTCCAACTTTATTCCCTTATGGCTAAAGGCTGGTGCAGCCAACACACAAAGGTGCCTCATCTCCTAACTCCAAAAGTCATGCAAAAAAGACAGAACACACAAAAGGCATAAATATGCCCAGCCCACAGCTTTCCTGGCAGGATTTGCCAATTGGATGAAAGTTTGACAGTGGGGCACCAAGGGCCCAAGGTGAGGGGCTGATTCCAGATGCTCAGGGCCTGGGAGAGGCAGGTTCTCCACAGACATCCCATTCCCACTGAGCATCTCACGGAAGGCACAGTGACAGAGGAGAGAGATGGTGGCTCAAACTTGCAGCTCCAAAATATTCAGAGTTGTGCAGGTTAAAGGCAGAGCTTGGAATTCCAAGTGAAGGCAACAAATCCTGCAGTGCATTCCTCCAGTATTAGTATCACATGCCAGCTTAAAATCTGGGGGGAAATTAGCACCGAGATTTGCCTGAGTCAAAGCACCATTTGAATTTGTGGGAGTCTGATGTTTTCACCGGATTCTGAATCAGGTCTGGACTCAGAATCCTAGAACGGTTTGGGCTGGAAGGGACCTTAAAGCTCATCTCATCCCAACCCCTCTGCCATGGACAGGGAATATTCCCCTAGTCCCTCACCTCTATCCTGTTCTTCCAAATTCAACCCAAAAGTATGAGAAAAGAGGATGAAAAGCATCTGACTCCTCTCCCCATAACCCCGAGATTCAGACACATCTCCAGAAAAATATAAGGTGAAGAATCTGATCTTATAATTCTCAGTCCCTAAATTTATATACAGGTCTAAAAATGCTGTGATACAGACTCCAGACAGTTTGTATTCCCCCTCCCTACCCCTTCCCTCTCTCTGTCCGTATACAAGACTCTAAACATTAAAAGAGTTCTGCATTTCCACTGGGGTCTTTATTTAAATATTTCCCAGTTTGCTTTTCCCCACTGAATTCTATCAGCCTCTACAATCACACCCAGAAGTGCTTGACTTTGCAGTGTTTGTCACACTGGTAATATTCATCCCCACACAGATCTTTATCACACAGGTAAGATTAAGCAGGATCAAGCTCCTTGAACACCTGCCTCTGGAATTAATTGTACACACTTCATGGAGAGTGATTTCCTCAAAGTCCTAAACCAGCCCAGAATCCACATTTACTTCTATGAAGCTTTGTTATAACACACTGCTCAGTCTCAAAACCAGGAGGCAATCTTAAATTGAATAATGGTGTCACTTCAGATTAAATAAATCAAATGTTATACTCAGGTATGTTGATAACCGCTTGGGTTTTCACCTCCAGACCGAGAACTGCAGCACATTATGTGAAACAGAAATTCTTCCTGGAAAACAAAGTGGTGCCTGAATCCAAGGTCTCCAGGAAAGTTAAACAGCTCAAGAGGGAGATCTAGAGAGGAGACCAATATCATGAGTCATGTACTTCCTGACAGAGGACTATAATATCAGAACCGAAATCCCTGTCAGAAGCAAGGTGCATCCTTGGCAAAGCTGTTCCAGGCTGAGTTTTTTTATTAGTATCTCCCTGTATTACCACACTGCGGATGGAAAACGTCTTTATTACAAACCACGGGGATTTAATCACGTTCCTAGAGGAGCCCAGAAAAAGCCACACGTGCAGTGGGCAAGCTCCACGCCAGACTCAGGTTTAAGACTAGGAAGGCTGAGAAACATTTCCTCCTCCTCATCCTCCCGAATCTTACTGAGGTTTGATCCCATTCAACACTTCAAACCTGGGCAACAGCCCCCCCCTTATTCCCCCACTCAGGGCCGACCCCCGCC
>VXAD01010757.1:83639-262242 GCA_013399195.1 Dicrurus megarhynchus | reverse complement strand
TTTTGTACTTCGTGGGAAGAGGTGGGGGAACGGGGGTGGGGGGATAAATGCTTTTGTATCCCATGCCCGGGATGTTTCTGGGGCAGAACGGTGTGTTTGACCGCAGGAGCGGTCGGGGGAAACGGCAGGGAATTCTGCTGGAGTGTTTGCCTCGGCTGCGGGGTTAAAACAAAACAAGAGGCGAGTGTATTTAGGTGCAGAATACACACCCGAGCCAGACCCCGCTGAGTTCTTCGACCTCAGTTTTGTCTGATGGGTTTTCTTTTTTTTTTTTCTTTTTTTTTTTTTTCCCCCTAGTTGTTGGAGTGTCTCTTGGTATGTTTGCAGAGCACTTCTTCGGAAGCATTTTGTTTTTTGCGTTAGGACTGGAAAAGCCTTGGTTGGACGTGGTGTTTTTTCCCCAGTTCCTTCGTGTTAGGGAAAAAAAAAAAAAAAGCTCTTTTTGGGGGTGGGGAAGGAAGAAGGAAGAGGAAATGAAGGTTTAAGCATGTTTGTGTAGTCGGGTCTTGTCTCAATTTGTTCAAGTAACACTGGGAGTGCGATTCGGTGGCTTTTAAGTACAAAACGTTTATGAACAAAAACTGGGGAGATTTAAACTTTGTAGGGAGGAAAGTGTTAAACTGATGGCCAGCGAACGCGGATCTGGGAGACGCTTCCTACGTCGCCCTGCTTCAAACTAGTGGGGATGGAGGGAAGGTAAAAAAGAAACACTGGGGAAAAATACCCCTACAATTTGCATGAATGATGCCACGTAAAATACCGGAGCGAGGAATTGTGCTCTGCAGACGATTTGTGGGCTGGCGAAAGCCTGAAGTGCCTGCTCGGGTCCCGTGATATGACTCGCTCATTTCTGCAGGGCTCATCAGGTACAGGCTCTGCTTCCTTCCTGGGATGGTGCAGCTGGCATTTGATTTCCTCCATGGATGGGAGAGGAGGAGTCCTGTGCAGTTTTTTTCCCCGAGATGATTGCATTTTCTTTGGCCTTGCTGTACCCTGCCTCATTAGTAGGAACTGCATCTATATTTATTTACCATTATACCGTGTCCCTTGGGAAGTGGGGTGTAGTTCGGAGTAGGTATATATGGATTTATCCCTCCTAACATTTTTTTTCCTCCCATCATGCTAGGACCAGATCCGTCAACAGCAGAGAACAAACTTAATTTATTTCTGTGTTTTGCATCTCCCGTTTTAGCATTTCTTTTCCAAATTGCTAAGAAAACATCTCTGAGATGGAGAGAGGGGAGAAGGAAGAAAGGGATGGGAAATGTTGTCTGTGCAGGGATGCATTTGTTATCTGCATGTCTGGGGAGCACCGGGCTCGGGAAGGGCAGGGTTTGTTTCTGCATGTGAGAACTGGGGTTTGGGAATATTCTTTTCCCTTACTTATGTGAAGATTATTCTTTAGCCCCGCGACAGCCACAACTTTTTCTGTCTGGTTGACAGAATTATCAGACGAGCCTGGGCAGGAGGCTGGGAACAAGGAACTTGTGTTTCGCTCCGCGCTGCCTGTTCTTCCTCCCCTCGTTCCCTTAGCACCAGTGCAAGCACCAGAACAGGCATCAGCATTTTTGCTCCTGTGTCATCCCACTGTTCTGAGCAGAGCAGGTCTAGACGACATTGTGGTATGCAGGCTGCCAGCTGGGTTACAGGAATGCTACCCTAGGTGAAACGGCAGGATTTTTAGGGAGGGGTAAGGAAATCTGGGAGAAAATCCTGTGTGGATGAGGCCTGATTATCTCTAGAAGTGCTTTACTGAGCGATCTCAAGCAATCCCCTGGGTTTGTTGACCTTTCTGGACAACGTGCATCTCTCTAGCACTGTGATTCTGGTAATTCCACGGAGTTAGTAGCCACTGTCAGCTGCAGGAAGCTTATTTTTAAGGCAGTTTCTGTGTGGGTCTTGCTGGTCTCTTACAAAGGGATATTAAAAGTTCATGGCTGTGAAGTGTTTTGAAAACTAAATTATGATGAGGTATTTACTTTATAGTGATAATCCATAGGTTCATAGGAGTGTTTGGTATGTTTTTTAATTGCTGTCTGGATTTGGGGAAACAGTGGGGCTCTGACATTCATTTTTAAAACTAATTTACTTTTTAATAAAATGCATTTTTATTAAGCATGACTGTCAGGAATTGTTCTGTCGTTAACTTTTGGGACTACTCTTTTTTGTGTTGTGTGTCAGCGGGGCAGGGGTGAAATGTGGGTCTTTGGGTGGGGAATTGGGAGAATTAATGAAACTGAACCATGAGAAAGGAGGAAGCTGTACTGTTCCTTATACCAGGGGATCTGGGAAGATGTTTGCTTGTATATGTTAGAAAACAAATGAATGTTCAGGAAACAACAGCACATTTTATTCTAAAGAAAGCAACTTGTGCTTCACAGTGATTTCTGTGCAGAGCTTTTGAGGACATTACAGAATGACAGACTACAGTATTGGCATCTGTAGCAAATCTTTTTTATCTTCAAAGTTTAGAATTTGAAATCAAAATACTGTCAGCTTAAGAATCTTAGTGCAAAAAAAAAAAAAAGCCTTTGTTCCTCCTGTCGATAACTTCACGCAGCTTTGATTCTAAAGTCCCCGAAGTTGATTTCACGTTATACTGATTTTAACAGAACGGGGATTGGATTCTGCATACATGTCCTCGTGGGATTGGGCTTTAATTATACCTATGCTGATAATATGATCTTCTGGGTTATCAATGCAGTGAGACCAATACTGTGATTACAGCCGGGTTTTTAGGACATAATGAGGAGAATTTGATTCTTTTGTTTTGGGGGGGCGGGGGTCTCACAACCCTAAAGCTGGTTTTATTTGTAAGATTAGTAATAAACTGTATTTCAGCATTCTAATATTCCTGTATTGACTACAGCTCCCTTCTGACTCGTATTAAGTTAGGATGGCTGGGTAGCAAAGTGTCCTAAGAGTTCGTGTTTGAACACTCAGTCATGCAAACGGGTCGTGTGGTAGCTGTGAATGCAATTCCCAGGGTAAATGCTAAAGATAAGTGTTTTGACAAATGCTTTTAATTTGGGGAACAATACGAGCAAGAATGACAGGATATGAAAAGAAAGTGCTATTTTTCGTCTCGCAGGTGGCAAACCAAGGTGTAGAGGGATCAACTTGCCCAGGTTCCTACGGGGAGTCTGCGGCAGAACTCGCAATCAGCCTTGATCTCAAGGGTTTGTCAGGGCTTTAATCAGTTTTTCTTCCTCCCCTCATTAATTGGCTAACTTTGACATTTTGAAAATAACATCTAGAGATTATTTCTCTTTTCTCCAGTTTCAAACTTTATCGCCTGAAGTTTTTTTTTTTTCTCATTTTCAGTCAAGCCTTGAAAACACAAGGTTGGAAAACTTGATCTGAGCAGCACCTCCCTGACATATGATACTATCTCGAAACAGCCCCTGACAAGTGAACCCTCTCATTGAAATCATGTGAGGAATTTTATTACTCAACTCTGAAGATCTTCTGGGGGAAAGGAGGTTGCAAACTATTAACTATGTGGTCTTCATTGCAAGTTGGCAGATAAAATGTTTTTACGTATTTGAGGCTGTAATGTGGTCCACAGCCAGAAGTAGAGAATCAGCTTTGTAGTCGCTGACCAACTGAAAATTTCATCTTGTCACTGTGAGAAGCACATTTATTTCTGTGTTGTGCCTGCAGATTTCAAGTGAATATATCTCTTTCTTTAAACATGTTCTTGGTTATATTCTTCCCCTCTGGACTGGGTGCTCACACAGGGTTAGCCTGGGTCATATGAGCATGTGGAGAGGCTTTTATCCTTGATAACCTTACGATATCTGTTGGGTTTGGGAAGCTCCTGTTCTTTGCTGTTGCAGTTGGGTTTAGCAGAGGCTTGGGGGTGGTGCAGGCTCCCTGTGTGACACTGCTGAGTGCAGAGCTCGTGTCACAGTTCCGGAGCCGCTGCTGTGACAATTACGGCGTCGTAAAGCCCAACCTAATGAGGGCTGATTGATTTATGGCCATAGCTCGTGTGGTGGCCGGTGCAGCGCGGCTCCAATGGCTCCCACTCGATCTTTGTGGCCAAGCCACTGCCCTCCTTTGCTGGTCCATGGCACAACATTACTTTGTACCTCTGTTTGTAAATCTCCAGAACTGCTTGACAGAGGTGTTGGCGTTTTACAAATGGAGAAACCGAGGCACAAGGGCCGAGTGACTCACGTAAGGTCATGGACTGAGGCAGTGGCACTTCAACACAGGTGTCTCTTCCCCGTCTGTTGGACTTTCCATCTGTGATATATTGGTAGACAGTAACCCTATAAGGAATTTATTGGCTGGTCATCTAATGTGCACATTAAGAATTCCTAAGTCCAGAGATTTTTTTTTTATGGTGATGGGAGGATTTCCCACTGACTTCTGTGGCTTGACACTTCTCATCCTTAGTTAATCAGTTAATTTTCTTGCTTTTAAATCCATTATATTCCACCACCCATCAGGCCAAAAGCAAACTTTCTCCGAAGACTGTGAGAGATGCCCCTTCCAGGACTGTGAGGGATGCCATTCCTTCTTGCACTGCTTTTCTTCTGTGTCATTTAATAGGATTTTTTTCAGTGTTGGACTTCAGATCTATCTCAGGAATGCACAGGCGTGTTTGTCATTTGTTTTGCTTCAGCCCCATGTTAATGCAGACACCAGCAGGTTGAACAATTACTGTTTTGATGTGCTTTATTAAGAATGAAAATAAATAATCTATAACTGGTTATTCTCCCTGTCTGTGTGGAGATTTCCCTTTCCCAGTTCTAAATCAAAGCTGCAGGCAGAGTCTGAAGTTAAAGTCTGCTCTTAAAACTGGGAACTGCCGTAGTGCTCCTGACAGAGTGTGCTCTGCTTTATCTTTCCTGTGCAGCCAACCAGGAGCTGTGGAAGGTCAGTTCACTTTTCCTACAGAATTCCACTCTGAACGTTCACTTAATCATTTCATCTTGGTTTCGGTGCAATTACCAGCCTGAAACTTAGTACCAAGCAGAGCCCTTCCATCAGGTTGTACACGAGTACACCTGAATCACGTCTGTAATACGGCTTGACAGAGATCCCTCTTCATGTGTGTGTCCATGGAATGCTGGCAGGTAGTGCTTCCAGCCTCTATTTGCCCAATGGGTGGAGTGTTGTTTCCAGGGAAGAGTTTCTTCCAGCCCGAGGAAGCAAATTTTGACACCTGCTTCATGCATAGAGGTGGCATTTTTTTTGTTCTCCATATGTACAAGATGTATTTTTAAGCTGTATTAAATTTACATGAATCCCATTCACTGCTGCGGTGGTAGATGAGATCTTAACGTTGGATTAAGGAAGGAATTTACAAGCCAGACATAAAAATTATATTAATTATGTTTGGCTCTGCCCCCAGCTGAATCCTGCTTGTCCTGAGTTCCTGGTATCAGTCTTGTCCCCACTTCTGAACTTAATATTTAAGAAGTCTTTTTTTCTTTTCACTTCCTTAGAATTTTTAAGTTCAGCAGCAGGATAACTACCACTGAAACAATAGTGTAGGCTACTCTTTCAGGGCCTTGTGAACAGCCAGTTTTGTTCTTCTGATAAGCCCTTGCCCTATCAATTGGGAAGTGCAGCATATAGTCATTTCCTGCATTTCGAGCTGCCCGTTTCTTCTGAGCTCTGAGGCGAGCACTGAATCTGCTTTTTGTTCTTGCCATGGCACTGTAATACTGATGGCAGCAGAAAGCAGTTAGTTAGTTCATCAAATACAAGCGCTGTTCCTGCTTGGATATTTATTCTGACCTTTACTTTGGACAGTTTCTCTGCCATGATCGGATTCTCTGATTACAATGTCAGCTTTCACCACAAACCTCTTTGTGATTTAACTGGCAGCTTTTGGGGGTTTGAGCAACTGGGTGAGCAGCAGTTCTGACATGGATGTGGTGCTTGAGAGTTGGAAAGTTCTATGCATCTACCATAGCTTTTATTTTATGACCCAGGGCAAACTTTTTGACTTGCCTGTGTTCCAGTGTTGAATATGGAAATAATCCTTTCAGGGCTGTTGAGATGCTTTTATGTTTAAGAAGTATGTGGAGATTCTTGGCTGGCTGGTAGTGAGTGCTGCTGCTCTTGGGAGTATAAACCTGGGTGTCAGAGGTGTGGTTATCCAGAATGAGAACTAGGTATTTAAGCTCATACTGATTTTTCATGCCCCAGGTGGGAGGGGTAAGTAGCTGATCAGAGTTTTCCCCACTAAATTGTATTACACGTGGTTTCCAGACATCGTAGTCGGTTGTTCCCTGTTTGTATTTCATGGGAGTTCCAGCTGTTTAGTGATAAGTCTGAAAAAGAGGGAACTTGCTGAACTTGAAACTTATTCCTCCTTCTTTAATTTCCTGGTCCACAGAAGTTGAGTGATGTTAACATATTGGAGATTCATAAAATTTAAGGCGAGAACAGATAATTAAATTGCCTTCCCTGATATGTTTTATATGCTTTGTATCACAGGCCTTTAAATTTTAATCATTTACTCTGAAACTGAGACCAGTAAATGATGTTTGGCTAAAAACAATTTGAAAGCTTTCCAGCCCTGAGTGTCCATCACTGGTAATTTCAGGCTCATCACTTCTCTCAGTAGTTGTAAGTGTCTGATTTCTAATTTGAATTAGTCTAAGTTCTGCCGCTGGTTCTTGTTAGGATTTTCCTGACAAGATTAGAGCCCTTTAGTATCCAGGACTTTCTTGCCATGAAGGTACTTACACTCTGTAATCAAGTTACTTGATAGATAAGGAAACGGGGTTGAGCTTTTAAGTCTCACTCTGAGGCATTTTCTCCAGCACTCAGATCATCCGGTGATTCTCCATGCTCTCCGTTTATTTTTAACCGTGTGGAGACCAAAAACGGTGCCTGTTGCAGCCTGTGTCTGATCCATACCAAATTCTGAGGTGCCTTTAGCCCTTTTTGCTGCACAGCCATTGAAAAGGTTCCCAGGAGCCCTTTTGCACAGGGAAATCCTGTTCATGAGCCTCACTGCCCCAGCACTGACATTCTTTACTCAAGTAAAGTCTGCCATTTAGTAGTTACAGTCTGCATTTTTTAGATTATAAATTAGCCTTTGTATTCTGATGAGTTTGGCTTTCCTGAGCTAATTTAAGGCAGGTTTCAGCCTCTTTTCTCCTTCTGTCCTTTCCTCCTAATAATGTCCTGTTGTGCTACAGCCCTGGTGTCACTCAGAGATTTTTATCTGCAGTGATAAAAATGTTGAACTGCATCAGACCTTAAATTTAGTGACAACAAAAAATTAGCATGATGCAATCCCAGGAAGTAGATTAAGAACTGGCTGACTGACAGCTCTCGGATACGGAGCAGCCAATGCAGGTTTCCACCAGAACCAACCAGAGTACGCTCCATGCGTGTGCTTGACTCTGCTCAACTCCATTTATAATCTCAAAAGAACAAAGTTAGTCCTTTATGAAGACTTTTGCCATTAAAACGTGCTGACTGGCACTACTGGTATCCTTGTTCTCATAATTCTTTACTGGGAAAACACAGATTTTTGTTTTCCCGTTCTTTGCCTGGATGGATAACTAGCTTCTAGATTTGCAGATTTGCTCCATCCCCTTGCTGAGCATTGGCAAAATCGGAACACCCACCTGGCCTGGGGCGAAAGGCCTCTTTGGTGCATGGGTTTTAGGCTGATTTAAGTGTTTCTCTGCTAATGGATTTGCTGGGAATCATCTTTTATTGCTGGTGAATCAGAAGGTGCTTCATGTGAGAAATGCGTGTTGCCCCACTCTACAGAAGACTGTTCCCAGTACTCTCAGTGGTTTTCCCTTCTACCAGAAAGCTACTGGGGTTTAAATTTTAATAATGGTACTGTATTTGTTTTTTATACTTGAGTCTTGCACTTTTATTATTAAGAGGAGCATCCCAAGGCCTTTTGTTTCTGGATGTCCTCAAGTGTAAAGGGGCAGCGCTTTTGGGGTGGCTGTGGTGCATGTGCTGCCAGATCCCATGGCATTGTAGAAGCGATGAACTTCCAACCTTTACAAGCAGCTACTTCTGAAGACACTCGTGAATTACCCTTCAGTTCATGGGCATTATTCTCATAAATACTGGTGTCACTCCTCTGTCACACTCAAGTAAATTCTGATTTATTCATAGCACTGTGCCTTCTTGCTTTTCGTTAAAAATGCAGCTGCCTTTGCTTGCTGGCTGTTCCCTTGAATTTCCCTTTTCCTGTCCCAAACTGATTTAGCTTTTACTCCCTCGGTGTTGCAGCTGTAATCAGCAGTGCACAGGAATGTTGTCTTCTGCAGGAGAGGCAGTATTTTTGCCATTGGTTTTTAGGATCCTGGATAATACAGGATCTTGAAACTAAACCTCATTTAAATACTACTGACAGGAAAAAGTGAAATGTGTGGTGCTTTGGGTTGTTTGGTTTTTTTTCCGAGGTGGGTGTTTTTAAGGGATTTGCTCCCTGAGAAAGTCCCTGTTTTGAAACCTGCAAATTCCAGGCAGATAAATGGCAGAAAGGTCAGGCGAATATCTAAAGTTTGGGATGTCTGCTTCCTTTCTGGCTATCGGGTGGGAAGCTGGCCACAGCGATAGGCTTTGAGGAGGGATTGGGAAGGGGGAAGAAAGGGGAGAGCACTGAGGCCCAGGATCTTGGAGGCTGCGAACCACTGTGGAAGCAGCTGTGCCATTTGTACTCCTGCTGTCTGAGGTGTGGAAGTCAAAGGCAAGTGATAGGGACCCAAAGCTGTGGAGTTTTGGTGGACATGGATATTTCATGTCATGGCCTCTGAGCTCAGCCGGCAGCTCTCCTGCCTCCTTGTTAAATCAGGATCTGATTTTCCTGTTCCTCTGCTGTCTTCTTGCGGGAGTTGTTTATTGACTGAAATTGTTTCCATATGGCTGCAATGTAGAGCTTGATTACATTAAACGTGGTGCTTTCCTGTGGCACTGCAGTGCTATGGAAAGATCATCCCTCTCTCTCTCCCCTTCGAACCTCCCCTTCCTCCATAAAACCTTGGGCTTGGAACGTGGAGCTTGTTCAGGTATTATCTTCTTTCCCCTCTGAGGCTTGTAAAACTGGGATCCCGATCTTTTTTGGGTTGTTGTATTTGACTGCTTAGGTGGGTTACCTTGGCGTATAAATGACTCATAAAATAGTTAAAATGAAGATTAAAGTGGCTGCAGTTTGAGAGCGTTGCTGGAGCTGGGCCTCCAGGGTGTTCAACACTGAACAAGCAGAAAAGAGTCTCTGCTTCCAAAGAGGTTTGGGACAGTCCATTTGGATTGTATTTGTTGACACTAATGGTCAATTTAAATGCTGCTCCAGGAAGGTGTTAAAATTCCTGTACTCTGCATGCTAGAAGGCCAGATTCCCTGCTTATCTGGAGCCTGGAGGCTGTGTCCAGTTTGTGGGAAACAGATCTGTTTAATGGCAAATGGATGCATCTGTATCTTTGATATGAATAAAAGCTGATTGTTGGCTAAATTGGCTGATAAAGCCAGCCATGAAGCATCTCTACCTTCTCTTTGTGATTACACCTAAACTTGAGTTTATAACCTGAATTCAAAATTTGGGTTCTTGGTAAAAAAAGTTTTCTATTTAAATAGGTTAAAATATATTAATGTGTTTTTCTAAAGCCTACGCATTTTGCTGTAATGCTTCTGTTTCTTGTAATGGACCCCAACAGAACCTGGGGTGTACAATATAAATATTGTGTTTCTACTGCCAATATCTCAAATCGAGTCAAACCAGTGGAGTGGAGGTTGTCACTCTAGGCTGAGCACATGGAACCAGAGTCTGATGAAGCAGTAAACTTGGTTTTTGACAGAAGCAGCCTCTTCTGCATGTGCATAGAGAATATTTCCTTTATTTCTGTGTATTCAGATAGTTCATATCACAGCCTATTTAATTCAAAACTGAGAAACCATTTGGGAGCTGTAAATGCCGAAATACTTGTTTTCCTCCCCTAACATAAGGTGGAAAAAAGAACAATGAGGGAGGAGATTCACTAATACTGAAATCTTTCCGTGGAGGACACAGCAAGGTTCAATTCATTTAATAAAGAGAATTCATTTGTTTTCACTAAAGCATTTTAAAATGCAAACCATGTTTCTGTAACCCTTTTATGCGTCCTGCACCTATGATGTATCATTCAAGATTAATAAAACTGTAATACATAAAAGCTGGCATTTTAAAATTGTTTTATAAACAGTCTGGCTAATAACCCAGGGTGGAAACCAGAATGCAGGTATGCTGCTCTTCAGGCCCTTGCCTAGCTAGAGGATGAGGCTCCAGGGTTTTTTTTTTAATTTAATGGAAAATGAAAGCTTTAAGGGACGATTTAAGCCCTGACCACGGAGTATCCAATGATGTGCAGGGTGGTCACTCTGAGGTGTCCGTGGCTCAGGGAAGGGCTCAATGAATGTCCCTCAGTGAATGTCCCTCCTAATTTAGAGGTGTCTGACTCGTGAGCTGGCAGGTAAAAGGGAGACAGTCACCATGAAGTTGTTGTGGCCATCTCCTCTGCTTGTCCTTAAAGGAATTGCTGCTGTCCAGTGCTTGGAGCATCTTTTCCAAATTGGGATATTTCAAGTCTTAAAATTGTGGGAGCTGCCTCCCTTCAACCTGTACCGAGACACCACACTTCAGGAGGGTGGATTTAAACCCTTCCATTCTTCTTTGTGTTTCAACACTGCTACTTGTCCAGCATTTCTGGTATCAGGAGGAATTTCCTCATGGAAAGGGTGGTCAGACATTGGAGGGGGCTGCCCAGGGAGGTTTGGAGTCCCCATCCCTGGAGGTGTCCAAGGAACACCTGGATGTAGCACTCAGAGCTCTGGGCTGGGTGACAGGGTGGGGATCAGTCACAGGTTGGATTCCATGATCTCAGAGGTCTTTTCCAACCCAAATGATTCTGGGATTTTTTTGTTTTTTGTGGATCCTTTGATGGCTGGCTTGTACACATCGTGAAGAGAAAACTTCTCACAAAAGGCTGGGGATCCTGCAGCTGGATGCCTGATTTGTCTGGAAAACCTCTCTACTCCCTCCCTATTTTGCAAAATGCTGTGGGAAAGATAGGCTGGAGAAGTCTTAGTTTTCTTCTGTCCCTCACACAACCCACTGTGGCTACGTGGGAGCAGAAATTAAGACAAGGACATTTCATTTTAAGTGTTGTCATCTTCACAGAAAGTCACAATTTATCTTTCCTTCTCCCTGTCACAGAGCTTGTCTGTGCTACTTCTCACACATCAGAGCTGCTTTCTGCTTCTTACCCACTGCATGACCAGCTAAAACAAAAATAAAACTTCACTCCTTTGCGCCCCTCCAGAGCTGCCTTCAAGGAGCAGCTTTACACTAATGAAGTTTAGTTGGTTTGCCAGTTACTTTTCAGTGATTTCCAGAACTGCTGAAACACAGTGAGTTGGTGAAGACTCTCTGGTGTATTTTGTGTGAGCTCAGATATTTGAATATGGAATAGATGAGTACTAAATATCTGCAATTTCCATTAAATTTCGGTATCTTTAAGGGATGAGTCCTTAAAACAAGCTCTTACTGACGTTAGAGGCGGTGGGATTGCTCTCTGTTGGCTCTCACAAGAACTGAACTGGAACTATATTGTGGATATTTTGTTTTTAATTAGCAGATCACTGCGTTCTAGGTCCTTTCATATTTAAGAATGATTAATTCTCCACTGTTTTTGCTTCTGACAGGCTTTTACTGTCAGCCTTCCAGAGGAGACATTGGCCCTCCTTCCAGTTATTTGACAAAACAATTTACTGTGAGCAGCCTTCTCCCCACCCCTCATGGCAGAAATTTGCCTCTGGTGTCCTCCTGGGTGCTGCTTCCCAGCTCTGCTTTATGCTGTCCATCTCTTCCAGGTAAAACCTGCACAGGGATGGGACTGAAACACTTAAACTCCCCTAGCCACTTAAACTCCTGAAAAATGCCACAGTGCTGGCCTTCCAGTGAGCAGCGTGTGTTAAATGTCTTGCAAATCACTGGATGAAGAGGATGGTCCTTCAGTTTTCTTCTAATGAGAATGACTTCTGAGAAGGCTGCAGGCTCAGGGCCATGCTGCCATTGCAGTATTATCAGTACATTTTGGCTGCAAGTGTGATTTCTTTTTTTCTTTAATATTAAAGGGAGGGGTTATGACTTCTGAGCTATAATTGTGTGGAGACATTACTTGGGCAGACCTCCTAAACTCTCCTACATTAATTTGGATGTGCTGGATACGAGCTCTGTGCTCTTACAGCCGCTGAGGAGAGTCTTGGACTGTGACTGGTGTTTGCAGAAAGCGCAGAAATTGCAAATTATGTGTTTTGATGCTGCACCTCGAATTTCTCTTGCTTGTTTTCCCTTCTACTGTTGATGGTCTTTCTTTTGTATCCATTCCTGTACCACTTGCAGTCACAGTTCCCAGTTCTAAACTTTGCTCAAACCCAGTTTTGACTAACTTTTCAGTTTTTGGCCTTAGCCACCAAGCAAAAGTGATTTAGCAATGTTCTCTGAGGTTTCAGAAACCACCCTGCTGGGCCATCCCTACCCCACGGCTCTGAGACTGCTGGGCTTCGTAGGAAGATGTATTTTTGTAGTCCAGTCATTACCCCAGCACCAACCTAAATCCGGGTGGATCATCGTGTTCCTACACAGTTATTTTTGGAGCAATTGGACTGGAAAATTGCACTTTGGGGGGGGGGTTAGACTGGACAAGCTTGGGAGGTGCTGTCCAACCTCTGCAGTTCTGTGGTATGTGCAAAGGGAAATTAAACTGATAATTTTCATGGAGATGCGTCCTTGTGCTTTTCATTCTGTCCTCTGTTCTCTCTCTCACCTTATTTTTGAAAAGTGGAGCTTTTAAAGTGTTTTGCTGTGGTTCTTAAAGACATGCAACTCTTACTGGATTGAACACTGTGGCTGGCACAAGGGAGAGTTAGAAGGCAATTGTTTAATTGGTGTTTTACATGGTGGACTTTGAAATTGGGGATTCAGTGATACTCCTGCTTTGCTGCTCTTTTTCTGCAGGGCAGCAATGGTGCAGAAATAAGGGGGTATGTCCTGAAAGTGTTGCCTGGAGCTGGCTCTGATCTGCACCACCACAGAGCTATGCAGGCTCGTGCCTCTACTTTTGGGCAGCTATAAAGTCATGCTTATGCGAGAATTGCAAAACTCAGCATAGAGACTTGAGTTCAGTTAAAATCAGGTGTAAGAAATGTGCTGTTGTGGTCAGATCAGAAGTTTGCTTTATCTCTGGCACAAGGCTGGATAATGCCGTGGTGGATGCTGAGGAAAGCCTAGAACATCTGACCCTTCCCCAGCATATCCTAGCAGACATCCTCACTGTGGGCTGCAGGTGTTCTGGATATCCTCTGTATCCCCCCTTTTCCACCCAAAGGGAGGTCCAGGCGTGTTCCATGGCAATGTTTTCCCCTGTTGGATGTTCCATACCTGGAGCCCAGGTAGCCCTTGTGAAGGGAAGTGCTGTTAGTTCAGTTCCTACTGAGCAAATGGCCTTAATTTCTATTTTAAGTCATGGGTTTTTTTTGTCTTGTTTCATTCTTTTTTTTAACCCCTGTTCAGTCCTGTGCCACTTTAAGCATGAACAAATACAGTATTTAACCTCTGTGAGGTGGATAGTGAGTCTTTCCCATTCCTATCCTCACCAATTGAGGTGAGGATGTTGAGAGGGCTGTTTAATAACTCTCTCACATGGTTCAAATGGAATCAGTTGGGAGAACATGGACCTCTATGTAATTTCATGCTTGATCCAACTGGGATAGTTTTGCTGGAAGTGATCTGGGAAGTGTTCAAAGTTCTGAGCCAGCAGGACCCTGCAAGCACTCACCCCTGGCAGGGAGGGAGGGCAGGACACAGCCTGGATTTCTGATGGATCTGCATCCAGAAAAACACACCTGGCTGTGTCCAGAGTGGCACAAACCCTGTGGAAGGAGGACAGGGAATGGTTTCTCTCCGAGTACTCTCCAAACATCTCTGGGACTCTCAGTTACTGTTTAACTCCAGCTCTGTGTGCTCTTCATACAGAGGGACTAAATCTGCTGTCATTTAGAAAATGAAGGTTTTTTCTGACTTGTCAGTGCCTTTTTGGTGTGGTGTGATTGCTATTTGCCTGTCATTTCTCTAACTTGTAAAGCTGTCTCCAGTGTATGCAGTTTTCTATCCCATTAGCTCACTCTTTCTCATCTTATCATACAGCATGTAATCATCTGTCCTCTTTCTACCCCCAAAAACTGGCTTTAAATACTGTTTTCTAAAAATCTTCCTCCTAAAAAATGCCTCTGTGTGAGGCTTTCCTTGCATGCAGTGATATATGTAAGACTTGAACAAGGAATTTCATATTTATTTTATTGTAATTTTTTTTCTAGATAACGTATTTGATAATGGCACCTTTTGGAGCTTCCTAATTTACCTAAAAGGTTATTTTTTATAGGGGGTGTGTGAACACACTGTTTCAAGTGCTGTACAATAGTGGTGATTCTTTAGTGGGGGGGAAGGAGCTGACAGCAAAGCTCTGTGAGTTGCATCACTGAACGCACAAGGGTTAATGTTTTTTTGCCAGATGTTAAGTCTGTTTCCTGCTTTTACTTTAATGTCTGCATATAAAAAGATTTTGGTTTCTTTGTCCCTTTGCACTTGAACTAGAAACTGTAATCTATTTGTGGTGCATCGTAGAGAAGTTATTTTTTAGTACTTTTGGTTTAACAGTTTCTCTGTAGAGAAAAAAAAAAACAGATTGAGGCATCCTTCCAGTGAAATATAAAATGAGAGGATTGTGATATCTGAATTTAGCAATGCCTCTGCTAATAGGACCAAAGATGACAAACCAGATTGAATAGTCCCTTATCCCTCTGTTTTGGAGAGAGCCAGGCTGAAGAGAATAATCTACAAATTAATGGCTGTGAATGACATTTGCATTTCTCCTTGTGAGAAGTTGGTAACAGTTCTACAAGGAATGGATTGGAAATGGGTTTTCTTAACCTGTAATGAGTAGGGAGTTTAAATTTCATTGCTGCTGAGGATTTCTAGCCAAAGATTTCTGTTTTACAGCTGTTATTAAAAATTTATGGGGCAGCTCGAGATCAAAGCAAATATATATTCTCTTTATTATGTAAACTTGGTTTTGTGCAACATATGCATTGCATCTATATAGTTTATGCAGGATTTTTTGTTCTAGCAAAGGCAAACAGCCTTTGCATGGTGCAGTTGGAGCTGGAGGTGGAAAACTCACAGACTAATGGTGGTCTGATTCTCTCTCCTCGTTCTGTGTCTCCCAAGGAACTTAGGAAAAGATTTCTCCTGAGGTGCTGTACTTGCCTTGTTTCCTAGTTGAAATCTTCTGTACTGTGCTTCATACTGAGGTTTTGTTACAGCTTTTTTTTGTGTTCCACATAGCCCAGGTTTCCCACTGGTGTGCTGAAGGACTTCCTTGGACTACCTTTCAATTCTTAAAGGCCAGACCTGAAAACTTTTATAGAGATTTTTAACCTTACGGGGTGGAGCACAGCCTCACAGTCAGGGCTTTAGGCTACAAGAGGTTTTCGGGAAGGGGGTGGCCTGGCTTTTGTGCCACACTCTAGGTACCAGGCTCCTTATAAATGCCTTCTGTTCATTCATATTTCTTCTTTGAATATCTTCTTCTTGCCCTCCATTCCCACCTTGCTGCATATGAAAGCAAGCTGTCAATATTAGCATCTTGTATCAAATTTGTAGGGTGGGGTTTTTTTCATATGTCAGCTTTGAGAATGTATTTGTTGTCAGTCTCAAATTTTACCAGGACCTACGATCTCATTTTCAAAGTGAAAGCTTAGACGTGAGCCCTGATGGTTCCAGTTGGAGAAGACAACTGGAAAACCTAAAAACACAGAATCATTAAGGTTGGGAAGGACTAAAGAGATCGAGTCCAAGCTGTGACTGATCCCCATCTTGTCACCCAGAGCACTGAGTGCCACATCCAGTCATTCCTTGAACACTTCCAGGGATGGGGGCTCCAAAGCTCCCTGGGCAGCCCCTCCCCAATGCCTGACCACCCTTCCCATGAGGAAATTCCTCCTGGTGTCCAACCTGAACCTCCTGTGGCACAGCTTGAGGCTGTATCCTGTTGTCCTTCCGTGGTTTCTGAATGGCTGTGGCTGCTGTACTCAATGATCTCTTACGAATTCACACATTCCAGTTCTTTTTTTGTTTGTATTCCTTGTATCCCACTTCTGTCCCGTGTCCCCAGCTGCCTGGTGGTCTCTGAGCTCTCACATGAGCTGCTGCTTTTGCACTTGGTGGGGTTTGTGTGCACAGTCCTGGGTGTAGCTGAGCCCTTGGTGTGCTATTACTTTAAAGCACTGATAAAAAGGCTGTAGAATAAGGGAGGGAAGGCAAAAATCTGAAAAGCTGCTGGATCTTAAAGATTAATCAGCCTGGTTTAAATAGCAAGCAAAGCTACAAACAGCTTTTTCTACACAGCGTGCTTTCTTCCCATTGCTTTGCAAAGTTGTTTCTCCAGGGAAAGATTTCAAGCTCCATAAGACTTGTGTTCTTATATTAATGTCAGGACAAGGGCTAAGATTATTTGTGTGAATATGTACAAACAATTCCATTACCTGGGGTTCCTTTCACGCTTTCTCCCCGGTGGAATTATGGCCTCATATTGCATGGTGGTGCATCTGTTCCTGTTCGAACAGATCTGTATTTACAAACTCAGGCCAGGGAGCTCCTGTGCGTGAGCTGAGAGAAAGAGAAGTCAGTGTAAATGACAGCCTGTGACATGGTAAAACCAGCCCTATTTATAAATACAATGAAGAATATGCAACAATGCTCTCACAAGAGGGGTGCAGGCAGACCTAGGGTTGCTGTAATGTGGGTGGTTTGTGGGGTTTTTTGTCTTTTTTTCTTCATCTGAAGAGTAAATCCCCCCACGTCTGTGGACAGCTTCCTGCACCCTTTTAACTCAAAAAGATTTGATTCAGTTCTGCTGCAGGGAAAGAAGTGATAGGAGCAACCTGAAAGATGGGGGCAGTTCCTAGAACACCTCATTGCCCTGCACTGTATTGGCAGAACTGGCAGCCACTTCTCCTCCCTTTGGTGAGGCTTTTCAACTCCTCTCCCTCCTGGATTGTTTGGTTACCTAAGTAGCCTCAAAGAACGGTTGTAAAACCGTGATTGGGACAGGGGGAGCAAGGGAAGCAGGTAGAAATGATAATTTATTCCTTTACATTTTCTCCTCTTTTCCAAATTGATTACCAGTTGTGCTTACGAAGCACCATTTACAACACTGATCAAACTTGAGGAGGTCTAGTTCAGGTCTGGATCAAACAGCAAGTTTCCATAGTGCTGCTACTGACTTGCTGTCTCTTGGTGGACTGTAAGGTATTAGAAGAAGGTCCCTGCAATAATTGCAGCAAATGTAAATGTTCTGTCTCCTGGGCACGTTCTCAAGCACTGTCAGTGTTGCTGGGATTGTCTGAGGAGCAGAAGCAATGCAGGTTTTTATCAGTATTTGTAATTAAGAAAGTGTTCTGGTGAAAATATCAACGGTTTTATGACTCTGCTGTGTCTTGTAGTGTTAGTGGGATACAAAGAGGCCCATGGAGCTGTTTGCAAAAAGTTGGACTTTTTTTTAAGGTTAAGAAATGTGATCTTGGCCCAAGGCAAAGGAAGTTGTACAGAGCAGCCGAGGTGGACAGGACATGTGAGGTTGTAGTCAGACCTCTTTGGGTGCATCTTCCTGCACTGGACTGCCTGGAAAGTTGATGTGTTTTACCCCCAGCAGAGGTTGAGATGAGAGTTAATAGTTACCAGTGTGCTCTGTTGATGGAATTATGTGTATATATGTATATATATGACTTACAACTGGAAGTGTGTATTCATTTATTGAACAGCATTTGATATGAGATCAGAGTTTACATTTAGAGAGATAAAACAGCTTTTTTAATCTCACCCCATGAAAAGCAGAGAGGGAAGGGCAGGAGGGCAGGTGTGGGTCACAAGGGAGCAAGGGAAGCTGGACTGGATTAACTGGGAGGGGGCTGCTTGTGGTCCTTTGTGGGACAGTGGGGCCCAGGGCAGTGGAGCTCCAGCATCCTGCCACTGTGGCAAAGTGAAATGTCAGCGATGATAAGCAATGGACGGAGAGATTTCGTGGTGGTTGGACATTTATTAGGAAGGATTTTTGCCTTAGAGAGGCTGAAATCATGATATCCATCAACGAGTGGTTATTAGATCACCTGGCAAGCAAGAGAAAATAAGGAAAAACAAGAAATTGTGTTTTCTAGCACTCACTGTCCTGTTGCTTCCCTAATCATGTTTTTTTTGGGGAAAATTCTTTTTGCTGAATAGTGGATTCTCAGACAGGCAGTTAAGGGAAAAGAAGACTGTTGCTTTTATTTGAAACATTGTGGAAAGGAAACAGTCTTAAAGGCAACAATAAATGTTCTGGCATAATGCAGACTAAACCATCCTTAAAACAAGTCTATATCCATCACTCTGATATACTGGAGTCCCAATCTGCTGATTTGATGTCAGGATGATGAATTATGACCTTTTATTATTTTTTTATTTTAAGGTTTAGTTGCAGACTTTATAAAAACATAAAGTAGGTCTGGCTTTCGTTGTGAGGTTTATGGAACGGCTGGGAGAAGCTTAGAGATTTGGAGCACAAGTGGGTGGCTTCTTTTCCTGTATTTGGGTATATTTTATATACACGCAAATGCATTTGTATGTACATAAAATTTATGTTTATTTATATATACACACCTTACACTGGGTGAAATTACAACCAGGTATAAATCGCTTTTACTTCTGTGCATGGCAGTGGTTAGAGGTCAATTTGTGGGTGTTGCCTCCTGTGCTCAGCAGGGCTCCTACATGTGGAGACACAAATTTAAGCTGATAGGGAACCAATTTCAGATGAAGCGTTGTGAGGCACTCAGTGACACTCGGGTTGTGCAGATTTATTTAAATTGCTCTGAGGTCTGGTTTAATCCTTCCAATTTGTGTAGACAAGGCCACTGGAGAACGTCCCTGAAAATACCCTGCAAATGGTTTGCACAGCAAACACGGTGCTCCAGTTCTCCCAGGCCATTCCAGTCATGGGATACCATGGGATGTGCTCAAACCCCATTGCCTGCTCTGTGTCCCAGCAAATGTGGCTCTTGGAATGCAGTGCTGCAGTGTTCACCTGTGCAAGGTTGTGGAATTGTGGAATGGGTGGCAAGGGGCCTTAAAGATCATTCTGTTCTACTCTACCCCCTGCCCTGGCAGGGACTCCTTCCACTATCCCAGCTTGCTCCATCCAGCCTGCCCTTGGACACTTCCAGGGATCCAGGGGCAGCCACAACTTCACCTGTGCCAGGGCCTCCCCACCCTCGCAGCCAACAATTCCTTCCCAGTATCCCATCCATCCCTGCCCTCTGGCAGTGGGAAGCCATTCCCTGTGTCCTGTCCTTCCATCCCTTGTCCCAAGTCCCTCTCCAGCTCTCCTGGAGCCCCTTTAGGCCCTGGAAGGGGCTCTGAGGTCTCCCTGGAGCCTTCCCTTCTCCAGATGAACACCCCCAGCTCTCCCAGCCTGGCTCCAGAGCAGAGGGGCTCCAGCCCTTGGAGCATCTCCTGGCCTCCTCTTGACTCTCTCCAGCAGCTCCACGTCCTTCTGCTGTTGGACCCCAGGACTGGAAGTAGCTGTGCAGGTGGGGTCTCACCTGAGACGGGCAGAGAGGCAGAATCTCCTCTCCCCTGCTCCCCATGCTGGGGGATCAGCCCAGGACGTGGGGGGGTTCTGGGATGTGAGTGCACATGGATGGGGGGCGTCCAGCCTCTCATCCAGCAGCACCCCCAGGTCCTTCTCTTCAGGGCTGCTTCATATTTAGCCAGATATTCATGGAAAGGTTGCACATTACCGGTTTTAAAGTAAAACTCTCTTAAACAGCTGTCCAAAAAACTTAAGTTTTTCATCCTCTTTGAGTTTGCCAATGCGGCTCTTGGAAAGCTCTGGCCTTAGCTTGTGATAGTGTTGATGTCTTACCTTGGTGTCTCAAATAGATCTGATATGAAATTTCATCAATTGCCTTATTCCTCATTTAGACTAAAACTTTCTCTACTTCTTGACAGTGAGTAAATTGTCCCCTAAATTTCTTGCCATTGCTTTTGCAGCTTCCCAGCTCAGGAGTGACTGACTCTGCTTGCTCAAAGCAGTTTAATAATTTCTAAACAACTTATTACACCTATTTGAACATTCCCTTTGTATTCCGTGTGACACAAAACTCATGCCCAACCCCTTCTAGTTCGTGTTTTTAGAAGGTGGCAGTAAAAGGTGGTTTGATTTTAATTCGCATTTTTCTTCCTAAAGGAATGATGCGTTTGTTTACTTGAACTTCTCATTTTGAACAGTGAGGCCCAAATTCCTCTGGTTGTCCTGTTGTTTTCTCCCAGAATTTCCTTTGCTCCCCTTCCCTTAGCTGCTCAGGGCAGAAGTAGGTCTGTCTCCCAGGTAGGTAAGATTCATGAAATCCATCCCAGAAGTTCTTTTCCTCCAATAAATGCATCCTGTGGATGCTGCATGGACCTGAGTGTGGCTTCAGAGGGTGGGTGACTGTACAAAGTTAACACTGCAGCACGTGGATCGATGCAAATCAAAGTGGTTTAAAGAGCAGGCAGGAAACTTTGGTTTGAATAATTGATCCTTACTTTTGTTTTGCACTTGTATTTCTTGGGCTCTGCTGAGAAATTCAGGGTTTTGTAGCAGGTGTCAGGATGTAACCTGAGCAATTACATCGTTTCCTATACTTTTACTACATGCTGAATTAGAACATGGTTAATCCTGCATATTTCCCAGCTGATTCCTATTTAAAATCATGTCAAGCTCCATTTGGATGGAAACTAATTCAATTGAAAGTGCAGTTTTACTTGATGTTAAGGCTGTGTTACACTTCTGTCAAAATACAGCTTTTCTTCCAAAATACATTTATTAAGTACAGTGAGTCTTGCTAAGCTAAATTTCACCTAAATTCTGGTTACCTTGTCCTTCAAAACCGTAGAGCTGGCAGAGCTCATCAACTTACCTTATTTTTATTCCTCATTTAAAAGCGAGAAACTGTTTTTCCTGCTTTCTGAATTCCCAGCTGATTTCTCAACTTTGAAAGCAGCAGTCATTGAACTGAGCTAAATAAGCAAAGTAAAAAGAAAATGTTTGTTCTTTTGTACTTGCAGACAAGGATTCTGCTTGAAAGATGGGTTGGCACTTCATCAGACACTGGTTCCCAGTGCTTTTACCAAGTGACTTCCACTGCTTCACTGGCTTGAGATTCTTCTCCCTTGGAAAATTTTTGCAAAATATGCATCTTAAATCGTTTTTCTAATTTAAATTATTTCAAATTAGAAAGTAATTTTCAAGCTTTTATTTTTAAACTGCATGACTCTGCAGTGATGCAGATGCACCTTTGCTTGTGAGTATTGCAGCTGTGTTTGTGAAGTCAAGGGCACGTGTGGCAACCCCAGCCCTGCTCCATGGATTGGAGCAGGATGGATGCTCCATCCTTTAGCTGGATGTGGGGTTTGCATTATGCTGCTGGCTGGGGATTGGTGTACACAGAGCCCAGTGCTGCTGTGTCTGCTCTAGGACCTCATATCCCAAATTTGGGTGCTCCTCTGAGATCAGCCTTTCAGTGGGATGAGGAACCAAGGACAAGGAAATCATAGAATTATGGATTCACAGAGTGGTTTGGGGTGGAAGGGACCTTAAAGCTCATCCAGTGCCACCCCCTGCCATGGGCAGGGACACCTTCCACTAGCCCAGGTTGCTCCAAGCCCCATCCAACCTGGCCTTGGACACTTCCAGGGATCCAGGGGCAGCCACAGCTGCTCTGGGCACCCTGTGCCAGGGCCTCCCCACCCTCACAGCCAGGAATTCCTTCCCAATATCCCATCCATCCCTGCCCTCTGGGAAGCCATTCCCTGTGTCCTGTCTCTCCATCCCTTGTCCCAAGTCCCTCTCCAGCTCTCCTGGAGCCCCTTTAGGCCCTGGAGGATGCTCTGAGGTCTCCCTGGATCCTTCTCTTCTCCAGGTGAACCCCCCCAGCTCTCCCAGCCTGGCTCCAGAGCAGAGGGGCTCACGCCCTGTCCTGGCCTGGCCAGGCTGTCTGACCTGGCCTGGAAGACTTCCAGGGAGTCCATAACCTCTCTGGGCAACCTGAGCCAGGGCCTCACCACCCTCGCAGAGACAGATGATACTGTCCTGGAGCTGCAGAGAGGAAATGTCCCCTGCTGGACACTCACACTCTGGGGATTGCCCAGCTTTGAGTTTATTCCAGGGATTTTTCCTTGGGGGCAAAGACGCTGTAAGTGAGAAGGTGTATTCATGGCATGGCTGGACTTCAAAAATAACTGAAGTAACATGCTTGGAGTGAGCTCTTAATGTAATGTCTGCGTGAAGGCCTTCAGCTGTTTCAATGATAGGATTTGGTTTGACTTCTTTGTTGTTCCTGCTCCCAAGTTTTTAAGATGGGTCTCTGGAAGACTGCTGGGAAGGAACTTTGTAAATTGCTCCTTCTGCAGGATCCACGTCCATGGCCGGTGCTCGCTGGCTGACAGGGCTCTGCCGGCTATTTTGAGCTCGTTTATCTTTGTAGATAATGCTTGTCCTGGCATCATTCGTTGCACTCCTTTAACTTTTAAAGGCACTAAATGCAAGTTAAACATAGACCATCTACTTCTAAATCCTTTTGAGTTCACGTGAGACATTAGAGACGGCAGCAGTACGGAATCATGGAATCACGGGATGGTTTGGGTGGGAAGGGACCTTAAAGTCCACCTTGTCCCTTTGCCATGGACAGGGACACCTCCCACTATCCCAGGTTGCTCCAAGCCCTGTCCAGCCTGGCCTTGGACACTTACAGGGGTGAGTCCTTGGACACTTCCTGGGCATGTCCTTTTCCTGACAAAGCAGTGGGACTTGGGTAGGTGGCAGAGCTGTCAAGGTTAAAATCAGAATTACTGTGTAGAAGAACCATTTCTTATTCAGAAATGGTTTAACTCTGCTGAAGGCAAGGCAGGCAAGTCTCCCTGCAGTCTCTTGAGCAGGGGCTCTGCTTGCAAAAAGAGCATCCTCGACAGATGCAGCTTCTGTGCAGTAGTTAAAAATAAATTGTGAGCAGTTTAACAAGAAAAAAAAAGGTTGGGAAACAAATCTGGGCATCAGTTTATGACAACTCCAGTTTTCTGAGTGCATTGGGGAGTGAATTTTTAAGATCTTGAGGCAGGAAATGTCTGTACAGAGCTTATGAGAGCTTCTGCTCTCTTTTTGGGATATTAACTTTTCCTGTTCCTCAGGTCTGGACTATTTGCTCTCCTGAAGGGAGCTAAACTCCATCTGCTTTTTAAAAATGGGAAAAAATGCTGTTTGCTACACACAGAGATTTGAGGTAGAGTTTTTTGGTGGTTTGTCCAGCAAGGATATTTTAGGTCAGCATATAATTTAATATTTATGAAGTTCGGGTTTTTTGTTCAGTCCTGAACAAATAAGTGCCTTTAGTATGATCTGAGTTTCATCATCTAAAAATGTTGTAATTTCCTATTACCTACTTTGTTTTATTTGCCAATTAGTGATAACTGAATAGATTATGAATACACAGATTTCGATAAAACTCTTCTACTAAAACAGAGAGTATTTGTTTTCATTCCTTCCCTCTTAGTTGGAAGTCCAAAGCATAAATCTACTTAGGATCGATAGCTTCCTGGTTTTCTTGGGAACAGATTTCTTTTTCCTCCACTGGTTTTTTGTCCCACATGTGTGTCGGAGATACCATTTAAGCTCTGATCCTGAAAATGCTGCCGTGTGCTGGTAATCCTGCTAAATCCACTTTGAATCTCCCAAGTGGAAAAGCTCACGCAGTCGAAGCCGGACGTTCTCTAACCAGGAACTTTCCAGCATGGTAACTTTAGATGGAGAAGCTGCAGCACTATTTAATCTTTAAAGTACTGTAATACTTTAAAATGTATTGTAATTGGATCAAAGTGACCAGGATACAGTTATTGCCTTTGTGCTGTTGCCTTAAAATGTTTGCTTTTAAAAAAACCTGCTTGGTACTCGAGACAGTCGTGTTTTTGTGTGTGCCAATAAAATAGGTAAAAGCACTCAGTGGTTATTCTTTGTTTTTGAGAGCTGTTATTTGCATAAAATGTTGTGCTAGCAGAGCATTGTTTGAATTCTTAGTAGATTCATGTGCTTGAAAATTCATAGAATCCCAGAAGGTTTGGGTTGGAAGGGACCTTAAAATTCATCCCATTCCAACCTCCCTGCCATGGGCAGGGACACCTTCCACTAGCCCAGGCTGCTCCAAGCCCCATCCAGCCTGGCCTTGGACACTTCCAGGGATCCAGGGGCAGCCACAGCTTCTCTGGGAAATCCATTCCAGCCCCTCACCACCCTCACAGTAACTGTTTGACTTCGGTCTGTATTGTCCTGCCATCCTTTGTGCTCTCACCTCCTTCCAGTTTCTCCAGCATTTCCTTTCCTTGTTGTACCTTGAAGCAGAAGCTGCAGGAGAGAAGGTAGAACCATGGAGAAGAGTTGGTATTTTAAAGGCTTTGGACAGTATCAGAATCACTGGAAAATTAAGGTGGAGAGTCTGAGGGTGAAGGAAATGAGACAAAAATGATCGTAACTGTGAAGGATTGTACAAATCAAAAATAGTTTTTGTAGGGAACACCAAAGCAAGCCAGGGAGAAGTGGGAGGAAAATCCAGCTTTCATGACACGAATGGAATCATATGGAATGATTTGGGTTGGAGGGACCTTAAAAGCTCATCCAGTTCCACCCCCTGCCATGGGCAGGGACCCCTTCCACTAGCCCAGGTTGCTCCAAGCCCTGTCCAACCTGGCCTTGGACACTTCAGGGATCCAGGGGCAGCCGGTAGGGTCTGGGCAACCTTTGCATTGCCTTCAGCAAAGGCAGTTTTCCTGGAATGAAGGAGCTCCTGCACTATGTTAATCCCTGCCTTGCCTCCCGTGATCAATGCAGGAAAACAGCCTGCTGTGAAAATTTACCACCATAGATCAATAACCCCTGGCTACCCAACTGTATTAAAGGGAATTGATGGGCTGAGGGATCTTGTAAACACTTGTTTGTCCCATCAGCATGTTTGCGTGTTTGGTGATGGGCAGGACGTCTCCAGAGCCCTGTCAGTGGGATGTGGCTCCGCTCGTACTCGGGATTACTGCGGAATTGCAGCCGTTTATCTTTTAAACCACTTTGGCTGCCCAAAGATCATTAGGCATCGGGAATGGAAATGTTAGAGATGATAGGGAATTTTATAAATTTTTAAATAAGAGCACAAAATCTTTATTTATGCTGGCTGAATTGAGATTTAGAGAAATACCCAGCTAACTTTGGCCCCTAGATGACATTTTAAGGGATAAACGATCAATGTTATGCAAATGAGTGAATTGATCAAAACTGGTGATTTAAATCACTTTGATTTACATCAGCAAGGGGGAAGCTTTGATTTAAATCATTGAATTTAATCTTGTTTTGGGATTGTACTTCCATTATTTTCCTAAAGACAGGTTGATTTTCATTGGCTGGTAACTATTTGAAGCGTGTTTATTTGCAAACAGGTACAGCTCTTAACTTAATTCCTTAATTTCTTTCTTTGGGCAGGAGCAGGAATGCTTAGCTGGTAGGGGAAGTGGGGTAGGAATATGGCCTGAAGCAGGTACATAATTCAGCAGCTCCTCATTGAAATTCTGTAACGTTTACATTTATAAATGAACAAATTATTCCTTATATCTGCCAAAGAGGGCAAAAGTACTTTAGCACTTGACTCTCCTTCCCAGTGCTTCTGCTGTAGTTTTCACTAGCCAGGACTGGGATTTATTTCCCTTCCTTCCTTGCCTCCCAAAACACAGCAATAGCTAATGCTGCTAAATATTTTCCATGTAATTTTAAATAACACTGTACTAAGTTTATGTTTGGGAGTAGTTGGTCAAAATTTTAATGTAACTTTTAGAAAAGTCAATAGCAATGAAATTCAAACCCTTTTCTTAACGTCTTCCCTTATGAATTCTAATATGAATTCTGGTAGTTTCCTAGTATTTTTTTGATGTTGAATGCAATCCTGGTTTGGCAGTCAAGGTGAAAAATGCACTAAGATATGGAATACATACTGAATTTCTTATTTCCTCTCTGAAGGACTTCAGCAGCAGATTTTTTTAATTTGAGCATGGAGTGTGTCTTGCAGACAAGTTCAAGTGGTTTGGTCACTGTTTAAATTCCCCAAGCTAACGAGGCAGGCAGACGCTGCTCTGTGTTCTTGTGATTAAAACCAAAACTCTTTCACACTTGCATTTTTTTGTTTGTGGGCCACAAGATTTACTGCAGCCTAAGAGCAGCTACAGTGGAGATTGAATAAGCACAGACAAGAGATTCTGGTCTGTTTAGATTTTCTGTTACACTTTGTAATGATGGTAGCTTTGTCTCAACTCTAAAGAGCACCTTAAATCCTTTGGTAATTAACTCTTTGCTTATTACTCTGCATTCTCAGCACTGTGTAAATATTTATGCTTAGAAAAAAAGGCAACAGTTTGAGGTGAAGCTGATAATTCCCATCTTCAACAATGTCAAACCTGTGGTGCTGCTTAGAGTGCTGTGCCTCTGCTGAAAGTTGTCAGTATTTGGGTAAAAGATGCTGCAGGGCCTCCCTTCCCCACCCCCCCCCAAAAAAAATTATAATTAATTCTTTAAAATGTACTTTTTGACTTTTGTACCACTTTAAAACAAGCACTCTCCCCATGTTGATGAACCAGCACTCGGACTGAATGTGCTGCACTGTAAATTAGGGCAAAAGTGAGGTCCCAACGTTTTGTCACTCTCAGTTTCACTTGAGTTCTGTGTTGTCAGGTCATTCATTTGCTGCTGTTTGTGTTCCTTGGTGATGGGGTGATAAATAGCTGTCCCTGCCATCACTCAAGTGGCTGCTGCTGGAAGTGACAAAGCGATTCACGAACCAGGTTCTTGCAGGTCTTAAGCTCTGCTTAATAAGTTAGAAAACAGTTTTTTTCTGATGAGGTGAAAAAGCCTTTATATGAATGCAAAACACTGTTGCTGCTCAGATCTGTAAAACTGGGAGGAGGAAGTTAATGGTCCATATGACCTTGCACTTTTGGATGCTTCTGTCCCACACCCTAGATTAGATTTTTAATTTTGAATCAAAAGAATCCCACCCATATCTGAGTGCAAACTGTATGTTGGTGGCGGATGCAACTTACTGAGATGGTTTATATATTGGGATATCCATTTGGAACAAAAACAAGTTGAGATGGAATAGAAACGTCAAATGGTAAAGGGAAATTAAGTGGTAAGAGCTGTTTCCCCATACTTGTAACACAGGGAGTGGTAGATGTAAAATGGAGTGGAAGGGATGTCCTTCAGGATATGTGCCAGCCTTGATAAAAAACGAGCATTTCTTGCCCACTGCTGTGAAACACTTGATTCTTGGTGGTGTTTTGTGTCTGGTCCCTCAAAGATGTGGATGTGGGATCTGCAGTCTTTGATCCCCGTTCATCAGCCCATGTAGATCCAGCTCCTGACCAGCTGGAGCACACACTTCCTCTTGCTCAGCTGGACAAGCAAACCAAAATGGGATGGGAGTGTGGGGCAGGAACAGGACTGGAAACAAGATGTGAAGCTCATGCAGAAGCTGAGAACGTGGCAGTAAAAGGATGGAGAGATGAGTTCTGAGACTGTTCCTACAGTGGGAGGAAAGGGCAGGGACCTTTAAAGTGAACCTTTCAGTAACCCACCCCACTTGCCAAGAGTTGTGCAAACCCAACGTGGAAGTTTCTTGTAAGGAAATGTGGAATATGATGTTTTCTCATCTTCTGTGGGGAGTACAAGAAAGAGTCAACCTGATTTTCAGCAAAAAATGGATATTAGGAAAATCATTTCTGTGCTGGACTTCCGAAATAGCTCACTTGGGGAGTCTTAATATTCTGGTTGCTGTTCCCTGAGTTGCCGTAAGCTTTTCCTGCCAGTAACTTCATCTCAATGCAGCAACAGTTATCTGTAAAGTCTAAGTGATCCTGCAATAAAAGGGCCTTCTTAATCAGAGATGGTAACGTCTGAGACAGTCAGTGCTTTCAGCATTGGCATCCTGTTCTGCTCAGGCAATCCCACGTAGGAGGAAGACAGACACAAAAAGTGATTTGGCTGTAATGCAGCAAAACAAATTCTGGCCAAATTGTGGACTTGGAGTTAATGGGTACACAGTGTTACTCTGCAAGTCTGCAGCGCTGCCTGGAAATCAGGGGCAGTTTTGTAGCCTGTTAACTACTTGGGACTGTTTTGTTATTTCAAGTTTGGCTTCAGCCAGTGAAAAATGGGGCACTTTCACGTCTTATATTTCAAAAATAAAAAGGTTTTAAGAATATTAAGGGCAAGTCTTACTCGATTGCTTTAGAGCGGGCGCTGAGGCTGTGATCTCATCCATTTATATGCATGTGTGTGTCATCCCCCTTTCTCCCCCAGCCAACTGGATGTTGACTTATGGTGTCAGTTTTCTCCTTGTGGATGTGGAGCGAGCCTTTCCTGCCGTTCCATGTTTTACAGTGCATCCACGCGCTCCGGAATGGCTGCACATAAATTGTGCCCAGGCCATTTAAGAACATCGGATCCTGCAGGGTCAGACTGGCAGACGAGCCCAGGAACCAGTCTGTGATGGCAGTAAAAAGACTCCTTGCAGAAAGTCAGCCTGCAGCTGGAGAAGTGGCAGAAACCACACCCAGGGCTTCAGCTTTTGGGATTGTTCAGGCTGGAGAAAAGGAGGCTCAGGGGGGACCTTGTGGCTCTGCACAACTCCCTGACAGGAGGGGGCAGCCGGGGGGAGTCAGGCTCTGCTCCCAGGGAACAGGGACAGGAGGAGAGGGAATGGCCTCAAGTTGTGCCAGGGCGGGTTCAGGTTGGACATCAGGAGGAGTTTCTCCATGGAAAGGATTGTCAGGCATTGGAATTGCCCAGGCAGTTTTGGAGTCCCCATCTGTGGAGGTGTCCAGGGGAGAACTGGATGTGGCACTCAGTGCTCTGGGCTGGTGACAAGGTCATGATGGGTCACAGGTTGTACTTGATGATCTTGGAGGTCTTTTCCAATGTAAATGATTCTGTGATTTATAGACTGGCAAAATTTGGGCCATCAGGCATCGTTTCTCTGGCCCTGCCCAAATCTCTCCATTACCATTTTTCCTGATGATCCTTGGCCCTTACTGTGGAGCTCTTCTGCTGTGAGCTCTTTTCAACAAAGGCCCTTGCTGGTTCTTGCCTGATCAGTCTCAGTCACAGGTGAAAATGGCTCTAAACTAATTTTTTACAGGTTAAGAGAGTGTTTTAGACCAATCCTGTTTGGTTTTTTGCCAAGACCTTTATATTCCAAAGTATTAAGGCTGAGTAGTCTTTTGATATTAACTGCTGTTTGTTATTTACAGCATCAGATATACCAAATAAATTCTTATGAAGTCAGGGTTTGGCAAAGTGAAGGGCATAGGAGGGTATGGGATGTATTTATTTACTTTACATCTCACAGCTTTTATTTTTTCACTTCCAATCATTTGACTCCAAGAGCTGGAACTGAAATAAGAGCAAATGTGAACTGTGTGAGGACAGTGAGAGAAATGGCTAAGATGTTTCACTTTCTGATTTGGATTCTAAAGGAGGTCCTAAAAATAGAGACTGTCAGAGTTACCCCACTTCTCCTTTTCTTTTTCAAATCCTGAAATGGTTCTGTTGGTGCAAATCCTTGGTGAGAACTGCAGGGCACCAACCAACACTGTGTAATTATTAACCCCTTCCAGTGATCCAGGTATGTCACTGTTTCCACCACCCCTCTCCTGTAGAGCTCATTATTTGTAATCCAGTGCCAGCAAGAGGGGAAAAGGTAGAACAGGTTGCTCCATCCCTGGAAGTGTCCAAGGCTAGGCTGGACAGGGCTTGGAGCAGCCTGGGGTAGTGGAAAGTGTCCTTGCCCATGGCAGGGGGGTGGAATGAGATGAGCTTTAAGGTCCCTTCCAACCCAAACCGTCCCAGGATTCGGTGCTAATCAGATTATTTTTTTTTTTTTTAATACAAAGTCAGTCTAGGAAGATCCATCTGTAGCCAGTGACTTTTGTACTGTTCTGTTCTCTAGAGGATCTTGCAGCAATCTTGCTGCTGTAACTTTGGAATGTCTTGCAGGAGTTGTTTAAATTCTGTAACCAGCCCCAGGGCATGGGAATTTGGCTGTGCTTTCAGTGGTAAGTCATGTTTCAGCAGGGGTTAAACTGGCTTAACAAATTGTATCCTTGGGTGGATGGTGACAGAGATTTATGTAAGAGATAAGTGTGCCAGTGCATTATCAACTGGGTGTAAAGCATCATAAAGAACTAAGTAATAAATGAAGTTGAAAGTATCCCTTTCTATAAGTCAGTGTTTTGGATAATATCCTTAGAACTAACTAAAAAGATAAAAATTCATCCTCCCGTCTCCTGTGCTTGGCAGCAGAACTGTTGGTCAGCAGGAATGTGCAGAACTTTGTGAAAAATTGTTTTTTAGATAATTGCCTGTTGCAGACTGTCTAGAGGAACTCACATTTTATTTTTGGCACATTGCATTAAACAGTAGCTTTTACATTTTAGGACCGATGTGTTGATTTATATATCCTCCAGTCCTCTGGTGGACTTCCAATTTCCAAACTTGGATACCTCTCTTGAGTAACTGGAGTCAAAATTTTTAGGTTCCAGACAGGAAGAGTAACATTCCAAGTCAGTACCTGTCCAGCTCAAAGAAAAACTGCAAGGTGACGATTGGGATGGGTCTAAAAGCTTGCATAGGAAAGGCTTTACACTCATTCCCACCTGGATTTTGGGGTGTAGACCTTTGAATGGCTTGGCTATTCTTTTGATCAATATCCATGCACTTGGAGAAAGCCTGGAATCTTTCCTAAAAGTCCGGAATCAAAGTGGAAGTCGCGTGTGAATTAAAAATACTTGGTTTTTTCTTTCATTGCCCTTAAAATTGGAAGCTTGTTAACAGCAGCTCATTGTTTTGTCACTGATACACAGGAGACATTACACAGGTATTTTTGAATTTTACTTGTTAGCAGCCAGTGTTGCAGGGGGAAAATGCAGTTCCTTGATGGTACAACCACAACTCTTGAAGTGTATTTTGGGAGGATGCTGCTGGCTCATCTGGAAATCTGGAAATGGAGGGATGGAAGCATGCACACCACGAAAAGATCTTACACCTATTTTTAATTGGTAGCTATTGTAACTTTAATTAATACCTGAATGACACTTGTATAAATCTGCCAGGGTCCTGAGTTCGTCTACAACTGCTGCTTCTCTTGTTTTTTGGGTGTGACTGAATGGGATGAGATTAATGGACTCTACCATTTATTTGGGTTTAAGATGAAACGTGTACATAAAAATACATAAACCTGTAAATACAAACCTCCTTCCAGGAGTCTGAATGGCAGAACATAAAGAATCTTCCCAGATCTTTGAAACACAGGGTGAGGCGTGGAGACAGAAAGACGTGTTTGGAAATGATGAAAGGCAGAGCTGGAATAATTCCTCGGATGGTTTCTGGTTATCTCCTTACAACACTGGGCTGCAGCTTTGAAGGCCGAGTCAGCCTTGCTCTGAGAGGATCCCTTTGAACCTCTGAGCTGGCACCTGACCCCTTTGGGCAGGAACAAGTGGATACCTTGCAGTTCCTTGGCTGTAGGAAAAGGTGGAGAGCTCCGCTCAGGAAAACAGCTCCAAGAAAATGCTGCTGCAGAGCGGGTTTAGGGAACAAGCTGCATCGTGGCTGGGAAGCTTTTGGGTTAGGGAGAAGTTTGGGGAGTTAGAGAGTTTTTTTCTGTGGACTGTCATTCCAGCAGATAACACAGGTTGAGTTAAAAAGGATTTGGACAAACCCTGATGTGGCACTGGTTGATTTTGGGAGCAAAACCAGCTTAGCAGCCCATTCATGTTACAGAACCGCTCAGTGCTTCGAAATACACAAAATATCTGAATGTGGGGAATAAATGAATGGTTTTTAGCTATTATTTTGGCTACTTCCCTCCTGCTTTCCCCAGCACCAGCCTGAACCTTGTGTTAAAGCTGAGCACAAATGTTTGGTTCAAAACCAGCTATAGTAGATGATGCATTTTCTGCATGTTTCTGTAAGAGCAAAAGTTCCATAATCAATCAGCTTGGAGAATAAATTGATGGCAACTCTGCCTGTGTTCAGTACAGATGATTTGTTCCTCATTCTTCCCATCCCTTTACCTTCCGACTGGCTCACACTTAGCAGGTTTCCTGCCGATATTGCCTGCATCCACTTGCATTATATATGGAAAAAAAGAAAGTTTTCAGAGAAGTTAGCAAGTGAAAATGGAGAATGTAATGGCAGCCAGAGCTGTAGCCTTTGCTGCCAGTGACAGCTATAATTATATATGGGGCACATACATTCTAGCAGATCCTTCCATTTAACCACCCTGGTTTAAGCACAGACCAAATTTAGGATCTGAGCATGGTGACCATGGCACTCACTAAATCTCTAATTCCATCTTCTGCCATTTACTGTCTTTCTCAAATGCTCAGTGAGACTTTTTTTTCCTAGTTGTTCTATGGAACAGCTTTGATTTTTCTCACTTTGTGGTTATTTTAAGCTTCAGAAAACAATAAGAATGTACTTTCTTTTTTTTTTTTTTCCCTCTTTCCTCTGTGCTTTTATGAAAGCTGAATCTGTGTAGATAAAGCACAGTTGATCTGTTAGGGATTACTGTTTCTCAGTTATTCTTTTGCTCTTGCATATCATGCCTTTATGTAGAAGAATATTTAAAGGTGCCGTGTAGAACAGCGAGATGAAAGATTCTTTGTGCATTGAAGAATTCTGGTGTCACAGGAGTCCACCTGTTCTCCCCTAACTTTTTTTTTTTTTTTTCCAAACTGAAGTTTATTTAAAGTGATTTTTAGTGCTTAGAAAAGCTGCCGGCTTTTGACAGCCTTCAAGATTGAAAGGCTGTCCCCACAGGTGGTGGCAGCAGCACTGTGGCCTGGAATTCAGGGCACAGGAGTGGGAATCAGAAGATTCCACGTTCTGTTCTCATCTTTATCCCAGCTGACCTTGAGCCAAGTAGCAGTAGCTGAGGCTCAGTTTTCTGTGGAGAATTTTACCCCGGCTCACGAGGACATTGTTGTAAAGATTTGCTGCTCGCTTAGGAAAGGAAAGACAAAGGATAAAAACTCCTTGCATCATCATCAAGCAACAGAGCTCGTGTCCAGTCTACCGGCCACGAGAATAATTGGCAGTTGTCGGGAGGAGATGTTACCTGCAGCCCGTGGAAAACCTCGGGGTGAGCGGTAGTTCTTTTTGTCTGTGCAGAATTGTCTGAGAGGGGCTAACGAAGCCACGCTGGTTTCTTTTGGTGTGTCCTACATGAATGAAATCGTGGTGATTTCTGTGGAGAGTTGAGCTGGATCAGGCCAGAGATCCACTGGATATAGCTTTGTGTGTCACATCGTGGTCAGTATCAGACAATTAATGCACCCATCCAGCTTGCAAAGCTGCTCCTCTGATGAAGCACCAGAGCAGTTTTCTTTTTGACCCTTTCAGGCCATCAGCTTAATTCCCAGAAACTTCAGATTTAATTACCCAAATCATTACCACAGCATGCATAGCTGCAGATTTTATTAATGACCATGAAATTACTGAATCCTCTTTAAAATGAGAGTGGATTCCCAGCCAGAAGGTCCCTTCACACCTCAGCTCTAGTGCAGGTGAATCCCACAGGTTGGTGCAGCACCTTTGCAAGTGCCACCTTCCTACACCTGATTTCCTCCAAATTTACTACCACTAGTAATGCCCTTCTGCAGCTCTGCCACCAAATTCAGGTGTTCTTGCCTCTCAAATGCTAGCTGAGCTCAAGTTTTACTGTTCTCAGAGCCCGTTTTTATGCCTTTAGCAGCAGCCTGACCTTTACACCTCTCTGTTTCAGATTCCTTCCACTCACTCTGTTGCCTTTGTGCCTATCCCTAAAATGTTCTTTAATCCATTTCAATTCCTTCTCCCTGCACAATACTTTATGACTTTGTAAATCAGCCTGAGTGGTACAAAATCAAATGCTTTCCTGAGATCCTGATAACTTATGTCCACTGTTTCACTCTTGTCTAACCTAACGATTTGGTCGTATAATAAAAAGGATTTCAGCAGATTTGTCAGGCATGACCTTCCTTTTATGAATCTGTACTGAATGTCCTCTACTAAATTATGCATTTCCAAATGTTCTGCAATTTTGGCTTTTATCAACACTTCCAATACATACCCACAGCTGAAGCTGGATTTCCTGTTCGAAGATTCAGCAGAACTCTGTCACAGCCCAATGAAATTAATCAGTTTTTCAGAAGTCTCCATAATACAACTTTAGCTTCTTGTCCTCATCTTACTGAATGGTTCTTTCTGAGAGAGAGTAGGTTTAGATTGGATATTAGGGAGAAAATCTTGGCTGTGAGGGTGGGGAGGCCCTTGCACAGGGTGCCCAGAGAAGCTGTGGCTGCCCCTGGATCCCTGGAAGTGTCCAAGGCCAGGTTGGACGGGGCTTGGAGCGACCTGGGATAGTGGAAGGTGTCAGGGTTGGAACAACATGAACTTTAAAGCATCTTTCTACCCCAAACTATTCTGGGATTCTGTGATTCTATAGATCTTGACATTGGAGTCAGTATTTTGGTTTATAGAGCTCTGACAGTCCTGTGTGCTCAGGAAATACACTGGCTTGGTGTCACATGTGGAATGAGTTGCTGAGTCTCAGCCCACTCACAGGGGAGGGGGTGTAGGCTGATAGTTCAGTCTGTATTTGGTCCCAAGCTTCCTGAATAATTTCAGTTGAGACTGGAGGTCAGTTCACCTCTCTGTGCATCCATTTATTTTCCTTGCCTTTTTCCTAAAGAGCTTTCCATTGCAAGCTTGTGTTGTGCTTTTGGCTGAATATATATGTGTGAGGGGGGAAGGGAAACACCAAATCCTCCGAGTGCTCTTGCTTAAAGCCCTTATGTTTGTGCTTATACCTCCTTTGAACGTATACCTTGTCACTTGGGCTATGCTTCCAAATCTGGATTTCTCTTGGAGGGATGTTCTGACCCACCTACTTTGCACTGCTGATATATTTAGCAAAGTTTTGCCGTAATAGTCCTCCGGTGCTGTCCCAAAGCTGTCACCTGCTCTGCTGCCTCCCTCCTTCCCAGGCCCCTTCCATGCGTCAAAAGCCACCTGCCAGAGTTCTGCGTAGGACAAGGGGAATGGCTTTAAACTGAGAGTAGGTTTAGATTCAATAGTGGGGAGAAATTCTTCCCTGTGAGGGTGGGGAGGCCCTGGCAAAGTTTTCCCAGAGAAGCTGTGGCTGCCCCTGAATCCCTGGAAGTGTCCAAGGCCGGGTTGGATGGGGCTTGGAGCAACCTGGGCTAGTGGAAGGTGTCCCTGCCCATGGCAGGGGGTGGAACAGGATGAGCTTTAAGTTCTCTTCCAACCCAAACCATCCTGGGATTCCATGACTCCTTGTCCCCAAGCCTGGCTCATGCAAAGCAAAGATGCTGCTCAGCCTGGTTAGATCGAGAGTGGCACAGGAAGGTCCCAGTTGGATCTACAGCTCCTTGACAGGAGAGTGCAGCCAGGTGGGGATTGGCCTCTTCTTGCAGGTAAAAACAGACAGGACAAGAGGAAATGGCTTCAAATTGCACCAGGGAAGGTTTAGATTGGGTATTGGGAACATTTTCTTAAACAGAAGGGCAGCTGGGCATTGGAAGCAGCTGCCCAGGGAGGTTTGGAGTCCCCATCCCTGGAGGTGTCCAAGGAATGCCTGGACATGGCACTCAGTGCTCTGGGCTGGGTGACAAGGTGGGCATCGATCACAGGTGGAACTCGATGATCTTGGAGGTCTTTTCCAACCTCAGTGGTTCTGGAATTCTGGGATCCCGATGCCAGAGTAGAACATCTGGGGATGGAATATGTGTTAAGACCACAGGGAACAGACACAGTCTGCTCTTTGGTCTGGACCCAGCTTAGAGCACAAGCATCACTAGAACCCTGCTTGGGTCTGTGTGTGCCCTGTATCTGCTGGTTATTGAAGGAGAAAATTTGAGTTATGGAGATACTTAACTTAAAATTACAGAAGACGCTCAGTGTAATAGATTGGCTTTTCTTTAAAAAGCCAGGTTCTGCCTCCCTCCTCCAATCTTCCTGTTAGATGTCATCCAAGATGGATTCCAAGTGCAAAAAAAAAAAAAAGAAAAGAAATAAAGCAAGCGAACCTGCAGCAAGTGAATCATTCCTACTAAATTTAAACCACTTATTATGGGGAGGGAAAAAAAAAAAGAGAGAGAACTCGGATTACAGGTTTAGCAAGCATGAGCACATACTTCAGTATGTATTGCTGGATTTGTAATTGCCAAACTACTGATTTCTTGGAACTCTGCTATTAGCATTGTTAAGCAGTGTTCCAGACAGTCACTCCTATAAATCCTATTAATATGTTAAGCAGGAGAAGGCCTTTGAAAGAATAATATTTAGCTGGCGAGTGATCTCCATTTGGGTGTGTGGTCTGGGCTAAGGTAGGGGAGGTGACTCTGCTTGCTCTTGGAATGCTCTGCTGGAGCACCCAGTTGATGTTTGTTTGAATGTTACTTGGTTTCTAGTAGGTGCTTCGGAATATTTTATTTATTTGTTGGGATAAAACTGTTAAATCGGGTTATGAAGGGTCTTAAAAGAAAACTGGAGAGGGACTGTGGACAAGGGATGGAGGGACAGGACACAGGGAATGGCTTCCCACTGCCAGAGGGCAGGGATGGATGGGATATTGGGAAGGAATTGTTGGCTGGGAGGGTGGTGAGGCCCTGGCACAGGGTGCCCAGAGCAGCTGTGGCTGCCCCTGGATCCCTGGAAGTGTCCAAGGCCAGGTTGGATGGGGCTTGGAGCAACCTGGGCTAGTGGAAGGTGTCCCTGCCCATGGCAGGGGGTGGCACTGGATGAGCTTTAAGGTCCCTTCCAGAACAAACAATCCTGTGATTCCATGATTTTCTAACTCTTGACTTTGGAATTAGCATTTTGTCTCATGTTGTCTTTGAGAGTACTCAGTGCTCAGGGTATCAGCAGCTCCCCGCCTGCAGTTCAGCAGGTTGGGTGTCACACATGGAGTGAGTTGCTGAGTCTCAGCCCAGTCACAGATCACTGAGTTCCAGCCCCCTGCCCTGGGCAGGGACAAGTCTGTTCTGCACGAGTCACTGGGTAGAAACAAGATGAAGTCTCTGGTATAAAGTCACCAGAGTACAGCTTTACCTTGGACTAAAAGCTCATCCTCTCCCTTGCCTCTGCTGCTCCGTGTTCTTCTCCAGGGGTGGGAGAGCCCCCCAGGCTTTCTGGCAAAGCTGTGAAAAAGGAAACTTTGATCGGCCTCTTTGCTTGCCATGGATAATTCCTTTAGAGGGGAAGCTGATCAAAGTCCAGGTCAGCCAGGAGGAAGAAGAGGGGAAGCAGAAAAGGACGGTGGAGCCGCAGATCGATACTTTGAGCACAACAGGTTGACAAGGGCACGGGGTGGAGCAGGGCAAGGGGGACGCGTTTGATCTGTGCGGCTGTGGTGGGGACACGTCTTCCACATCCCAGCCCTGTTCCAGCATCCCTGGCAGATTCAGGATGCTCTGATAACTCCTCGTGTTCTGAAGTGAACAACAGGTGGGTGCCCTGGCTGCCCTGCGACCTCCAGCAGTTGTGAGCAGAGGGCAGACCCTGGTGACACCACGCTGCTCTCAGCCTCCTTTTATGGCACAATTTTTATGTAGACTTTTTTGGGAGCTGAAAAAGGGCTGCATTCTTATTTTATTACGAGTAACTGAGAGCTTGCAGCACTTTTCAGAACAGCATTTTATATTTTGTAAAGTTCCTACCAAGTTTATTGTTTGTACAGCATTTTATCACGTTCTTCTTTGGGAAAAAGGAATGATGATCTTAAATCCAAAACCTGTTTTAAAACAGATAATACTTAAATTTTATGCAGTGAATTTGCTATTGTCAAGTGATACCACTTTCCTCTTAATACTTTTTTTTGTGCCATACAGCAGTGCAAAAATAAAGGATTGTGAGGCATGACTTGTTTCTCTTGCTTGTTCCTGGTACAAACGATGGCAGATACAGCTCTGGTCTCTTTTTTTGGGTCAGCAACTGGGTGCAGGTTCTTCAACTCAATTCACCTGAATGTGCATCTTGTACTGAGCGTGTTCATACTGTCATAGGATCGTGTAGTTGCAGTTCTCTGTGCCTGCCAAGGGTTTTACATCCATGCAGATGCAAATTCCAAGCATGATGGGCCACTCCATCAAAAAATGCAGCTTTTGGAAATGTTCCCTGATTTGGCACAGGAAAAGTTAGAATCAAGTAGAATAAAAAGGAAATCAAGTTTGATTCAATCAACACATTTCAAAGCCCTTGTCTTGCAATTAATCTCCCTCTGTCAAATGACCCGATGCAGTTTCTGGAATTCCACTGAAGAGGGTTTGGGGCATCTACTGAGGTGTTCCCTGGAGAGTCATGGATGAAGGAAGGTCCCTTCCTGTCCAGCTGAATGAACACTCTGATTCCTTGGAGCTGTTGTATGTTTTGCAGTGTCCCTTGTTGACCCTGCCTTTTCCCAGCCATGACTTCCACAGAATTCGTGAGTTCCTCTTGCTGATGGACTCCTGAATCCTCTGTGGGACGAGCAGTCTGCAGTGGAGGTGGATTCATGGCATGCAGACGTTGTGCTTGGCAATTGAGCACCTCATTTCACTTGGCATGTCCAGAGCTCCTGTGTCCCTGTATCCCTCAGAGAAAACTCTCAAGGTAATTGCTGTTAATTGGGATGGTTTTTGAACGAGCCTCTCATTTATTGTATGTTTGGCCCAGGCTTGGACTCAAGGACTTGGCAGTCTCCCATCTGTCAGTTTTGTTGGGATAAAGGTGTGTTCCTTAGGGTATACCTGGAGTTCAAGGAGCAATCCCTGCTGGTGTCATGTAGGGCTTTAAATCTCAGTTCCACTCCAGGGTCTGTCGTGTCTCTCGTAGCTCTGTGACAGTCAGGTGGCTCCTAACTTGCTCTTTCTCCCCCATTTCAGTGCTCCAGCTGATCTGAGTGGGCTGAAATCCTGTTTGATCCCTAAGGAAATGGGGTTGTAGCAGCCGTTGGCTGTCCCTACAAGTCAGGAGTCTGTGCCTCGCTGTCATTCCTCTGCTGGTGACATTGGTGTGCAGTTTTAGCTGGAAAAGCCAATTCAATTCTGGTCTTTGATTCCAGGCGAATTTTTAGCCGTGATTGGAGGGGACAACATGCAGCAATCCAGGAGATACAGCAGTGTAGGTGCTTGGGATGTTAAGGCTGGAAGCTCATTTGTAAGAAATAACCAAAATACAACCCGTGTGCTCTGCTCAAATGTGTCTGCAGAGGTGGCTTGGTGACAGCATTTCATTTCCAGCTGCCATTAAGGACAAAGCAACACTAGATTACATCCTTTTACTGGGATTGCATTGCCTTTGATGGATCTCTGGGACTTCTGGAGTAACTCAGGGTCCTTTCCAGTGAAATACACATGGTCATTTCTGCCTTTCTGGAAGCCTTGGAGTTTGGGAAACTTCACGATTTTGTGACCTCAATTTTTCTGTAGTGGGATCTGTTGCCAGTCCACTTCAAAATGGAGCCTGGCCTCTGCCTCATGCTGTAGGAAATTCCAGTAAATTTGGGCAAGGAGGTTTCTTTCGCATGGGATTTGGGAGGGAGAAGAAGGGAGAAATAGTTTTGACTGTGATTTGCACAGGCTAAATGTCCTGTGCAAATGTGCTGCAGGGCACGCTGTAGGAGAAATTATTTGTTTGATTTTTTCCGTTTACCTGTAATAAATGATAAGCTGTGGCTTTATCGTAAGATTGAGGTGTTTGTTTCCTAAAGGGGAGAGGCTTCTGTTGATATTTTCCCCTCAGAGACTTCAGGGAAAACACCAGGATCCCAGAAAAAAATTGTAAACTTGACAAGGAGCTGCTGCATTCCCTCACCATCATCCCAAAATATGGCCTGCTCCAGGGTTGTGCTGTGAAAGGTTTGGTAAACAACAGTCACAGTAAGACTGAACACAGCATTGGCTGGAGGTGACTTCTGAACATTTTTTTCCAAGGATTTTTGTGTTCTTAAAAAGTGTGGTCTCTTGCTGCTTTCCACTCACTGGTGCAGGTCGCTCAGAGGAAATGAAGTCTTAAATTTTGAAGATACTCTGGACGTGGTCCTGAACAACTGGCTTTGGTGGCCCTGCTTGAGCAGGGAGCTTGGATAAAAGGATTTCCACGTGGAACTGGAAGCTGCACGTCACCAAGCCGTGGGGTGTGCTCAGGAGGTGGCAGTGCCCGGAGAAGGTTCCTAGCCTTGCTTCCCAGGGCACAAATAAAACACATCCTCAAGTCATATGGCAGAGCTTTTTTAAAATTTTTTTTTTCCTAATATGCCTATTTTGGGAAAATGGGCTAGAGAGTCCTAGATTAGCTCCAGTATTTTGGACACTAGTCCTACTTTTGTGCGTGTACCCAGATGAATTTAAGTTTTGATACAAACGTGGTACCTGGAGTTTAAAAAGCACTGGGTAAATAAGAGCCTGTCTGAACATCTCCCAGGAATAAAGGACTTGGAGCTGGCAAAGGAAGGCTGCTGTCTGGAATGTGGAGCCAGACACATTCAAAGAAGAAATCAGGTACAAATTAGTAATGGAGAAGGTGATTAATCACCAGAGTGAACTGGAGTGGATGGATCCTTGGTCTCTTGCTGGTTTTGAGGCAAAGTGTCCTGGGACAGAAGTTAAACCAGGTATCAGCTTTACTTCACACCGGCCTCAGTGTAGAGAAGTCAATTGAATCCAGGATCATTTACGTCGGAGAAGTCCTCCAAAATCATCCAGTTGGAATGAGTCCCACCTTCGACAGATCACCCCCTTGTCACCCAGACCAGAGCATCGAGTGACACATCCAGTTGTGCCTTGGACACCTCCAGGGATGGGGGCTCCACCACCCCCTTGGGCAGCCCATTCCAACGTTTAACGACCCTTTCCATGAAGAAATTCCTCCTGATGTCCAACCTGAAGCTCCCCTGACACATGTTCATGAACATGTGTACACACACGTGCACGGAGTCCACCCAGAAAACCTGACAGTTCCTACAGACCTTAAGCTGTACATTAAGTAAAAGATGTAAATTTTGAAATTTTTGCTATTTCTAGGAGATTGTTTGTAATTATGCATGGAGTTGGGAATCTGCTGTGGGTTCAGCAGTGGTAGAACTTTGTTCTTAGGGCTGAATTTCTTCACCAGGCTGGACCTCGGTGGTTCTGCATTTCAGGAGTGCTGTGTGTGACAATTGTAGTGGTGGGGCCTCTGCTGTGTTCAGCTGCTGATACTGCCCTGGGTGGCTTCAAGCCAAGAATTCAGCCCCTCTGATCATGTTTTACTTAAGTCAAAATGGTGATGTTTGTCTTCCCCAAGGACAAAAGCTTTTAGTTTGTTATTTGTAAAGCCCGTTTTAAGAACTCACCAAGGAAGGTATTAGTGAAATACAAAGTGATGGCTTTTTTTTTTTAATACTATGTGAGTCACTCAGAAATTAAAAGAGAAAATGAGTTTCTCTTCCAAATAAGTGATATCAGCCTCATCTTTACCAAGTGACTTTCTCCTTGCTTCTGCAGGGTGTTGTGGATCAGGGTGAACTCTACTGCAAAACATCTAATTGCACACAGTGAGAAATGAAGAAAACTGAAGTGGATCCCAAGAATGTATTAAAAATCAGAACTAAAATGAGAATGATTTCATGTCAAGTGAGACAAATGCAGAGTTGATACTCCAGTGCTTCACACTTCCACTTGTCCTTGGCACCGAGAAAATGAGATTTTTAATATCTGAAAAACAGATTGCCATGAAGACTCATCCATTGTAAATTTAAGCTGCCTTTATAGCAACTTAAGCTGGGGACAAGATTGTTCATTACATCTGATTCTACAACCGCAGCCATGATTTCCATATTAATAGTGGCTTCTTTTTTTTATTGTCTGTACCAGAAATAGGAAGGGGAGCTGGCTGTGTTTTCCCTGGGTTAGCAGATAATTTATTTAATGAATAATGTGGAAAGGGCAAAGGTTTGTGAGTTCTTACTCCCGTATCACCACAGAGAGTGGTGACACCTGCCTTGGCTGCTGTGCTCAGACTGCTTTGGTGCTTTGGTTCATGCTGAGAGGAGACTGAGGGAAAGAGGGTTATTGAGTCCTGATTCAGAGTCAGGATTTGTTGCTGATGGAATTTGTGTTGGTCAGGACTGAAATTTTTTGACTCAGATTTTAGGTGAAGGGTTTGCTTGTTCCCTGCCTGATGTGCCCTTAAGTGACAAAAGCATTGAAGCAACTTCTCACATGTGTCTGGGGGTGGGGAAGGTATTTCTGTGCCACTGAACTTTAGACCAACGTGGAGTCAAAGACTGTTTGTGCCCCTTTTCAATAGCTCGGGGCTGGCAGCGGCTGGAGGAAGCACCAGCTTCCTCTCCTTTCTCTGGAACTGCGTTTCCTTTCACCAGTCCTTCTCCCAAGGCAGACCTGAGCATTCCCTGTCCTTCCTTACTCAAGCTGGGACAATTCGTGGTTGCATTCTGTGTGTAATAAATCTGCCTGACGCTTTAAAGTAGCAAAAATGGAGAATTATCCCTATTTTCTCATGAATTTGCTGCTGTTTATTCCTGCTGAAATTCCGCCGTCCACTGTCTGCACTCACAGATCTGGAGTCTCTTGGAAAAGCTCATCTTCCTCCTCTCATCACGTCCCAAATTTGGTCTAGATCCTAATGGCTCTTCACTTAAAACATTTGAGGTCCATACCAGTTTTTTCCTCTTTCATTGCTATCACTAATATCATCCTCCTGCTTTTGTCATCTCAAAACCTGAGTTACTGCAGCCTTTTCTTTGCCTCTCTTATCTCATCTCGTAGTGTTCTACTTTTAATCCTGCATTTCATGATGATGGAAGGTGATTTTTTGTTTCCTTTACTGGGTTTTCTTCTTCGCTACATCCGCACTCCCCACCCTGGAAGCGGATCTTTCTCTGAGGAATCCAGTTCTCTATCATTAGCCCCTCTGACCTTCAGAAAGTTTGTATATATTTAAGTCTAATTTGTTCTTCTTTGGAAAACAAAACAGCTCTCTGTATTAAAATTTGGCAAGAAGTCAGCAGCATGATCTCATATTTTTTGTGACTGCCTCGGGGAATATGTTTAAAATGCAGTTAAAGAGATTTGGCAGAAGAGGGGTTTGGTGGGGGAGTCTCTCTAAAAGGTTTGAGGTGGCTGACAGGGAGGGACCTGGGTGTTTGGCTCTTCCATCCATCAGTGGTTTGGTGTCACTGATTCTCTCCCAGCCCACAGAACATGACCCGTGAGGGTCTGCTGGGATCACTCGTCTTGGTGACCTCTTCCTGGAGAGAAAGAGCAGCTCAGGACCTCAGTGTGGGCCAAATGAGGTGTTCTGGCAGAGCAGCAGCCAGCACTCAGCACCTCCCCTCCCTGGAAACACCCAGAGCTTTCCCTGGCCACGGCTGGGTGGGAGAAGGCTCTTGTGGACAGGCTTAAACCTCCCAGGAAAGCAGGTGGCCAAAAGCTGAGTGCTGCCACTTCTGGGAAAACTCATTCAGCCCAGCCTTTGGTCCTGAAAGTTCATGAGGTTTTTCATGGAGGAAAAAAAGGAAAAAAAAAAAAAAACACATAAAGATGGTATCACCATCCCTGGAGGGATTTAAGAGCTGTGTGGATGTGGCACTTGGGGACATGGGCCAGTGGTGGCCTTGGCAGTGCTGGGGTAACAATTTGACTCGATAGTCTCAATGGAGGTGATTTTCCTCATGTGTTCTCCTTTCTGAGACCTCACATGGAGTTCTGTGTCCAGCCCTGGGGTCCTCAGCACAGGGAGGACGTTGAGCTGCTGGGGTGAGTCCAGAGGAGGCCATGGAGCTGCTCCAAGGGCTGGAGCCCCTCTGCTCTGGAGCCAGGCTGGGAGAGCTGGGGGTGTTCACCTGGAGAAGAGAAGGATCCAAGGAGACCTCAGAGCCCCTTCCAGGGCCTAAAGGGGCTCCAGGAGAGCTGGAGAGGGACTTGGGCCAAGGGCTGGAGGGACAGGACACAGGGAATGGCTTCCCAGTGCCAGAGGGCAGGGATGGATGGGATATTGGGAAGGAATTGTTCCCTGTGAGGGTGGGGAGGCCCTGGCACAGGGTGCCCAGAGGAGCTGTGGCTGCCCCTGGATCCCTGGAAGTGTCCAAGGCCAGGTTGGATGGGGCTTGGAGCAACCTGGGCTAGTGGAAGGTGTCCCTGCCCATGGCAGGGGGTGGCACTGGATGAGCTTTAAGGTCCCTTCCAAAACAAACCATTTTTGGATTCTGTGATCTTAGAGGGCTTTTCCATCCTAACCAGCTCTGGGGTTCTTCAGTCTCTGTGTGCCCAGTGGGCTCCATCTGGGAGAGGTGCAGTTCTTCCCCAACATCTTCAGCAGGTGTTCAGCAGGAGGAAGAGCCTTTCTCTAATATCTGGACCACTTTTAACCACTGAGAAGAGCCAAGATGTGTCCATCCCTGATTGCTGTCCATGGTTTAGCAATCCGTGATTGCTGATGTTACAGATGGAGCAGAGGAAATTATCCCACGCAACTCCCTGTGCTACTGTATCCACTCATTTTCTATCCCAGCTCTGCCTGGATACAACATCCTGCCTTTTCCCTTTCCTCTTGGCTAATAGTTTGACTTTTGGAGCTCTTTCAGTCCATGTTAGTTTGTGGAGAAAGACATCAGCAGTGATAGCTGAGGAAAATTCTATTAGGTCATTCCTCCTCAGAACACGGTACCTGTCTCCTGAGCTCTTTGCGGATGTTGGCCAAATAATCCTTTTAATAGCTTTTGTGAGTTAAAAGGGTAGGTAACTGTCATAAGGCTAAATGATTGCATAGATTAATTTACTTGTGGCTGAAAGAAATCAATTGTAATTTAAATTTTTGTCTCTGGACTGATTACAACACCAGACATCAACTCTCCCCCTAAGAATTTGCCGTGTGCATTGAAGTCTGTGAGTCTGGATTAGTGACAGATTATCCAGAATGATGTGATTGGATCTCTTTGCCTCTCACAGACATCTCTAATGTTGTTGGATCTTTTCCTTGTGTCTTACAGAATGGTGAATAACACTGAAGACCCTCAAGAGGCTTTGTAACGTCCCATCCTCATGTAAAGTATGCTCAGAACTTTTCCAGTAGTGTAAGTACAAGCTGAAGAAACTCATAACAATTAAGAGTCATTTTTTGGTATTTTTCTTTTAAATTGTCTAAAAAGAGTGGTTGCAATGATTATAAGCAGTTGGCTGAGTTGGAGAGTTCCACTGGTTTAGTGGAATATTTAAACCAGGGAAGACATTTAGACCAGGAATAGTAAAATAACTGGACGTTTAAATCAGGGAGTAGTAACACTGAATTCCTCACTTGGTCTGGCTGATGTATTCTTTGTGCTTCTACATTTCTGTTACTGAAACAGAAGGAAAATGATGCAGCTCTTAGAAACTCAGCCTTGATCAGAGAAAAATCAGTGTTAAAGGAGAGATCTCCATACAACCACTGAACATTCGAGAGGGATAAAGAGTTTAGCACCACTCTAGATTTGCTGAAAGGGATGAGCCACCTTCAGTTCAGTGTCCTCTGGCAAAGGCACAAAACCTGGGGCACCGCACCTAACCCTGGTACTGGATGTGTTGGTCCAAGCAGCTCAAGCATCTTGAATGCCAGTGCCAATCGAGGTTGTCCAAATCTCATCCTGGAATTCGAAATTAGTTTGGTCCTTTAAATGACTTCTGTCATATATCTTCAATTTAATTGGTTTCTGTGCTGTTTCTTCAATAAATAAGCAAATAAATTCAAATTTTGAAGGTTGTCAGGCTGAAAGGAAGGGCTTGATCTGCACTGTGCTGTCACTCATCTTCCACTGGCCAGTCCTGTATCGCTGTTCCCAATATCCCTGTTACAGGCACAACCAAATCATCCCCTGGCAATCACATTCCTGGGATACTTTGGCCTCTTGACTTCAGATTGTTCCTTCTCTCAGACTGAGCTCAAAAGAGGAACCTTTTCTGAAGAATAGGTAGCAAGGAACTGGGCTGCTCTGAATGCACCACGTTTTCCCAGATGGATTATTTCAAGGATGAAGATTTATCCTTGCACCTTCATAGTGCAAGTGACAGTGCAGTCAGAGCCTTCTGTAGAGGGAGTCACAGCAAAAAATAATGACTGCCAAGGATTTAGTGTTGGAAACCAAACTCCAATGGATTTCAAAAAGCCATTAATTAGTTATTTTCTATTGCCAGTGGCTTAGTGTTCTTTTCAAAACTAGTGGTTTCCTACTTGCTGGCAGTCCCTTGAGCCACCTCCTCTTCTTCCTTTTAGCTGGAAGTATGTTGGATTTCAGTATTAAAACCACCACTTGAAATTTTAAAGATCTAATTCACAGCAGGAGAGAAGTCTGGAGGTAAGGCCACATCACCCTGGGCATCTTTGTTATCCCGGTAATTCAGAGTTCTCTGGGTGACCTCAGAGCTCCTCTGCGCTTTGAGTGAGCACGAGGACATCTCACAGCTTTTTGTCAGGCTTTTGACAGAAATTTCCAAACTGGGAATTGCATAGCTTGAATTTCCTGGTTTTTAGCTCGATTTCTGTCATGTTCTGCCTCTGTGCAGTTTTCTGCTGCCACACCCCAGCAGAGCAGTAGCAGCTTCCTTGATTTATTCCAGTGTTTGTGCAGTTAATATGGTCATGGAGGATGCAGTAGAAGTAGAGGTGAATTTTTGGCTGAGGGAAAAGTAGGGGGGACCTATTTGAAGGGGATTAGAGAGTATTAAATTAGAGGAAATGGGCCAAGATGACCCATTTAGGTAGAGAGTTTCCAGATTAAACCACAGATATCTTTTAAAAAGGGTGAATGGGATTATGAAAGGGAAAGAAGAAAATGGAGCCTTAAAATTTTTTTTTTAAATTTGGGTGTACATTTTTGAATACATTTTTGAATGTAAATAGTGATTAAGATTAAGATTGAACAGTTGCAAAACTGCCATGGTAAGAGAGTAGTTGGGTTACTCCTAAGAGTAGGAGTCACCTGGGTGCAGTTATCATTTCACTGCCTCATTTTTACCTTTAGTAGGATGAAAGTCAGCGCTGGAGAGGAGTTTGAGGCATGGTGTGAACACAGAACTCTTGGTCTTGGCCTCACAGGAATTAAAAATTTATCTAAAATGAAGTCCTGTAGCCAACCTAGGTTTATCTCTGTTGGGCTCCCCATAAATATGGGAGCAATTACTTGTGCTTCACAGTCCATATTGATTAATTAATATGTGGTAATAGTGAGCTATGGCCATGGGTATGTTTTACATCCCTCAGAATACGATTTGTGATAGAACCAGGCAGTTTCACTGTCGTCACTTCAAGTTTACCTGAATTCTCAGGCCTGTGCTTATGAATTTAGCTGCCAGCAGTGACAGGGCTGTCTGGGGAGTGAGTAAAAGAAAATCAGGGTGAGTAATGCAGATGGAAAAGAACTGGATTGAAGCCTTGTCATCATTTAGGGAGAACAACAGGAAGAAAAGAACAGGAGTGTGAACTCTACCAAGTCAGTACAGATGGAAGAGCAGGCACTGGAGTTACAGTGGCTTAGAAAATCACCACAGGCTGAGCTGTACCTGTCCAGTGTCCTTGAAATGTGACACAAAACAGGTTAATTAAACCCAGGTAACAGAACACTCAGCTGATTTTCTCTTTTTGTCTTCGGTGACAAGGCATCATGTAAATAGTGGGTGACTCGGATTATTCACTTGGCTTTCTTAGCTTCTTTAACTGAAACAATGTCCTCCCTGAGCCCTTGCTTTTACTGCAAGATAAACCAGATGAGGAGTTAATTCATGATTTCACAGCTAAAGTGACGTAAAGAAAAATCTTGTTGAATGGAAGAGTTTTTTCCTCAAAAGGGTTTGGCACAGCTGCCCAGGGCAGTGGTGGATTCCCATCCCTGGAGGGATTTAAAAGCTGTGTGGATGTGACACTTGGGGACATGGGTTAGTGGTGGCCTTGGAAGTGTGGAATGTAGACTGGGTCTTATCTATCATGCAGGAAATTTCCCTAGTTTGGGTCTGGGTTACACAAAGAGATGTTTGTTGCTTTAAGAGCATTAATTAGGATATTCATTTCTTTCTGAAATGCTTTTAACTAAAATAAAACTCCAGTATGGAAGCAGCAGTGGCCAGAAGCCCATGCCTTTTGCTATTATGATTTATTTTCTTCAAGGAGACACTGTTATCTATTCCTGAGTTCTCCAAGTGTAATCTCTGTCTTCACTAAGGCTGTGCCAGTAAAACTGCACTTGGAAACTGTTTTTCTAGTGGAAAATAATTCGCTTTGTAGTTAAGCACAAAAACAAGGCTAGGTGAGGTTCAGCTGTTTGCTGAACAAACAGGGTTTGGATTTTAGCTTTCTGAAGTAACAAATTTCTCTCTTGAGGACGTGTTTTGGTTGTTAGTGCTGGTGATAGATCCTGGAGGAGAACGAAGGTACCTGAAATACTTCAGAATGTCTCCTTTTCTTTATGTGTGGAAGAGGTGGTGGAAATCCTGGTGATGGCTTTGCTTGAGAGTTGTCCTACACCTTGTCATGTCTGATGCTATAGATGGACCTTGTATGTGTGGTGAGAAAATGCTCAGAGCTTGGCCAGGCTCTCGTTCTGCCTTCTTGCAAAATTCCTGTGTGACTTTGAACAAGTCATTTGGACTTGTCCGAAGTCCAGCCCCTCTCTGGGAGCTCCTGGTCACAAAAATTAGTGTAGTGTTACTTCCTTGTCTCACAGGGATCTTGTGATTCCAGTGTTTTGATACCCCAGGTGGCAGAATTAATGGAGAAGAGTTCTGAGGTTCTGCCTGGATTTTAATAAAGGATTGGTCACATTTTGAAATTAAATAGAGGAGGCAGAAGACAGCACTATACCCTGCAGTCTTGACAGCTAAAAATTATGAATTATCATAGAATCCCAGAGTGTTCTGGGTTTGGGTTGGAAGGGACCTTAAAGCTCATCCAGTTCCATCCCCTGCCGTGGGCAGGGACACCTTCCACTAGCCCAGGTTTCTCTGAGCCCCATCCAGCCTGGCCTGGAACACTTCCAGGGATGAGCCAGTCTGGTGTCTAGGGCAGGCCTATGTCTCAGCTTTATTGATGACTTTTTTAATGACTCTGCTTCTTCACATGGATTACACTATTTCAGTGTGTTCATAAGATTTACTGTAAGTAGAGCACACAAGTCCTGCTTTGGGAGCTGTTACAGAGCTTATATATCCAAAGTTTAGTCTTTGGCTCTCAAATCCAAGAGCTCCTCCTTGCTCTTGGCACAGGTTTGGGCTTTGGGCCCTGGTTCAGCGCTCAGCTGCCACTACAGCTTTTCTCTCTGTTTGTTAGTCCTTCTGGTCCCTCATTCTGCCCTTGAATCCAGGCTCAGAGTTTGAATTCCTGCCTTGTTGCTGTAGAATTGCAACAATAGCAGGAAACCCAGATTTTGGAAGTAGGGAAGGTTAGGGTTAGACAGATAAGGTGTCGGTGTGAATCAGTGTGTGCCTTGAGTAGAATTCAGAAGTATCTGGCTGCCAGCCCTGTGCTTAGTCAGAGGTCAGTCCCTTTTGTGAGACTTGGATTATGACAATAATTGCCATTTATATTATATTTTTGCCTTGTAAGATCAATCTCAAGTTCTCTCTCTCTTTCCCAGAGATGTAAAGCAGAGTTAAGTTACTCACCCGAGTGGCAAAACTGCTGGGTTTGCTCACTGCCAGCATCCAGTAAAATCATTTTATCAGCAGAGAATTTCAGAGAATGAGTGGAAGAACAGCTTGTGTAGAATAGCGAGTCGGGGTTTGGGGCTCTTTAACCAGCTGAGAAACTTGAAGCCTCCTGAAGAAACGATGTGTTGATATTCTGCTCTCAGCTTGCCTCCTCTAATTTGTGTAGCGGTGAGTATTTGATTACGCCGGATTTATTTTCAGAAGTTTCAGGCTGCTCTTATTAATTGTCCCCATTTTGATCGAAGGCGTGTGGCAGCGCTCTGCATTCCGGAGCCGCTGTTTTGCATCCCTAAACAGAGCCGGTGACGCCGAGCCTCGGTGGCTCAGCTCGGAGCCTGATTTCCCTCCTTGCTGCAGCGCGAGGCTCTCATTTCCCCGGGATGAGAGCAGTCATTACAAGAATTACATTTTGTTTGTGAATCAGGATGAATGGGAGCAGAGGCCTTCTTTTGAAAATCAGAACCCAGAGATGCAACTGCAGGAGATAATTATGCAAACGTATGGATGAGGATGGCTCTGTGTTCGTTGACATGACGAGCACTTCAGGCCTGAGGTTTTTTCCTCTCTCTCTCTCTTGAAAACTGGTGCAACTCCTCTGAAAATACTGGAGTTGCAACTGATGAGCATAAGTGATGAGTCAGATCCTTAATCCTCTGTTACGCCCCAGAATTCACAGCATCAGCTCCTGGTTCGAAGGCAGCTTTGCTTAATATGGTGCAAAGTTTTAGGTGGTTCTGAAATATTTATATTGCTGTGAATCATTGAATCACACAATGGTTTGGGTTGTAAGGAACCTTAAAGATCATCTCATTCCAATGGCAGGGATGCCACTCACTATCCCATGTTGCTCCAAGGCCTGTCCAGCTTGGCCTTGGACACTTCCAGGGATCCAAGGGCAGCCACAGCTTCTCTGACAAACCTGTGCCAAGGCCTCACCACACTCTGAATTAAAGGAGATTCACTTGTTCAGTGAGAAAAGAAAAGGGCAAAGCTTGAATTTCAGAAGACTGGGTACTGTTACGCCCTAAATGCCCCAATTCTCTTCCAGCAGTGCCTTAGAGCTGCCCTGGAAGGGTCACGGTCTTTGCCTCTGGGCTTGATGATCCTTGTGGGTCCCTTCCAACTCAGAATAATCTGTGATTCTGGGATTTATTTTGTGACATGTCAGGCTCTGTTTTTGGAACAGCTGTAGCTCAATGAAAGCCCTTCTTTTGAGCATCTTGTAAAAATCAAGATGTAAGCTGCATCCTTTGGGATGGGTACAGGGTTGGATGCGGCCCTGATCAACCTCATCTCTCAGTGCTATCCCTGCCCATGGCAGATGAACTTTAAGGTCCCTTCCAAGCCAAACCAGCCTGAGATTCTGTGTAGAAAGGAGGGACTGAATGAAACTATGCTTGGTCCTTGGATCTCATAAATATGTGTGGAGAGAGAAACAAACTTGCATAACCGAAAACATGGTTAAACAATTCAGAGTGGGCAGCTGGAAGTGGAGTTTCTTTGTAGTCACTGGTTCTCGTAGGAAGCATCCGGAGCAGTACTTCATGTGAATTAGGTGGTTGAGTATCAGACTGGGTGATAAGCAAATTACATTGCTTTGGAAATAGCAGTGCCATCTTTAATGCCTGTTTTTAATATCGGGAGGACATCCACCTCCACAGCTGTTCAGGCTGCAGTTGTCACCAGTGCTGTCTGCACAGACACACAGGAAAAATCTGGCAGGTTAAGACTGTGATAGTTAAAACTCTGGTTTAGTTAACGAGTTGTAGAAAGTGATTTTTTAGCTGTACTTTGGAAGAACCTGTTTCAGCTGGAAAGCCCCAATGTACGTCGTGATTTTGCTCTTCCATTTAAATGGTGAGATGGCATTGAGTGACACCAAGGAGATGCCTGTGACGTTGCAAAAATTGCTGGTGCTGTAATAAGTGAGATGACAAATCCTGGATGTCCCTGTGAGCAGGACAGTGCAGTGTGAGGGGGGTCCTACCCCGTGCCACGTGTCAGAGAACAGTAAATGTTGGCATCTCTCCCCATCCTGTTCGCCTCTGTTGATGGGACTTGATCAGAATCATTCTTAAACCAATTACCAGACTCAGGATCCTGTTCTGAACACTTTGGCTCTTGCCCACATCCATATTATGCAGATTATATCAAGTATAGGTCTTATATCAAAAAGCACAACTGGTTTTGTAAGTCTTGAGCTTTGCTTATTAGATAAAGCAGTGAATTTCAATGGGAATTGGAGAAGGACCTCTGCAGAAGAGCATCTCCTCCGTGATGCTAGAATGCTTCCTACTCATCTACAGTGAGTAGAAGAGTGGAAAAAATGATTTCTTGTGATCATTAAAGAGTCCAGAGCCATTTTCTCAAGTGTTAGAGGTGTTAAGGCTGGTGTCTGGCCTTATTCCCAAACGGGTAATTGAATTGCTTTGAACTTCTGCGAGTTCAATTGGACATGGACTTAGCTCGTAGCTGTTTTTATGGGATTATTCTGCTGTGTTCCATCACCTAGAAAGTTAAGTGCTGGGTAAATAATTCTTGTATCAGCGTGGGCTTGGGCTGTGAGAGTAGGTGAGAAACCCTTGATGATGTGTTTTTCCTTACTTTTCTCTATGCAATGCAGGAAAATAAGGGAAGAGAACAGTCTGGCCACATATCCCCACTGGAGATTGGGAACCCCACATCCAAAGGGGGAAATTCATTAAAAAAAGAGGTTAAATAAATCTTGGTGGAATGAGCAGGAAAGGCAATGCTGGTGAGAGCAGTTTTGCCCCTGAACAGCCTCCGCTCCACAAAGTCCCTTTAGAAGGGGAGGGGTGGTGCTGCATCGGGCTGGTTGGGACCTGCAGGATATTTTCTATCTGTGGGTTTGGGAGGGAAAATAAATTCCTTTTTATTTACCTCCTTAGGGTTCTCCCTTCAGTCTGATATTCAGGTACCTCAGGTTGCTTTTGGATGAGCCATGAAAGATGAGCATGAAGGTTTAATGCTTTAGAATGGTAGAATTGGACCATCTTTTTGGGGGATGACTGCCAGCTTTAGTGTAAGGAATGTAAATAATTTTGATACTTTAGGCTACTTATATTTTTTCTGTCAGGACCTAAAGAAACTTTGTTTAAGGGCAAGATTCAGTTGTTAAAAATTGGTGACTTTCAGTTTTGAGCTTAATTAGAACTTTGCAGAGGTTTTGCTTGCAAAATTTCAGGGAGAAAAATGCACAGCTCTTCTCCCTTGGTTACCTCTGGTTTTTTGGGTGTCTCCCCAAGGAAATTTGACAGCCCATTGGCACTGGTGAGAGTTTTGCTAACTGATAGCAGATAAAGTATGGGATGTAGAGGATATTTTGCTACACAGGCAGCAAAGTTTGCCTACAGCAAAGTCAGTCCACGGTCCGTGTTCTCAGGAAAAGTATTTTCCATCTTGATTTTCTCCTGTGCCCCCACAATCATTCTGCTTGTCTCTATCTTATTTTACTTCTTGCTGCTTTTGCAGTTGATTGTATTTCACAAGGAAAAAGAGGGGGAAGCAAATTGAATTACAGGTAGCCAGAGGAGTGCAGGAGGATAAGAGGCTCTTACTGCAGTGTGGCGGGGCGGGATGAAGTGGTGGAGAATATCCACTCATTAATGAGGTGAATGAAATTAGGGTGATTCTAAAATGGCTGATTTGCTTAACTGCTTTGTAAATTGATCTTTAAACAGGGGAAGTTTATTAAAATATTTAAAGAAGAGAAAATAACTGAAGCCCTGCTCGAGTAACAGTTTGAAATAATGCTTGCTGTAGTTACTCATTAAAAAGTTGCAGATAGTTGGCAATGTTGGAACATGTTCAGTAAAGCCACATTTTGCAATATTTGTTTTGGGGTTTTAATGGAAAATTCCGAGTTCCTGAAGCTGTTTTCAATACATAAAAGTCCCTCAGGTGCATTATTTCTAGATCTTATGGTTGTGCAGAAAAGCACGTGAAGATGGGAACAGGAGTTCCAGGTCAAGAAGACCAGTGAGATGTGTCAGTGCAGTATAAGCTGAGTATGTAAATATAAACAAGGCAGTTTGGACATCTCTGTATGACATTAGTGAGACCAGCAGGGAGATGCTCTAATTTTGGTCTTCTTGCCTCTTAAGTGTTGAAAAAATTACCCAGAAGTTGCCTTAAAAAGATTGGAGGCCTTTAAGAATACTTTGCTTGGACAGACAGGCAGATCATTGATTTTAGTTTGTTTTTTTGTTTTCAAATTGCCCACATTTTTTCCAGTGGTTGTGTCAAACACAGTATCATGGAGTTAATTTGACAGTAGGTTTGCTACTCTTCCATTACTTTCTGCAAGGCTTTAAAGTCCACTGATGAACAGGACCCTAGAATACAAGTTGGAAACCATTGAATATCTTATTCCTGAGGCAGAGGGTGGCCTTGCCCAGCAACCTTTGCATCCCTGTGAAATGAAATTCCTGCACAAGCTCAGCTGTATCAAAGTGGGATGAATTGAGGCCGGAATTCTTTCCCTCGTACGGCCACGAGGCTCCGGAGGTCAACCCCTGCACCTGCATCTGAGAACTCTGCACTTCATTAGCTGTAATTCACCAAAGGACACTTGGGATTCACCAAATCATTACGTGTCATTCACTAAAGGAGATTAATTTGGCCTGGGCACCCAGATCCAGGAGCAGAGCTCTGGCACTTTAGACAAATTAGGAATGGCACCCAAATTTTAGAGGGAATCGCTGGCCATGGCCACCAACTGCTGCAGGAGGTGGTGAGGCCCTGGCACAGGTTTCCCAGAGAAGCTGTGGCTGCCCCTGGATCCCTGACCAGGTTGGATGGGCTTGGAGCACCCTGGGCTATGGAAGGTGTCCCTGCCCATGGCAGGGGGTGGAACTAAATGATTTTACAGCCCCTTCCAGTCCAAACCATTCTGTAATTCCATGATTTTGTGAAATGAGTTCTGTGTTGCTTGACATTTTTGAAGCCATCTGGAAAGTCTTGTTTTTGTCAGACGGGAGTTTTTTAGTTCACGGGGCTACAAGGACAAAAGTTCTGGGTTTCTGTGTCTGTGATAAATGAAAGATTAAATAATTTAAAGTATGTTTTAGTATTAAATGTTGAAGAGTCTGTAAAGTAGTAATTTTGAGTGGAGGTAATTCTGGTTGAAGGCTCTGGCTCATTAAATTCTCCAGTTCAAACAAAGAACTTGAGCACGTGAAAGTTGGTATTGACAGATAGATGATCCAGGAAATGGTGACATTAGAAATACAAGGTAAGAAATGCCCCAACCAGGTGTTTCCCTGAGGAAAGGTGAGCTGGCATATCCAGTGAAAACCACTTCAAGGCCAGCTGTTTAAAGATGTTTTCTATTTGAAAACTGTGCTGCTCGGAGCTGTCTGCGATGAGTCAGTAAGTCCTGGTGACACTTCTCCTGAAGCTGGGAGAGAAGGATGGAGCAGCCCTGCCTCCCCCAGAGGCCAAACCTAGAACACAGCATCTGTTTCTGAAGGTCTCAGGCTGGGATGCCACTTCCAAATCGTGGTTTTTACAATTCCAGTCAGTTGCAGGTTGACTGCTGCATTGCCTGCTGTGCCCTCCTGTGGTTCAACAGTCTGGGTACTTGTCTTGGAAAATGTAAAATGGCCTGGACGTTTCCAGTAATCAATTGTCCAGAGGACAGCACATTCCCGTTGGGCTGAAGCTCTGATGTGGATGTAGAACGTCTGTCTTCTCACACAGGCATTTTCTTGGATGGGAGTCATCCCCTTGCGTTGTCCTCCTGCTTCCTTCTCCTACAAAACAATGAAGGGGTCTCAGTAGTTGCCTGAGGAGGGCAAAGATGGGACTTTCTTCTCGTTTCTGATTTCCCAGGCTGCAAATGACATTTTTGTGGATTTGTGCATCCTGGCTTTGTCTTTACAGCTCTGCTCCAGCTCTACTCCAACAAGCCGGTTCTCAGTGTTGTTCTTCAGCCCCAGCTACGGATCTGGAGTCATCCCCTGACTCCTGTTGGGAGCTTCTCTGTGCCAGGGCAGAAATGGACGTGAGGAGTCATCCTCAAAGTGTGTGGGGAGGAATAGGCAGCCCTGTCCCTGGAAGGTCTCTCAGCCTGACAGCCATCATCCCTCTCCTGGCTTTCACAGGGTCCTTGGAATTCTTCCTTGACTTTCCCTCAGCTGTGATTTGCTCTGGCTCGTAGGGATTGTACATCAGCTCTGTCATGTCTCCTGGAGTTTGAGTGATCTCTTCACCCTGCTCTCCTGCAGAAATGGTAATAAACCCTTGACTCATGGGAAGATTCCCAAGATGGATGGAAAATGCCGTATTCGGCTTGCCAAGTTCTGCCTGCCCTCCATCTGCCATCCCTTCTTCTCAAGATCGAGAGTTCTGAAGGAGGAGATCTTGTTGTTTGTGTGACATTTGGATCTGTAGCCAGGAGATTTAGGAAAGAAGAGCGATTAAGGGAGCATACTGTGATTTTTTTTCAGTTCTGTTTCTGGGCTTTGCAGCAAATAATGTTCATTGTTGTGGCACCTTGGGAAGTTTAGGAGTTAAAAATGCTTTTGTTGAGCCACCACGGTGATCGAGTTACCTGAGGAGCTGGTTCCTAGAGGGGAAAAGGCTGGAGACTTATTTCTTTAAATGAAAGCTCAGGAGTAATTGGATGTGCTGCACTTTCCTTGTCAGGGCAGGCAATCTGTGACAACATTCCAGGTTCAAAAGTTCCTAACTTCAGAAATCCAACTTCAGTCAAATCAGCTTGGGTCCTACAGGCCACTAGAATTTCCGCTAGGTGTGTTTTTATCTCCTTTTTTTTCAAGGTAGCAACAAAAGTTAGGGCAACTCGAGCTCTTTGTAGTTAAGATTTGAAAGAGTTGAGATTTATCAGTCTCATGTCATAACTGGTTAAAACTTGTCCAGAAAAACTCAGATCCGTGGCCACCACAGAAATCTGAGATTTCTGTCTGGTGGGTACTTAACACTGGGCAAAATTTTGTCTGGAATCAAGTTGCAGCCTTAATTACTGAGCAGCCACAGTCTCTGTAGCAGCGGTTTATCAAAAGCAAAAGGGCACAAACTGCAGGGTTGGTGCAGGTGTGGGGAATGTCAGGAGAGGGCCGAAATGCTGTTGGAGCACTCCAAGGAAAATAAACCCTTCTGCTGCGTAGTGAGATTGGCATTCATGGTAGGTGTCTGGCTGAGGTTGTTTGGAGGTGGATTTTGGATCTGTCACGTGCGTGTCTTAAAATTTTGCACCAAAACTGATCTTTCAAGCATGTAAAGTACATTCCACGTGCCACGTAAAACTGTTGAACCAAAGTATTTTGTGTCTTCCCTCGTTTCCAGCCTGCTGGAAACCATGTCTCACTACACGGACGAGCCAAGATTCACCATAGAGCAGATCGACCTCCTGCAGCGCCTGAGACGCACGGGAATGACCAGGCATGAGATCCTGCACGCCCTGGAGACCTTGGACCGTCTCGACCAAGAGCATAGCGACAAATTTGGGAGAAGGTCTGGCTACGGAGGCGGCTCCTACAGCAACAGCACCAACAACGTCCCGGCGTCTTCCTCGACGGCCACGGCTTCCACACAGACCCAGCACTCCGGGATGTCCCCGTCCCCGAGCAACAGTTACGACACCTCCCCACAGCCTTGCACTACGAATCAGAACGGGAGGGAGAGTAACGAGAGGTTGTCTGCCTTCAACGGGAAGATGTCGCCCACCCGCTACCCCCTGGCCAACAGCCTGGCCCAGAGGTCCTACAGCTTCGAGGCTTCCGAGGAGGACTTGGACATCGACGACAAAGTGGAGGAGCTGATGAGGTGAGTGAAAGTCTCTGTCGAAGGTTTGGAGGTGGGAAGTGGCTCAGCAGTAAGGGGTGTGTTGGTAGACTGCTCAAATAGGGATTGTAGGGTGGTAAAATGCTGGCATGGGTTGTCCAGGGAGGTGGTGGGTGCCCCATCCCTGGAAGCATTCAATGGCAGGTGGGACAGAGCTCTGAGCAACCTGATCTAGTTGAAGATATCCCTGCTTATTGCAGTAGTTTTGGACTAATTGACCTGAAAGGTCCCTTCCAGCCCACACCATTCCATGAGGTGGGTTCAGCTGCTTCAGGCAGTTGTTCCTGCCAGTCCCCCAAGGGTCACCATCCCTGAACCTCTCACCTGCCTTGTGGGGGCAGCCCCTGGCCCTCTCTGGGTGTCCCACAGTCTGACTGTTGAAACAGTTTTTCTCGTGCTGTACCAAACATTGGGATTGATGTTAGAGCACGCATTTTCCACCCTGCTTTTATTCAGGATTCTGATCAAGTGTCAATTCACATGACTCCTCCTCCACTATTTCACACTTGCTGTAATTCCTTCCATATAGAGGGAGAGTAGGGAATGCAGCTTGGATTGGTTAGTGCTTTCCAGTGGGATCTGCAGAGGATGCATGTTGTCTGTTTATAGTTTGTGGCAGGGATTTGCAGAGTGGAGCAGGAAAATACAAATAATAAAGAAGAAGCAGAAGTTTTCAGTGAGAGCCAATTGGGTGGGTTTTTTTTCAGGACTGACCTTCCTTTACTTTTAGCAGCCTCCTTTGCAGCATTATGGCAAAGATGAAAGGAGGGGATTATACTCCTGAGGATGAAAGTCGCAGTCAGTGGGCTTTGAGAGCAGAAAGAAATAAGAGGAAAGGCCAAATGTCTCAAAACAATTTTGATCATAGTGTTGGAAATAATTCTTTTTCCCCCCAACATTGCAACATTCCTGATGTACCTGTGAGAGAACTGGGGTCCATAAGCTCCAGGATGGAAATGTGTTGGAAGTAGTTTGGAGATTTCAGGGAAAGATGTGGCTTTGGGGGGAGAGGATTAGAGATGAGCAGTGAGAAAAGCCGATCAACCTCATTTGCTGTCGGCTGCAGATGATGGAATCGTGCAGGAAGGGGGTGAGTACAGCAGAGTGCCGAGTTCCCATGGCTGAGGTTTGGGTTGCTGTGAGTCTCAGTGAGTCTCAGGTAATGCTTTTAGGGCTTATTAAACTGAAATTACTTTTATTTGCAGGCATATGGAAGATGAGTGTTGGGTACAGCAGTAAAAATGAAGCCACAGCACAGAATTCATTTTGCGTTTACATTGGCAAACTTGAGTCTGCCTTCAAATGCAGCTGGTGCAGGAGGGGAGAAGGGGAAGAGAAATATCCCATAAAGCCTAATAAAGGCTGGTTTTAGTTGCCTACCCTTCTCAGGAAGGGAGAGAGGAAGAGGAGGGGAAAGTATGTGTTTATTGCAATTGAAATTTGCTGCATATCACAGTACCTGTGCAACCTCCAGTTTATTTGCTCTTTAGCACAGTTTTAGCCCTTTCTGAACTACCTGTACAGGCCTTGTAAAAATCATACAAAGATCTCAGTTCATTCATTCAGTGCAAGTTCTGGACTAAGTAGGGGACTAAAGTAGGGGTGTGGGGACAGAGGCTGCAAAATTTTGGATCTTTTCCTTGGAATGCTGGAGGAGGTTGGTGTATGCATATTCATTTGGGTAACTAACCATGCAGCCCCTGCTATCCTTTATTTTTTATTTTTCTGCCTCATTTTTATGAGTGAGGTTTTTATGCTGGTATGAGAGATTTATTCATCCCTGTGTAATGAAACTTTGTACATTCCATATGGCAGTGCTGCACCTGATATGAATTATATGGGACATGAGTCATCCATTCTCCTGCTACGGTGCTTTGATCAAATGGGACACTCGGTAAAAGAAGTGTCCAGCACTGAGGCACTTGGGCTGTTTTAATGCCAGCCTTCCCCACTCCTTGTCCCCAAAAATAGAGGAAATTAAGGCATTTTACATCTTCCAGGTGCACTTTGGTCCGTCCCTCTTTTTGTGTGTCCTGTTGTTTCTTTGTTTTGGTAGGAGGGACAGCAGTGTGATAAAGGAGGAAATCAAAGCCTTCCTCGCCAACCGGAGAATTTCCCAAGCAGTTGTTGCACAGGTAACAGGTAAGAGCTCGGGGAGTCCTTTCCTCGTTTTGGGAATCTCTGTGTCTGAACTGCCTGTCTGAGCACGGTGCAGATGTTGGAATATCACTTGGCTTTCTGCATTGCAGTGCAGATCTGTCAGCTTAGTCATGATAATGTATGCCTTTGATTTAAGACCCATTGTCCTGCACATCATGGAACTTCCCCAGTGAATCACTTTTTCTTTTTTTTATTTCCTTTTTTTTTTTTCCTGTGGCTTTTGCTGGCAGATTTTATTTTACAGCATTATAATAAAGCCTGAAGTTCTTATCTTAAAATGAGAACGGTTTTCCTTAATTCTTAAATTGTTTGTTGAGTGTGGCAAATAGATGCCTATCTGCATCTCTGCATATGGAGAGTGAGAGATAATGTGTATTTATATATTAAAAAGTATATGAATAGTCAGAAGACACAGCTATAGCTGGTACCACTGCAGCCAGGAGTTGGATTGTGAGAGTTGGAAGTTTTGTCCATCCTTTGAGCCATGATTAATGAAAATCCAAAGGGAGCTTGAGGGATGAGCAGACCAGCTGGGATTTTACCTGGAAGGAGCAGTGGTTCTGGGTGCCCTCTGCTCTGAGCCTTCTCTCACATCCACCCAGGTGAACTCACTGCAGTGGTGCCACTTCTTCCCTGGGTGTGTTCCCAGAGCTTTACACAGAGGATAACAAAGTCCTGCTGCTCCTCCATGGGGTGTTGTTATTTCTCCCTTCCAGGCACACAGGCCTTGCCTGGAACAGCAGAGCTTGTGAGCTTGTGGTATCCTCAGAATCATCTTGGCTGGAGAAGCCCTCTCAGACCATTCCCCCAAGGCTGCCGCTGCCCCATGTCCCCAAGTGCCACATCCACATGGCTTTTAAATCCCTCCAGGGATGGGGATTCCACCACTGCCCTGGGCAGCTGTGCCAGGGCTGGACAACCTTTCCAGGCAGGAATTGTTCCCAGTATCCAACCTGAACCTCCCCTGGCGCAGTTTGAGGCTGTTTCCTCTCATCCTGTCCCTTGTTCCCTGTCAGGGAGTTGTGCAGAGCTACAAGGTCCCCCCTGAGCCTCCTTTTCTCCAGGCTGAGCCCCTTTCCCAGCTCCCTCAGCCACTCCTGCTGCTCCAGCCCCTTCCCCAGCTCCGTTCCCTTCTCTGGATTCACTCCAGCCCTTCTTGTAGTATGAAGACCTGATGATAAATCCCAGAAAGCTCAATCCCACGTTGCGCATTTAAATTTTGTTAATTTTTTAACCCAAGCTTGGATAAAGATCTTGAAATAGATAGTTTTTAAGGTTCCCTGATGTCTGGGAATGCCAAATCAGTAGGAGGGAAGTTGTTCTTTAATGATATTTCCAGGATTTGAAATGTCACAGGAACCCACCTGTCTGGGAGCTCTGGGTTTGCAGACATGGCAGCAGTTGAGGTGGGCAAGCACAAACTGGTGCTTCAGCCATGGATCCAGGAATTCTTTCCATGTCTCCAGCTCTTCTGTGATCCTGGGCAAAATGACTTGTCCTTCCCTGGTTTCAGTTTCATCTGGAAAACCACAGAGATTAACAATTTGTGTAAATGTAAGGGATGTTGTTGGCCTTACCAGATGATAGCACTAGTACTTTAAAAATTAAAGTGTAAGTCTAGTCACTTAAATTGTATCTGAACCCTAAAATTTTGGTAGTTGGTGGGTCACTCTCCTACTTTTGTTCATTCCTTGCCCGAATATAGCCCTGGAAGAACCCATCTCTGAATTAACCCCTGTATAGCACCCAGCAAGTCAGGCTGGCTTCCCCTCCAAGAGCAGTAATGCACAGAGGGGAAAATTGCACAAAAAGAGTCTTGCCAAAAGGAGCCAATGGTTTTCATTTTGGTCCATGGGACTGCCACATGTGGGGTCATTGAATCAGAATCACCACACCAGATCCAAGTGTGTATCAGTGAAAGGAATGGATCTAATTATAATTAACTGGGTGTCTTGGTGCATGTGTTTGATAACCCTGCAAAGGCAAGACCAGTCTCTTCAAACCTGATCCTTTCACTCCTTCCATCCTGAGCCTGTTCTCTTGGATTTCAGTTGGCTTTAAGTTGGCATTTAGCCTTGGGGAGCTCTCGTTGTTTCCTCCTGTGAGTAAATGACACCAACCATCCACTTCAGACATGGCTGACTGAATTTCACTCCCTTCCCACTCCTGCATAACACGAGGGGGATCCACCGTGTGCTCACCGAGAAATACTGCAGGGTGTCACTTGAGGCAGTCAGTGGGACAGAACGAGGGCTGAGCTGAAGGCACTGTGGTACTTTCTTGTTCTTAGGCCAAATCCGTGGGAAACCAGTAGATCTTTGCATCTTTGTCATCCTCGCTGTGCTTGGTGGGGGCTGATTCATTTCAAATAAACCCCCGGCCTTGTGCGAGCAGGTGTGTAGCACGTGCCACTCCTAAGTCCATAGTTATGGCTTATCTGAGAGAAAGAGTAAATCTCAAAGAGCTGTTTGGAAGGACCAGACTAAAGATTGTGCTCAGCTCTAGCAGGGAGACCCATCAGCTTCCTCTCAGAAGCAGGGAGTGGTGAGGAGTGACTGAAATAGCTCGGGACAGAGATCTGGAGCAGAGTGTCCCAGGGCTCTCCCTTCCAGAGCTGTCTCAGGCCTGATGAGTGCTGGCTGACTTGAGTATTCTTCAGATGTCTCCAACATCCCTTTCAGCTGGGGAAGAGACTCCCAAGGAATGCCTGGAAACCACTTCTGGTTCGGTAAAAAACCAATTTGTATAGGCAGAGGCTTTGCAGAGTGTATGATCCCAAATGGCATCAGCTCAGGATTTACAGGCTTAGTCGTACTGATAAAGATTTTCTGTAAAAAGTTACTTATACAAGAGAAAAATAGAAAAATTAGCTTTTCGTCTTCATCCCTTCTGCCCTGGAGAGAGGCAAGAAAGAAATGAAAAATTTATGGCTGGCTCTGTCCAAGAGGGTGGCTTGGCTTGGCTACCTCTGCTGGCAACTTTTCCTTTCAACCTCTACCGATTGTCTTTACTATTCTAAAAAATTCTTTGTTTCCCCAGTCCTTATGACCTCATTTATCCCCATTCTGTAACTTGTCATGATCTGTCCTTGGTGCAGAAACCTCTACTGCAACTGTGACCTCTTGAAACTTCCTTTTTACCTTATTTTGCTAGTTCTTCAAACTACACTTTCATTCAGAAACACATTTCTCCTTTTTCCCATCTTAATTCTAACATTGCAAAGCACTCACAGAAACCACATTCCTACACCAGCCAGTCCTACAGAGCAGCTCTGCATCAGTAAACAGCTTTTCCTCTTGTTTTTCCTGCTGTAGCACAAGGGAAGTGATGGAGAGGGAGGATGCAGGAGAGAGGAGCACAGAACTGAAGTCAGCTGTTGCAGTAGAAAAGTGTTGAGGCTCTCGTAATCCTTGTAAAATTACCAGAAACTTTAAAAGTCATTTAGATAATGAATCTGACAGGAAAAATTAAACCTGGAAGATATTCTACAGGGCTGCCTGGTGTATGGAGAGGACAGGGCAGGTTGGAAAATAGTAACAGGGGTATTAAATGGTGACTTGAAAATAAGGGAATGATTGATAAGAAGCAAAAACTTAGCATAACACTTACTGGTGCTGGTCCTAAAAACAGGAGCTGCTTTTTATAGAAACTTTTTAATGGTGTCTGTAATAAGATAAACAAGAAGCACTTGGGTTGGGCTCTGTATAAATAATCTCCCACTGATAAGAAAAATGACAGTATAAACAGGAGCTAATAATAGTTCCTGCGGAATTTCCTGCCTTGGTGTTTGGAGCTCCTTTTAACATCACTGCAGCCTGCTCCAGGGTGGGGGTTCAGCCCCACGTGGGGCAGGTGAGCTGCCAGGTTTTTATCAAACAGAATTTGAAGTCATGTGCTGCAGTTGGCTTGATTTGCCATGAGAATTGTACCTGGGCACCAGGTTGTGGTCAGAAGGCAAAGGATGAAGAGAGAAATGTAAACTTTCCTCAGAGATGCTGTCTGAGCTGCCAAAGTTAGATGGAGGGTGGGGGAAATGTTTTCAAGAACTGATGTCTTTCTGTTCTACACTAAAGGAGAGAGGGAGGAGAGCACGGGGATGAGCCCTCTGCAGATGGGCTAAAGTGGTTTGATGGATGATGCCTCTGCGAGGTTTGGAAACCTTTGCTGTTTTTTACACATAGGGAGTGAAGGAGTAAAGAAACCCAACCCTTATTCTCCTGAGGTTACAGAGCAGAAGTTTGAATTCAGTTTTCTCAATTCTCAATAACGTAAAAACCAAACCACTATTTTAAAAAACCAAAAACCATCAACAGTAAAATGCAGAAGTCATTTTTTTGGTTGTTTTTAAATGCACATAGAGCTTTCCAGGGTGCAGTTCTGGTAACCTTCCCAATTATTCTGCTTGTACAGCCCAGCTCTGTCCTGCTGTCTCTGCCTTAATTGATAGGAGATCTCCAGGACTTGGCTTTAGGTTGTGCTAAACACACGTGCAGTGGAGGGCAGCCTTGGAGCACTGCTGGAACAAAGAAAATCCCCAAAGGTTTGGAACCCACACACAGGGATGCTGAGCAAACGCCAATACGCAGTGAAACTTAACTCGTTCCACTGTGAAGAGAATTCAGAAAACTCCTGAATTACTGATCATCTGAAGTGGCATGAAACTGCATTCTGAGAGACATTTTCCTTCCTGGTTTTTTTTTTGTTATACTTATGACAACACAAAAGAAGATCTGTTTTTCTGTGATTTTGATCTTTGCAGGTTTTCTGTAAACAAGCTTTGCTAATCTCCTAAATTGATAGATGTCCCTTGCAAGCACTTGTTCTCTGAATCTGGGACTTTGCTTACAAAGTGAAGAATTAAAACACAGTCAGTTACTTTCTTCTCTAGGTCTGACGTATTCCAGGTGCTTCTGAAAACCTCTCCTGAAAGAAACATTAAAGACATGCAAAGCAGAGCTGCTGAACAGATCTATCTGTGAAGGTGAAAACCAGTTCCCAAAGACTTGATGAATAGCAGAGTTGAGGGTTATGAGCAGATTTGAGCCGCACGTAGCAGTGGCCTTCTCTTGAAGATGTATTTTGCCATTTATTTTACGTGTTTGGAAGGGAAACTCTCTCCTTGAATAAATTGTGTAGGAGACAGCAGGGCCGGCCAGGGGAGTGAGCACAGACTGTCCCCTCTGTTCTGTTCATCTCTGGGAATGTGACCTGCTGTGGGAAGGAGTGGTGTGTGACACGAGGAGTTAACAGCTGAACTGCAGTAATCCTTTGTGGATACCACTTTTCTTCAGATTTTTCTGTGAGAAAACTGGTGGTGTCCATAACCAGGTGTGTTCCTGGCCCTGCTGATGCTGAGCCCGGAGCACCACAGCCCTTCTTCAGGTTCCTGCTTCAGTTGGGAGAGTGAATTTCTTCAGCACAGCTGGATTTTCACCACTCCAAAGAAGTTATTTCATTAATCTGCTTCTGGCAGCAGGATGATTTCTTTTTTCCTGCCAGTGCAATTCCCTAAGGCTGTGTGATTAGAGACAACGTGACAGGAGGGTCCTGGTGGCCACTGTCCTGTGAGTCAGCTGTGTGAAACCCACTTGAGATGCAAGAAACTGACATGACAATTTGGGGGGTTTGTTTTTTATATTGAGAGGAGTGAAGGATGGGTTTGGATCCCACTGCACTGGGATCTGGGAGATCCTGGATGAGTTCTTCTGAAAGACTTTGCACGTGACCTTGGGTTGGCCAAGCTGTTGGGATATAGTTTGGGGGCCTCTAAACCTTGCTGAGGTGCAGATAAATTTTGTGCCTTAAAACCATCTTGCAGAAGCAGCTTTATGAGCTGTGAGGACTCACAGTAAGTCAGAGGCCCAGCTACTGTGGTTAAATGACAGCCACAAAAGGATCCCAGCGCAGATCCAGCTCTGTTTGGGAGAGCTTTGATGCAGTTCAGAATGTTGGGACAGTGCATAATTTGTGGAAAGAAGCTTTTTATAATGAAGATGATAAAATAGTGGCACAGGTGGGTTGGGAAGGTGGTGGCTGCTCCATCCCTGAAAACATTAAGGTCAGGTTGGCCAGGGCTCTAAACAACGTGATGCAGTTGAAGATGTCCCAGCTCATTGCAGGGGGGGTTGGACTAGATGGCCTTTAAAGGTCTTTTCCAACTCAGATTTTTCTATGAGTCCATGAAAGTGGACATGGCAAGACCCAGCTTGAGTCTTTTGGCTCCTGCTGCTGTGCCTTGCCTCGAGCACGTTGTCTGGAGTGGTCACATCTGTGCCACGTGTGACAGTGGCAGGCAGCCTCTTGAGCAGAGTTGGGATTTTCCACTCGTGGCAGACATTTAATCTCTATTTATAATTTTTATCTAACAGCGCTTTGTGTTTGTATCTCAGGTTGTTATCCAAACACTCAACACACACTCATTCACTGCAATAAGTGTAAGTGGACCGTAGTAAACAAGTAAATGACTGGAGCTGTTACCCAGTGATTAATTAATGGGAGCAGGGCAGCCAGAAGCAGTGAGACACAAACCTTTGTGTCCCACAGCACAGGACAAGAATTGGCTTTTATAAATCATAATAATAGGTCAAGAGCTGCAAATTTTCAAAACTTGGTGTTTCACTGGTGATCAGGCATGCAGATGTCAGGATTTCAACTAGACTGGAACCTTGTTTAGGGACAGAGAGTGTTGTCAACTTACACTGCCTTCTTTTGGTACTAACTTGTGTGCTTCCACAGCTCCTTGATGTAAACTTGGCAGTCTCAGGGCTGTGTTTGGTTGAATAATTCCACTTCCCCAGTAGTATAAACTCAGTTTTAGATCCCACTGTGGGCCCTGGGGGTAGGCAGCTCTTGGCTGCCCCAGCTGTTCCTGAATTCTGTCAGTTGAGGGCAAGGCAATCTCTGGGAATGGGTTTTGGGAAAATCAGGGTCTGTTTTGTGGGCACAGCTCTGTTGAACAGCAGTGAGCTGCTGTATCCGAAACAAAACACTCCCCATCCCTTTCCCCCAGGACAATTAAAACTTCATTGCCTCCAGAATTCTGTTTGAGGAAGAACAATTAAGAGTATAAACCCCGTGATTTTGAAAATCTGGTTGGAGTTAACCCACCTGAATATGGTACTTGAGAGTCAAGTTGAGACATTCTGAACTTAACTACCTTCAACACACAACAAAAAGCATAATAAACCCCCACATTAGAAGTGGTAAAACGACAGGGGGCTGTTTTTCATGAGTTAAATATGATTATGAGAGCTTATAAAACCTTGATGCATCTCTAGAGGGGGGAGGCAGTTTGGGTTCTGTGTGCAAGCCAGCCTCTACCTGCCCGGGTGATATCACCAGGCAGGTGGTGGCACAGGTGGTGTTGGCAGTATATTGGTACTTGGAGCACCTCCTAAAACTTCACTTCTCAGGGGAGTTTGGATGTTGTTAACCTGTTCTGATGGCTGAAGGGCCTTGTGGAAGGCACAGGGAGTTCTGAAGTACTGCTTCAGTTACTCAGCCAACTCTGCATTTTTTATGTTTTCAGATGAACCTATTGCTCACCTCTTGGTGCACTTCTAAACCTCTTATTTTATTCAGTTCCTCTGCTGATCACTTTTTTCCCTTCCTGCATTGATCCTTCATTCCCTGTCACGCTTTGGAAATAACTGTATTAACTTCTAGGATTTTTTTTGTCCTTTTTACTGTTTTCTTAGAAGTCTTGCTTTAAAAGCATTTAAAAAATTGTTTGTCCCTACTCATGCCTGAGTACCTCGTGCTTGGCTCCTGCTTTGCTGACAGGCAGCTGCCCCTTCTGGTTTGTTTTCTGGCCGTTGTTACAGCTGCTGACAGTTGGTTTGCTCCATTTCTGGGCTGATTTGATCTATATCACATTAACTGTTTTCTTTGTTTATCTCCTTTCTTATTCAAGCATTGAATGATAAGGATTTCCTAACAATCATAATTGAGATGTAATAGTGGGGAAGGGACTTGTTCCCACTTCACAGATGAAGAAGTTTAGGAATCAGGGAAGTTGTGGACAATTCAAGTCAGTGACAGCTTTGGCTTCCCAGTTTTTACCCTCTTTGCCCAGGGGTTGATTGTGCAGATTCCAGGGTGTGCCTTGAGTGAGTGTAACCCCAGGGAGAAGTTCAGGCAGTTTGGGATGGGGCAGGGAAACTTCAACTCTGCTTTTTCTGGGATTGAAGCATCGCAAGTTCCTAGGCTTTGTAAGACCCCACCTTTTATCAGTAGATAAACCACTTAAAAATGTTTGGTAAAGAAGAACTTTTCTCTTTCTCTTTGTTTTTGTTCTGTTCTGGTTTTTCACAGGTATCAGTCAGAGCCGGATCTCCCATTGGCTGTTGCAGCAGGGGTCGGACCTGAGTGAACAAAAGAAAAGGGCATTTTACAGATGGTACCAGCTTGAGAAGACAAACCCTGGTAAACAAATGCAGCCCAAACATCTCCTGCTGTTTATTTATGGAATAAACCTTTTCTCACTGTTTGTTATTAGCACTGATAATTCACTTCTAGGTCTCGGGTACTCCAGAGGATCTCCCTCTGACCAGGTTAATTTTTAGGAGGGTAGGAACAAATCTGCTTTTTGCTTTGCAGCAAATGATGCGGAGCTGCCTCATCCAGAGCTGCCTCACCCATGGCTGTCTGTCCAGCTCCTCAGCCACAGATCCCTGCCCTCCCTCCCACTGCTCACTAAATCTGGGATCAGAAGCAGCCAGTGAAGCTGTAGTCAGTTAATGTGAAATACAAGCTGAGGCTCTTTGGAATGAACAAATAGAAACCATTAATAATGGCTGTACGGTATAAAGTTGCAGCAAAAAACCCACACAGTTTGGCAGAGAGGATCTTCAGAGGGCTTTGGGTTGGATCTCAAGCTCATGGATGGGATGTTGATAGTTCCAGTGATAAACTGGAGATATGTCTCTCAAATCCCACCTGCTTCTCCAAATCTCAAAATAGATCTTGAATACAAACAGAGAAGTAAAGCTCCTCATTATCTTTAACTAACCAGCAATCTTCAAAATCACAGTTGAATTAATTTCCTTGCATTGTTCTTCTCCATAGATTTTGTTTGACCACAGTTCTTATTTTTCCCTTTTAACAGTTTTATTGTAAAGATCAAAGTATTTACGTTTAATTTCCTTTAAACAATGGCTTGATTAAATTAACTGTGTAATTGTTTTAAGGAACTTAAAACTCAGGCTCTCTAATGTGAACTTGGCTTCAGTATCCAGAATTCTATTAAGAAAATTCCAGTGGAAACAGAGCCTCAAAACTTCTGCTCTGTGTGGAAGCTGAAAATCAAGAGGCTCCAGCTGACAGTTGGCCTGAGAATAATTCAGATTTAAGTTGGGTGGGTTCAGAGGGAGAGCTGAGCCTGTTTTTTCTGTTAAGCATCTTAAGATGTTGATGCTTCTTTTTCTGAAAGTTGTTTTAAAGAATAAAAATGCCAGGAAGCCTTGATTTTTGCACTGGCTGGAATTGTGGTACTGAGGATCAGCAGAATTCCTGGGTACAACTGTCCAGTGTCAGCCCTTGGAAAGGGGGTTGTTTTATCCTACAGAGTTTTCTGTAGGAAAGAACAGACATTTCCCTTCGATGGAAGGTGTTGCCTCCAAAGTACTGGAGAATGTAGAGGGTTTTTGGAAGGTGTAAAAACCACCAAAACCCTCTCCAGATAAAACCAGTTGTGTGGATTTTTCCCAGCCTTGCATCGTTTATTTCCAGTATCACATGAAGCTGTTTAGGAAATCGTATTTTGTGCTAATAACAGAACCCTTGTTCAGCTTAGCTCTAAAATCTTTACTTCTTCCTCTTTATCTTCTTTTTTCCCCACATCCACGAGCTCACATCTCGTTTGTCCTTTTGCTCTTGAGAGGTGTCTAAGGCAGGAAGACTTTCCACAGTGAAGGTTGTGGCTGAAATTGAAATGAATCGATGTTAACTCTGCTTTGCTTTAGACATGGAAAAACTCTTTGAGCAGTGGTTGTCTGAGTGTAACCTTTTTCCCAATAAGAGATCTTAAACAGCATTTTCAAGGAGTGTAAAAGGCAAATTGTTTCCTCTGCCTAAGCCAAGGGACTATTTGGATGCACTTAAATTCCTTTTAGAACCAGATAGCATTTGATTTCTTTTTAGAGGCTGAGGTAGAGGGAGGAACCTTCACTTTTCCTGTTGCTGTTGGGAAAATCTACCTGAGGAAAATGGGGCTGTATTTATTTATTCATTGTAGGATAATCCTCTGCTTTGAATTATTGCCATCTATTCTGTTGCAGGTCAGACCAGGTAGCTAAGAATAATTAGCAAGTGTGTAAAGGGAGGTACCAGCCTTGTCCAGAGAATCCTGGATTTAAGTCCCTCTTACAAAACCAATCTGGAGCTGAAGTTTTGGGTACTACTGACAGTATCCTGTGATTAGTAGATAGAGCAGCTGTTCTGCTGTCCTTCTTAGAGCCAAAAAATGAGGAAATCAGTGGAGCTTTGTCCCTTGTTCCCAGAGAAGTGATGCCACCTCTGTACTCTTTGTAGGGTGGGAAAGATTGTCCTCCTTGGAAGAAACTTGAGAGATGAAATGACTGCCATGGGTTTTTTTCTAGTTGCTCGCTTACTAAGAGGTGGCATTTGGCTTTCTGTTCTCATACATCCCATTTTTCCAGTTCCAGCTGCTGGGAGGGAAATCTCAATCCTTTGAGTGGTAGAGACAGCTCTGTGCAGAAGGACCTGCAGGTTTGAGTTATCAGTGGGCAAAGTGAGGCTTTTGGGAACTCTTAGTTCCCCAATTTCTATAATTCCTTATCTTGAAAAACTGGATCTTCAGAATAAATCCATTTTTTTGTCTGAATTTGTGCAATAACAGAAAGAAAACTTAAAATTGAAATGGTTTTGAAGAACTAGGACAGCAGATATAATCAGTTTATAAACTGTGAAGGGGGAATAGTTTGTGTGGAAAGGACTGGAGATCTCTTGGCAGACCTTCCCTTGGCTCTGCCAGTTTGTAGAATTCACCTCTTACCTCCCTTTGCCATCTCCTGGGTACAGGTGAGGCCCTTCCCTGTGGGTGACATCCCTGTCTGGCCTTCAGGTCCTCACAGCAGGGCCTGTCTTTTACTGTGCTTATACAAGCAAATGACGACTTACAAATATCTCAAAAGAGATTTTGTTTTTCTTTTTTTAAATGTGCTGTGTAATGCTTGAAATCATCCACAAGCAGTGCTGCATCTGCCAGCCAAAGGGCTTGGTGCTGGGGAGCCTTAGGGCAGTTTTAGGGCATTGCTGGTGTTCAGATGCTGGTCCTGTATGGAAGAAACTCAGCAATTCCATCCCTTCCATTCTTTCCCAGCTGGATTTGAGCTCCTGAATATGCTGTTTGTTATTTGCCTGGCTTTGGTTGCTGGTTTGCATGGGCAGTTTCTGCATTTCTCCTGTCCTTGGTGGTGGGTGTTCAGACAGCACCAGCCTGGAATGTTGCAAAGGAGACTCGAAGTCTCATGGAGCAGGAAAAAAACACCCACTTGTCCTGCTGCGTGCAATAATCTTGCTCCAAAAAATGTCTTAATCAACGTTTTCTTGGTAGGAGTGATGTCAGAGTTAACAGCAATGCTGTGAATTCCACTGTACTACTGATTGTAAATTTTTCTGGAAGGAGTTGCCGGTTAGGGTGAAAGGCAGTTTTTTTGTTGGAGGGAAGAAGTCAATGCTAAATGCTGGTGTTTAAAAGGTCTTTAATCCAGTTAATATGGATGCTTTTCATTTAGATGGAGCTTTTTTCACACAGGCACCACTTGTCTGTCCTGTGTTTTGTGGAGGACTGAGAGCATTTTGGCAATAGGTAAATTCTGCAATGTTCTGGCTGGTTTTTTTTCAGAGCCCATAGGTTTTAAATAAATAGTAATTTTTTGTTTTTAGATTGGTAGTTGTTAGCCTGATGAGTTTCCCTGGCACCGGGTCTTGGGCAATGTGGGAAGTTTGTTAAGGAGTAACTTCAGCTTGTCTCGTGCCTCTGTGTAGTGCAAACTGAAGCTGGCACCTCGAAATGCTGTGTGTTAAAGTTACAGATGGATACAGACTGCTTCCATTTAGGCTGGGTATTTATTTCTGCCACGCTTCTCTAATAGGAAAGCAGCTGTGGTCACCTTGGAGAGAACCATGGGCTCTTCCTCCTTGAACAAAAGGGAGAATGAAAGGGAGTTATCAAGATGTAGCATCTCTTTTGTTATTTTCACTGCGGTTCTTGTTTAGCTGTGAAAGAAAAGGCAACCAAAAATCAGGGGCTGGCTGTCCCACGAGGTTTGCACTGGGAAGGGATGGTTGGTGATGTGCTGTGGTGATGTGATGTGCTGTTCCACAGAGCTGCAGAGCAAACAGTCCCTGCTCTGCTCCTTTTCAAGCCGTGGGCTCTGTAGGGAACCTTGTGCTGCTGCTGATTTCAATCCAGCCCGGCTGGCTCTGACCGAGAGGTGTTTATTGTGTGATCTGGGGTCATCCTGGCTAAAAATACAGTGAGGCATCTGTTCTTATCAGGATAATGTACAATAGGTACTTGCTGCAAATGAAAACTTGCCAGGAAATGGTTTCTTTGAGCTGGGAGATGGCCTGAGGCTTTCTGTGACCACTCCACGGCAGGGCCTGCCTGAGCCCTGGGATGAGGAGCAGCAAGTGCATGGGATGCTCTTAGAGCAACTCCCTTCTTTCAGGATGGTGCCTGGGATGTGCAGGCCTTGGCCAGGAGGAATTTTGAACGTAGAGAGAGCTGCATTCCAGCTGAAGAGCACTGCTCCTGCCTCCTCACCCCAAACCTGCCCGCAGCATCCTCAGTCACACAGAAAATTCCCAGAGAAAACCCAGTGCTGTAGGAAAAGGTGCTGAGCACTGGCAGGGAGTGAGAGATGTCTCCTTTCATTTCTGTGAGTGAAAGGAGCTCTTCCCAGGTGGTTCACCTCTACACCCCTCAGAGGTGTCTTGCTGTTTGATGCAGACACTGAAAACCTCATACTGCGTTTTCTCCACTCCGTCTGCTCGGGAGAGAAGTTTCACTTCTCCTCAGAAGCTGTTTGAGGGGTTTATAAAAAGAATCCGAACTGGTGACTAGTATGTAACTTGCTAAGTTATAAAGAAGTGGAGCTGGGTGGCGAGAAGATTGTGGTGGAGCATTGGAACAGCAGAATAAACGGGATCCCCAGGTGCTCACTGAAGAGAGGGGGATGAGGAAAAGCTCCATAGGTTTCTTATCAAATGTGCGTACCATAAATGGTAAATTTGGGTTCAAAGTCGTCTCATTCGACCCCCTGCCATGGGCAGGGACACCTGCCACTAGCCCAGGTTGCTCCAGGCCCCATCCAACCTGGCCTTGGACACTTCCAGGGATCCAGGAGCAGCCACAGCTTCTCTGGGCACCCTGTGCCAGGGCCTCCCCACCCTCCCAGGGAACAATTCCTTCCCAATATCCCATCCATCCCCACCCTCTGGCAGTGGGAAGCCATTCCCTGTGTTCTGTCCCTCCATCCCTTGTCCCAAGTCCCTCTCCAGCTCTCCTGGAGCCCCTTTAGGCACTGGAAGGGCCCTCGGAGCATCCCCTGTGCCCTTTTTTCCACACGTTCATCCAAGCCCATTTTGGGCCTCTTTATGCATTCAGATCCTCCTCTCTTGCTTGTTGCTTGTAATTCTCAGCATATTCCTCTCTTATCTGCTGCTGATATTGATGTTACCCCATAGAAAAGAGAAATGGGTGAATTGATCTAGGAAGGCTACTAAAACAAAAAAACGTGTATTATATTCAGTATGTGAACATACCTGTAGCAGCAGCAGGAAATTTATGCTTTCAGTGCAGATTTTTTTTCAACCTTTGTCTGAAAAATCTCGGGCAAGTTTAATGGAAGGACTCTGCATGTCTTACCTTGATGTGAGGCATCACTGATACTCCAGTACTCCCCCTGTGAAATCAAATCTCCAGGTAGGGAAAGTATATTGCTAACACAATGCTGGGAAAGCTAATTTTTTTTTCCTGTTCTCCCCCTGTCTCTTTTTAAAATTATGATTTTTAAATTTTTTTTTAAGGTTTTTGAAGTGTATTTAGAGTCTGGCAACTTGATAGCCACCCAGCTCCCTAAACTGTGCAAGTAGCAGAAAGACCAGATAAGGAGCTTTCCTTGAAATGGCCTCCCAGTAAATTGGCACTATAGGAAATATTTCATGTTTCAATGGAACCAAGTAATCTGTGTAGGCTCGTTAGCTGGGAAATAGGAAGAGGCACCGTGCCTTGTGTGTGCAAGGCAGAGATTGTGGGCTTCACTTCCTACTGACTCCTCCTGGGTAACATTTGTAAATTATTTTGGGCTCCACTACCTCACACAGATGCAAGCCCCTGGCAGGAAGGAAAAGACTCCGTGTGCATTTCTGGAAAGGAACACAGCCAAGTGCCTGAACAGCTCATTTCTTGCTTTTTAGCTGTAGGAATTTGTTTATTGCTTAAACTCTTAGGTTCCCTTGACCCTTTCACTCCGCTGTGGAGGAGCAGTGTTGTTTCACTAGCACTATGTGTTTTGATGATTAAATCCCAACCATTCTGATCAGGCCTGAGCACCCAAAGGGGTTTGCTGTCAACCCTGCTCTTGAGTGTTCCCAACATCGGAGCAGGGCTGCTGCTTCTCCTGGATCTGTCCAGGCTGCCTCAGTGCAGGAATTCCACTGGAGCTCAGGATGTTTGTAGGATATAGGTGGTGATTTATCTTTTCGTACAACCTTTTTTCCGAAATACTTTTAATTTTTTGCACACTAGAACAGCTCTCTCTTCCCAGCAGGGGAAGTCACTGAGCACAAAGCTGTCCTTCAGACATACCCTGGTTTCTGTCCTCGTGTCCTATCCCAGGTTCCCATCCTCACCAAGGGATGTAGGAAAGATCGATCTCCCAGAGTGTCTTGATTTATCTTGATTTATTAACTGAGAGGCTGTTGTGGAAAGGATCAGGGGTAAGTTTCAAAGGGGCCTTTCCTGAGGGCATCTTGCCAAATCCTGCCTCGTGCCTGATGCTTTCCAGCTCAGACTCACAGAAAGGAGAAATATATCCATAGAAGGGGAGCAGGAGAGGAAGGCTGTGATGTTAATCTGCTTTCAATGACTTTTTTCAGGCACCCTGGCACTCGTGAGCCCACATTTGCCCAGGCCACAGGGTGTTTCTAGTGGTGGAGCTGCTTCAGGTATTTCCTCAGCTCTTTGGACACATTGAATACCTTTGGTATAAATTCCCATTTTGCTTCCTGAGACTGCTGTGTAATTAAATAGAAGCTGCTATTTCCTATTTTGTGACAGCTGAGGTGGCAGCACAACCCAAATAAATCCCAGCTGGGGCACAGCTCACCCTTTCTGTGTGATCCTTTTGTTCTTGATGAAGACAGGACAGATTTTCCTAAGTGCCCATCAGCTCCTTAGATTTCCATGGTCATTCCCTTCTGCCTTGGAGGTTGGGAAATGGGAATTCAGCTGGCTTTGTGTATCTTCAAGGTATCTTTGGTAACGCTTTCTTTTTTGTTTTTCCAGTTTGAATGGTTTCATCACCTGTCTTGTCTTTTTTTTCACGAGCAGGAGTGAGAGGCTGGGCCTGACTTTTAACCCCCTGGGAAACACAGTGTTTATTGTCCTTAGGGGCTACACTAAGCATGAGGCCCGCTCCCATCCCAATAGAAGAGCCAGAATGGAGACAGACGCCTCCCCCAGTCACAGCTACCTCTGGGACCTTCAGACTACGGCGAGGCAGTCGGTTCACGTGGAGAAAGGAGTGCCTGGCTGTTATGGAAAGGTACGTGCTGGCTCCTCGAGGGGGTTTGGAGATGGGAGTCCTAAAGCCAGGACAAGGGTTCTTTTCCCTGCTCTGGTGAACCCCAGCACTGTTTTCATGGATGTGTTGTGGCCTCCTGCAAGCCTGTAAGAGTTTCATTCGTGATGATGGAGTAGGAGGAGCTGTTTTGCCCCTTGTGTTGTTTAAAAAGTTGTAACACTGCTCTGGACAGTATCTCTTTATTTTTGTATCCCCCAGGACATCGTGTCCTTAGCTCAGTCTGAGCGTGTTGGTGTTCAGCTCTTCCTTTGCTTTTGCAGAAACTTTTCCACTTATCCTGATCCAGGCTCTCTTGGGGGGTCCTGCAAGCTCTTTACATTCTGCATTTCTCCTTTCCCACTTTCCTGCCTTGTCCTCCTGATGCCTCGTGGTGTTTTAAAGTGGATACCGCCATTTCAGCAGCGCTGTAATTGTTTGGGATGCAGAACTTTGCCTAACAAGCAGTAGATTCCTGGTCCAAAAAGGCTCTTAGAACCCTTTTACAGGAGCTGGGAGCAGCACAGAGCAAAGTGGATCTTTCAAATCCATACGCAGAGTGGCAGGTGATCATTAGAGCTCCCAGCTCTCCTCTCTGAGCCCGGGCAGGCTTTGCCTTTCCCTCTGCTTACAGGAATGTCTCTTTTGTGGGTAATGTTGTACAAGAGAAAAGGGCTGGAGAACTTGGATGTAGTTTAGGGATGAATGCTTGTTTCTGTCCAGGGCTAAGTGGCTGGGAGGAGTTTTCTCCCCTCTGAGAGCGTGAGGAACCTCCTGTCCATGGAAGGACTGGATGGCTGCATGTGCTACACTCCTCCCTGGTCTGCAAGCCCAGTGAGACTTCGGCCAGCAGATTTGTTGGATGTGCTTTTACCATTTCTGTAATGCTTCCCTTTCCTCTTGCTTGCACAGGGGTCTTGGGAACTGATTAGGAGCAGGACAGCATCTTTTGCTTGAGCTAAGACTGAAATCCTGAGCTCCCTCAGGAGCACAAGCTGGACACACTTCTGTGTCTTTGCAGGACTGGAACCAGTAACTTGAGTGTTTGTTTCCCTATTCTGGCCTGGCACTGCATTGATATTTTTGGCTTTGCCTGGATGTTTCCCTAAAGGAAATAATGTAAATGTTTGAAATCTGTTCTGCTTTGTTAGACCCAACTAATGCCAAGTCCTGTGATCTGATGGTGCTGGGGCCTGTGTTTTTCTGGTGTCCCCCTCCACAGAGGCAGAACAAGGAGCAGGAGAGGATCTTTAGTACTTTGAAATGCTCGTCTGACTGCCCTGATTGTGTGTGCAGAAGGACAGAACCACCACAGCTCTGTGTGCCTTCAGGGCAGCACCGTCTCCTGACCAACCCTCTGTGTGTGAAATGCTTATTTGGAGTAGAATTAGAGCTCTTTGGGCATGGCTGGTTTTGGGCATTGCTGTTTTTCCTCTTGGTTTCTATCTGGCCCAGAGTGCTGCTGTTATTTGCTGTTTGAACCCTGATTGTGCCTCAGACTCCTTTGCTGGGGAAACAGCAGAGAGAGAGCTGAGCAAGCCACCCTTTCCTCATCCACCTCTCTCCTCAAGCCAGTCTCTGCTGGGACACTCCAGAAGTTAAAAAACCTCTGGTGGTTTGGTACATCTGTTAGAAAGGTGTGAGATTTTGGTTTGGGTATTGAAAGAAGCAAGTTGGTGTTGACAGTGGAAATCATCCAGTTGTGAATACAGATATATAATCACTCCATCTAATTTTTCATTAAATTCTTCTTCTTTGTTGTTCTTGGTTTTGTTCTCTGTGTCTGGTGCTCTGTAAGGGCTTTGCTGCTGGGGTTTTACCTTATTCTGCTGCTGCCACATTGCCTTAATCCTGGCTTTTAATATGAATATGCCAAGCTCTTGGCTAGGTCACTGTGGGTGCTGGGTTTCACAGCCTTGTGTGGGGTACTGGGAAGCAAAGCTGAGGAGTTTTACTCGAGGCAAGAGCACAGTAAAAGTGTTGTGTGACAATAAAACTACACCATAAAGCAGCCTGGGAATATGGTTGTTTAACTGTTGTGCTTTAATAGGCCTAGTTGAGCTGTAAGGATGAGCTGTTTTATGTGACGAGTTTTGAAAGCGCGGGAGGAAAACGCTCCTCTGGGAGCCCTTGGATAAAAAAGTCACTAATTTCACTTCCAGGTCACTGGGGTTTTCCAGGCTTGTCCATGATATGGCTCATAACAGCAGCAGGATGAAGGTAACCAGACCCTTTGGCCCATGCAGATCAGGTTCCCCTGGTGCCCCAGGGTCAGGAATAAGCATTTTGGCCACTAAAATGGTGTTTGGCATTGCCTGTGGGCTGGTGCTATTTGTTTGGTAATTTGCATTTTCCTCTGCAGGATTAAGTTTTGACTCTTGAGTGGAAGCATCTCCTTTTGATGGACTGTTTTCCCTAATGAAATGCAACTTTCAGAGCGCTCTGTGTATGTGTCCTGCAGCTTCTGGCTCTGATGTTGGTGCACACAAGGATTTAGGCACCTGGTTTTGAGCTGCTGCTCTGGGAACCTCAGGAAAGTGCTAGTTCATTTGGGCTGATACCTGTCCAGGAAGGAGAAACTGAGATCCAGGAGACAATTCCATCCCACTAATGCACTCAGAGGAGGGCTCTGTTCACCTTCCTCTCTGGCTGCCTCCTGCAGTTAGAACTGACTTTGGTGCTTTAGTTTGATGCCTGAAGATAAGAGGGTGGAATCCAGACCTCAGTGGAATCTCTGCAAAACTCCTCCTTCCCTCTGAAATACAAACATTTTTTGGGTGAGGAGGAGGCTGTTGACCTGCTCCATCACTGAATTGTGCCTGCTGCTTTTGTCTTGGATTCAGTTGGTAAAAATTGAAGTTGCTGAAAGGCCATGCATCAAACCAGCTGAGAGCACTTCAAGGGAAGAATCTGAATGTGATTGCAAAAATCAGAGGGAAATGGTGCTTAGGAGCAGGCTCTGCAATTGCAAATGCACAGCACTGGTCAGGATTTGATCCATGAACTGAATGAGAAGGGTGAGGGTTGAAGGGATAGTGTCTCGTTTTTTGAGACATTTAAATCAACAAAAAATTGCAGTTCAGTTAATTATTATATTGGTGCCAACCTGATGGAATGAAGATTAGAGTTAGGGCCATATCCTGAAATGTCTGATGTACCTAAGGGTCTGAGTACAGGGTATGTGTATTAAAGGAACTAATTGGTTTATACTGGATTTCCAGGATGCTGCTTGTGGTTTCTGTAATTCAATTCTCCAACCTTTACTGCTTTTTTGGAATCCTCCCAGGGTAGTTTATTAATCCCTGGTCTTAGATATTTTGGACAATAGATTCAGGTCTCTTTTTCCCTTTTTTTTTTTTTTTTTTTTTTGTAGATATCTCCCTGCATATTTATGCTCTGAAGGTTAAGAGGAGCAGTAGTTCCAGAAAGTAAAGTTCTATATTTAACTGCAGACTAGGTGTGGTTCAGACAACTGCAGTGCTACTGATGCCAACCTTGACCTGTTCTCTTCTGGAGCCTCCTGCTCATGGAATATGCTGAGTTTTGAGCGTGTCGGTGTTGTTGTGTGGCTTTGCCCTCCTTTGGGAGCAGAGCTAAGACTGCAAGAGTCCTTTCTGTGCAAACCCGAGGTTAAACTTGAAAGCCTCTCTCTGCTTCACTTTCGTGTTCTTTTTTTGTTCCGTCTTGTCCCACAGATCATGTTGGGGTTTTTTTCTTCTCTTTCCTCTGCTTTGCTGCTTCTTTTCAACCCCTCTCATTAGAAGTATGAAATTGAAAATTCTCTTAGGGCTTTCTATTTTTTTAATGAAGCTGTGTTGTCTTGTCAGTCTATTTTTTTATTATTATTTTTTCTCCCCCCAGTGATTTATGCTTCTCCTCTAATCATATGTTGGAGTAAAGGTTTATCTTCTTTTTCAGGCAAAAAAATAACTAAGATTGGCAGCAGAATCAGTGACTTTATACCCGTTTTAAGGCACTTTTCATGAGTGCCATTAAAGACTGAGGGGGGGAGTTGAGTGTTATTTTTTAAGTATATGCTTTATCCAAAGATTAGATTAAAATAACTGTAAATTCTGCCCTAAACAAAAATGAATAATTCAGCAGTTGAACGTATTCCAGTTTGTCTAGGGAGCAGGGACTTTGCTTTCTGGTTGAGGGTTATTTGGTTTGATTTTATGGCTCTGGGTTTTTATTTTAACACTTGTCTGTGCTTCTGAAGCTCCTTTCGTAAAGGTACATTTAAATTAAATAAGACTGAGATCATATAGATCCCCATCATCCCCATTTCATAGGTGGCAAAACAGAGTCAGGTGTTTCACTTGGCTTTATTCAGACAGAAATGGGTTTAGATTTCCCGAGATAGGGGGGTACAGTTTCATGCTATAGCTGAGCTGAATTAAGTTTGTCACCAGCTCATCCTTAGGTGTTATCCTGCCTCGCCACCCTTCTCAGTTCCTCCTCCTCAGTTTCCCTGCTCCTGCCGCCCTGCGCTGTGCCAGAGATGTTTCTTGTCTGATGGAAATAGCAGCCAGTTCAGCCTGCTCCAGGAAAAGTAAATCCTTTTTATTTCCCCCTGCATTTTCCTGAATTGCTTGCTGTGCACTGAGGCTGTGCCAGGGCTCTCCTGGGGCAAAGGACAGGAATGCACAGCTGGGAGCACCAAGAAGGGAAATTTAACAAAACTATGATGATTTCCCATGGAGTTTTTTGATCTGATTGGTTTTGTTCTGATTTTGTTTGGTTTGAGTTGGATGAGTTCCTGGTTTCTTTACAGGCGTGGTTGTACTGACAGGTGTGGTGGCGTCGTGGAAGAGGGATCCTCTGATTCTTCCAAGGAACAGGAATGCATTAGGTCCATGAGGATTAGAGGGATGGAGCAGCTCTCCTATGAGGAAAGACTGAGAGAACTGGGGGTGTTCAGCCTAGAGAAGGATCCAGGGAAACCTTAGAGCCCCTTTCAGTGCCTAAAGGGGCTCCAGGAGAGCTGGAGAGGGACTTGGGACAAGGGCTGGAGGGACAGGACACAGGGAATGGCTTCCCACTGCCAGAGGGCAGGGATGGATGGGATATTGGGAAGGAATTCCTGGTTGTGAGGGTGGGGAGGGGCTGGGCTGGAATTCCCAGAGCAGCTGTGGCTGCCCCTGGATCCCTGGAAGTTGTTCCAAACTCATCCCAAGGCCATGTTGGATGAGTTTGGAACAACCTGGGATAGTGAAGGTGTCGGAATTGTAACAAGCTGATCTTTAAGGTCCCTTCCAACTCAAACCATTCCATAATTCCATGATTACTGTGCCATCACTGCCAAACTCTGATTTGACCAGTTTTAGTTTTGTTCCCCCTTCAAAGTGGACCCAAGCTGAGGAAAGTCATCTCCAAGTCTAGACCAGTCACTGCTGCATTCCTGAGGCGGTGCTGGGAGGTTCAGCCTCGTTTCCCCCTCCTGGAAGAGGCTCATCCCACCCTGATCCCGAGGCGGTGCCCTGGGCATGGTCCTGGCCCCGAGTGAGATGAGGCCTGACGTGCCTTATTAGAAATCCTTCCGACTGTGAAAGCGCTTTTACTGCAGCTCTCCCAAGCGCCGGGGCTTCCACGGCTTCCCTGGGGAAAACGAGAGCTCTATTAGCTCCTGAAATTCAGTTAGGAAATTTTCTTAGTTAATTTCATCCCATTACTCTTAGTTATGTCTTCCAGCAGAACCTTAATACCAGCCCCATAGGGGATCTAAGTTTCCTGTGCAAGGCTTTGGAGGAGATTTAAGTTTGGGATTCATTGCGTTTCTCCCTTTCCAAGCTGACAACAGAGCAGGAAGTAATGTCCTTTGGCCTCTTCCATTAGGCTGCTACATTGTTAGAAACAGAACAGCAGCTTCTCATCAATATAACGATGGCCACGGGTTGGCTCGGGAACGCTGCTCATCTTCCCTGGGTTTGCTGGGAGGTGAGGAGGGCTGGGAATGATCTCTGCTCTCCTTGTGACCCTCAGGTGTCCTTGAACCTTTTGGTGACTCCGCTGTTCTCAGCTATAAAATATCCACTACCAGCTTGGGAGATGAGTCAAGCCAAGGGAAGAGTGCCAGAAGCCTCTAATTCTTGGGTTACCAAGGAACATTCGCATTAGGAAAAGTTTCCTGGCTTCGGGAATGGCACAGCGCTAAGCAGGTTATCTACAGGAGCTACAGAACATTTCTCAGGAGCAAATTAGCTGAAATCTGTCAGGATGGTTCTGAGATACTTGATCTTAATGCAGAGGGAAACATCAGGTGATTTCTTTATATTTTTCCCAGCTCTTTCAATCCTGTCATAAGGTGTTTGTTAGTCAGCAACTTCCAGGGGGAGGTTCAACTTCATTAAGTCCTTTGAGACGCAGGGAGTGGGGTTTTTTTTAGGATCTTTGCTGTTTGTGCTCCTGAAATGCTTCGAGATCTGAGCGAAGGCGCTTTGCAAAGGCACCCAGCAAAGTTCACTTTACCATTCAGACGCAGGCAAGATCATCTGGTTGTGCAAAGGTTCAAGTGGTTTGGCTCAGGGTCATTGCTCTGCGTCTTCATAAAATGCAAGAGCAGCCATTTTCTGCTTGGCACACAGGATCTGCCTTATTTTGCATTAGATCAAGCTCTGTTCCCTCTCAGACATGCATAATATACAAGCTTCCTATTCTAATCAGCTGTAAGCAAATCCCAGTTGTTTGGCAGATTGCAGGCAGTAAAATAGAATGCAAGGATGTGTGTCCAAAGCCTCGCCAGACTCTGGTTTCTTCAAGGATCCAGCACCTCATGAGTTACTTTGCTTTCTAGAGAGCTCAGGTGCCTTTTGTGTCTTTGTTTTCCCTCTCTCTTTTATAAAAATAATAATAAAAAGATGATCTGTGGGAGGGGCAGCTCCTTGCAGCAGACTTCAGATAAAATTCTTGTATCTGCCAAGGTCAGAATAACTGAAATCAGCGTTTAGAAAAAAGCAACTTTGTCAGTCTGATCTGTAACAGCTCTGGCTGGTGCAGGAAAGCCACATTTTAGGAATGGGGATTCTTCTCTAGTCTGGATACTCTGCTGCATTTCTCCAGCCCCAGCTGAGATCCTCAGTGTTCTGTCCCTTTTCTCATGAAGGTGAGAAGCAGGATCTCATCCCAGGTGATGACAGTGCTGGTGTTTATCATTCTTTCTACCTGTCCTCTCCATCCTGTGCCCGGTTCACACCTGGCCAGCAGCCGTGTGGCTGTGGACAAAAGCTCTTATCTCCTATGCTGTATTTTTAATCCTGCTATTGCAGCTCTGGGCATTCTTATTATTCACATAAATATGTAATTCCTTCTAAATCCTGCTAAGGTCTTCAGGGTACTTCCGGAGAACTAATTATACCTAGTTTCATTTTATATGCTAAAATGTGGTTAAAAAGTCAAAGGTCCCTTTGGCATGAGTATCATGAGAAAGAATAAGGCAGAACATTGCATTTATCTGGGGTCGTTCTCTCTATGTGCTGCTATCAGTGTGCTGCTCGTTTATCTCCTCTCTGAACTTAACAGTCACTCTCTTATCTCTTCTCAGACACCAAGGCTTCCCTTGCCTCTAATGATATTAATTGTCACTCTTCTCTGGACCTTTTCTGTTCTTACATTCAATTTTTAGTGACCTGGGGCAGGTGAGTGGGGACCCAAGCAGAGGTGATTTCCATATTTCCAGGGTGAATATTCCCTTACCACAAGCAGCTGAATCCAAGTCCTGTTGTTCTCTGACCTCCAGCCCAACATCTGGTTTTTTGCTGATCACTTTTGTGTATTGACTGAGAGTATCTCTTCTTGGAATGGTCTTTCCTGAGGAATTACAACTGATTTAGAGCCGCTCACATACGTGAGGAGTTGGAATTTGTTCTTTGCCACGTGCAGTGCTTTGCTTAATGCAGAGATAACAAATGAAGTTCAACCGTGGGAGCGTTAATTGCTGTGAATTTCAAAAACATCAGCTGTATTTGTATCCAGTGTAAATAATTCACCTTGCAGAGCTTTATTTAATGTAACTGTTAGTGCCAGTTGTTTTAGGGCACAACTTGTGTGAGTCAAGGGCTTGTGCTGAGTTCATGCACAGAACCTCCTGCTCTCTGCAATCGTGTTGAGACCTCTAGATGCTGCCTGTTGTAAGGACAGTGTGAAAATACCAGTCTGGTGCTGTGATTTCTCTCCCTTCCAGCTTTCTTGACTTGCCTCGGTCCCTCATGGTGTTGTTCTTCCTGTGACTGTCCTGTTTAAAGGACACTGAAGGAATTAGGAACAAAAAGCTGGTATTAATCAGCTAAATTGTTATTTTCTCAGCTATTTTAACATGGATTCAGAAGGCAGGAAGAGCCATGACAAACTTGTCACACAAAATGTGAAGTGGCCCCTGGCACGTTCAGGCTGCGTTTTATGACTGGGCTGTCCAGAACAGATCCAAGCTGAGGGAAGAGTTACCCCTCACAGCAGGATTCACCCAGCCTGTGTGTGATCTTACCCCGGGAACAAAACCCCCTGAAGGGAATTACAGAATTAACTTCCTGAGTGATCTGGAAAGCATTCAGGAGGAATTCAGAACCAGGCTGGCACCTTGTCACCTCTGGCTTTGCTGCTCCTGTCAACAAGGAGGATCTGGGAGCACCATCCAGCCCAGAGCGCGGTTGGATTTTCCCTTTCCTGCTTTCCAGAGCTGTGCAGAGCGTTCCTGCTGACTCTCACTGCAGCTCAGCTCTGAACAGGGTCCAACCCTACCTCAGCCAGAGGAAATTCTCTGCCATCGAGTAACAGATGTGAGGTCTTTACACAAGTCATAAACAGAGTCATTACGAGGAGAAGTGAGGGAGGAAAATTCCGAAGTCAGACTCTTAAGTTGTTGCATCATGTATTTATGGGCTCTTGGTCAGACTGTGGAGCACTTTAAACAGCCTAAAAGAATGTTCTGTCAGAGAACCACACGGGCTTTAGCCACAGAAGTCACTACCACATCCTAGATTCCTTTTTTATTCTTTTTGGGGGGGTTTTTTTGGTGATCCAGGATAGGAAGCTGACCTTTCTTATATTTGTTTGATTTTCCTTTGGAACACAAGTAAGTTTTAATTTGTTTTGAATGCTTTGCTGTGCATGAGGAGCTCTGTCAGCAGCATAGAAGATGTGCCTTTTATAATGCTTTTCTCTCTGGATTGGGAATAGCAGCATCCTCAGCTGGGTCAGGCTTGGCCTTTTTGGTGCTTTTGTTGCATTGTATCTTTTGGTCACAGTGACTTCACAAAACCTGATCTTCCCAGCCGATGATCTTTTTGTGCCTGTGAAGTTGTTGTTCCTGAAGTGGGTGACCTTGGATGCTGCACCATTAAATTTCTTTTTAGTTCTTGCCCTTAGGATTTCTGTTACTTCTTGTGGTGCTTCAGTTCACTGTAGTGATGTGGCTTCTGACTTCGGCCTCAGCAGATTCATCACCGTGTGCAGACTTCCTGTCAGGATCATTAATTGTTTTTGTTTTTAAGATGCTCCAAAGATGATCCTTGAGGATTATCCCTGATTGTTGTCTTCCAAGCCAATAGTTGAGTTTTTCAGCCCCTTCTTAGTTCCATATTTCCTTTCTACCCTATCTCATACTCATCGTTGTCTTTTCCAAAATCATGAATAATCTCCCATTTGTCGCTTTATCAAATACTTTACTAAAGTCCAAAAATGATAAGAATAATTAGTTTTTCTGGTCAACAGCTCCTCAGTTGTTTATGGAGAATTATTACCAGCACTGTGGAGGTCATGCCTCCTAAAAGGATTGTCCTCAGGAAACTCGGCTCCTCTGAGCGAGGGTGACAATGACATTTAAGAGAAAGCACATGGCAAAACCCATGGCTCAGGGTAGGGAGCACAACTCTTGGAGTAAGGAGCTGTGGATTGATTTAATCTGGTTTCTTAGCTCTGTATCTTTTAACTTTGCTGTTCTTCCTGTAAATTCTTGTAATAATATTAAAGAGTAAGATGAAAAAAGACTATTTCAGAATACTTTTAAAGGAGTTGATGATTCGGGTACAAAAAGCGCTCTTGAAATATGAAACATGATGGGTGTTGGTAAATGAAATAATCTTTTGAGTCTTTGGAGCTTATTATTTCCAAGATAACTGTTCACAATCCTGTAGGCAAAAAAAATACTGTAAGAAGTTGGATAATAAACCCAGCTATTTCCTCTCCCTATGGGTGGTGAATGGTCACTGAACAAACCTTAGCAAATAAAGAAAAAGATGTTGCTGCTGCCAGGTTTGAGAAATATTCTTCAAGGATCCCTAAGTTTCCTGATGGCTTAAAACTTCCCTTAAATCTCCTCCTTTGCTGTGTTGTCTACGAAGAACCTCCTGAAGTTGGTCTTGGCACTGTAATAGTTAAATCCACTGGCACTGCTGGCCTGGGTTCATTCATTATTTCTCATTTTCCTTTGCCTCTGTCCGTCTGTTGTGTGGTATTTAGGTTGCAAGGTGAAGAAGAGATTGATTTAAAAAAATTAAATACCTTTTTCTGCTACCTGGCTGTACAGCATGTGATGGGATAACAGTTGTGGCCCAGAGGTACCAGGCATTAGGAAAAATACACATATTGAACCCAAAGTCAGATTTCATCTTGACTTCGGGTGCTGGAAATCCTGCAGGAATTGGCCTTGTCTGTGGAATCCTGTAGGATCCTTTCATTTAACTGAATCAGTTTTTATTTTCTGAAAATGCAGCAGCACTGGGGCTCTGCTGAGCTGAACCGAGTCTAGTCAAGATCTGGAAACTGAAAACAAAATCTTGTGGGTTTTTGAGGGAAAATGCTGGTGATGATGTTGGAAAGCTGTCAGTTTATACTGACATTAACCCCAATTTTCGTGACTGGTATTTTTCCTCTCCTGGAGGCTTGGGACAAAGGAAGGCTCCAATATTCCCAGCCAGAAGAACTAAAACCTTCCTGGGACTAAAGTGAGGACAGCCTGAGGGACTTGGTGCTCACACTGACATCATTTACACACATCCAGGGCTGAACTTCCCACTAAAGCACAGCTTTGAGGCAGGGATAGGCTGTCGTAGGAATACCCAACCAGATGAGCTGAAAACCGAGCTCTGGCTCTGCTGAGTGGAATATTTTCTTCCAGAGAGCAGAGAAAGATGTTCTGCGTTGAGAAATGTAAAATCCAAGTTTTGCTATTTATTTATGTTGCCATATAAAGCCTTGGAATCCTCTGGTGTCTCCTGAGCAGTGTCTTTAATACCCTCAGTGTTGACTGGAGTTTGTGTGGTTGGAATTGTGGGTCACCACCAGCAGAACAGCCCTTGCCAGTGGGTGGGCCAGGGCTGGTTCCTGCAGGGCCTCATCCCTCCTTGGAGATGTTTCACCCAGGGGCTTACCCTGCCTTGGCTTTGCTTGTGAGGACCAGATAATCCAAAAAACACAACTGAAATAACTCTTGCCCTGTACCCCATTAGAAAATGAGGATCAGATGTTTGTTTCGCAGCTGTTTGCAGAAAGGTTTTGTTTATCACTCGCGAGGTCCAGCGGATTTAATGCACATAAATATCCCTGCAGCGTGGAGGTCTCAATTTAGATATTTCAAGTAAATAAAAGAGAACAAGAGATCCTGTTATTCATGCTTAGATGCCTTATTAGGAAGAGCTTTGAAGGTGCTGTTTGCTCACACCAACCGCTTGTTGAAACATCACAGGACAATTCTCACTTTATCATGTCTTGGTCACTTGCTGGCTTCCAAAAATGTCCCCTTGTATTTTATGAACAATTTAGTGAACTCTGTTGACTCCGGGAGTCTGGTGGTGCCAGTAAATTTAAGGATAAGTTTAAGGACGTTCAAAATCTCAGCTGTCAGTGTCTTCAAGGTGCCTTAAGCAGAAAGTACCTGTGTGTTTCACATTGCTGCAAGCTCCAAATCTTGCCATTCAGAAGAGGCCTGTTGTGTAATTTCAAAAATGCTCTTATCACCAAATCCAATTACGAGGAAGAGTAAATCGCCACCTCGGATGTCTTAACTATTCCTTTTTTAATTGTTAATTATCTCGACAGTAGGGTGCTAGAGATTAGGAGGCACAGATTAACTTTTGCAAGTACGAAGCTTTCAGAGCTATTATCAATTAATTCTGTTTCTAAACAAATTTTAGGATAATATTAATAGCTTGATAGGATTGTGGTCCTGGAGACCGCTGTCAAAATCCTGAGAAAGTGATGTTTAAAGAATGAAAACCTTGTTCTATTAGCTTTGAAGGTCATCCAGCTTTACCCACTCCAGTGCAAGGTGTATTTTTGGCATTTTAATCTACGTGGCAGAGGAGATTCCTGCTAAGAAACATCAGTAAAACGATTCTCTCGGAGTTTAGACAGCGATTTGTAAAACCAGAATTGAGAGTCAGCTCTCAATTGGACCTCTCAATGGGAGGGTTTTTAATGTGTACTGACATGGCTCTGGAGTTTATGTACACAAACACGTCCTGAGGTGTGAAATAATTGCAGTTTCTCTGTGTCTGGTGCTCCGAGTGTTCTAGTGCTGGTGGGATCACTCCTCCAGATTTGCACTTGCAATGAAAAGGAATCCAAGAATGAAACATTTCTTAGAGTCAGAGGCTTAAGAACTGTGCTGTCCTTGGACAGAGTGTGGCAGTACCCTGGACCTGAAAGCTCAAGTTGGGAATGAGAGAGATTTTTTCTTAAATGAGGATTTTTGCAATTTGTTTCCAGAGGTGATTTAAAGTTACGGTAGATTCTGCATTGGCTAAACCCCCAGTTTTTTATGTTGGGACTGGGTATTTCAGCAGGTCAGACAGAAGATCTGGGCTTAATTCCGGAATTGCTGAGAGACTTCTTGTCAGTGCTGTAGAAGAGGTCAAGCTACAGCCCTGCAGTGGTTTCTTCAGTCCAGGGACCTGTGGAATCCATTGGCTAAATGATGGTGGTGTGGGGAAAACTTCAGGAGCTGTTGCCATCTGTTTATCAGTGGTTTTTCTGGGTTAGGGTTTTTTTCTTAGATTTGTTTTGCTGCTTAGAAGATCTGGTGGAGCTGATGCTCAACTGAAGTTCATCTCCTGGCATCCAGAGAGCTGCGCTTCGCATCCTTGCCTGGTTATGTTTTGCAGTCCTGGGGGAAGGAGTTCTCAGCTCCATCAGAGTTTATCTGTGGAGGGGATATCTTTGAGCTTTAATTTTGCTGTCAGAAATAAAAGTGACTTTATACTGTGGGTTTAGTTGACACCCATGTTGTTACTAGAGAATCTGTAGAAATATCAGTAGATAAAACTGGTGGTGTCATCTGCTGACCTCGCTGAGAATGGCATTAGTGATACTCTTGGCCAGTATTTACTGGGAAATAAACCAGTCATTACACTTTCTGATGAGATTATGCTCTGAATGTCACTTCTCTGACAGTCTGTCTCATGCCACGCCGAGATAAGATCTCAGGCACAGATGACAGACTAACTTCAGAAATATTTCCTTTGATTTGACAGCCTGAATAATAGTTCTGCTAAAAGCCACAAAGACTGGGACAGTGACCTCTGGCTGCTGGGTGATACTGGGGTGATAAATGTACTAATGAGAGATAAATAGTTAACTACATTGGAGTGTTTTCTGTACCTTGTCAGTGGAAAGCAGAGGAGCTCTTGGGAGGGAAACCAGATAGGGAGCTGAAATTACAGGCATCTTATCAGAGCCAAAGGAGCAGCTTTCACCTCGTGTCTTTTGAGACACCAGAGGCTTTGGCAGGAAGCTCCATCCCTGGGGACAGCACAAGCCTCTGTTCATCCACAGGGATGGGAGCTGGGCAGTTCTCCTTTTCCATCCATCCCTGGGCTGGTGGCCGAGCCTGTGGCTCTGGCTTTGCTTTCAGCATCCTTTGGAGAGGATCTTTGGGAGCTGCTGTGGAAGGAGCTGGGCCCAGCTGCCTTTGCAGCCGTGTCCTCCCGCCTCCCTTGGCTGCACAACCGCTGCTCTTGGCACGCGTGGGGAGCTGGACCAGGGAGGCAGCCGGGCACAAAACATTCCTGCAAAAAGGGAATGAAGGAGAGGATGGGAATCATTCCCTTTGGTCTGTGATTAAATTGTGTTAAGCTGGACTGCAGCCTGAGTTTCGGGGAAGATGAATCTCCCATTCCTGGAAGTGTCCAAGGCCAGGCTGGGTGGGGTTGGAGCAACCTGGGATAGTGGAAGGTGTCCCTGCCCGTGGCAGGGGGTGAAATGGGATGATCCTCAAGGTCATTGCACCCCAAACCATTCTGTGACTCTCTGGTCTCCAGCAGAGGAGTTAGAGCCCCAACAAGAGCACCAGGATGTTTCATTCGCAGGTGATGCTCTCACAGGGATGGAAGTGGGAACCTGGGGATGCAAACACGAAGAGAAGTGAGGGAGTGATCTTGCAGCATGTCTGCTGTTCTCCAGTAAACACCCATCTGTGTATTCTTCTCTCTTATCAATTGCAAGGTCAGTTATCCCTCCTCCATAGGAGTGTGTTCCCTGTGTCCCCACGCCTGAGTGGCCTCACCTGAGAGTGATTCTGCTGCAGCTGCACCATGAATTGTTACCCTGCAGCACATTTGAGCCTCTCCACTTGGAACCCCTGCCACTTTTGGAACTTTTAACCATTAGATCATGCTATATACTGAGCATTTTGCCAACTTGGGGTTTTTGGATCAGTTTTGGGGGGCTTTATCTCGTTGCTTATCCAGCCCTCTGGAAAAGCACCGACCCTGCCCATCCTTCTGCCACCCTGCGGTTGTTGTTTCAGATATTTCCCTGGCAGCTGCAAAGCTGATAGGAAGCAACAAAACTTCCACTGTGGATTATCAGGAACACTACTGAGGCATTGCTTTATGCATCTGATACCTCAGCCTCGAGAACAGAAGTTTAAAAAAAAAAAGATTGGCAGCTATTGCAGGAATTCAGAGAGGGGCACCTTGGTACAGAGTCGGGGGGAGGCTTCTCCTTCCATTACAGAGCCCTGGGCTGAGATGGATTCCCTCTCCATCATTGTCCTAAGCACATTATCCCTGAAAGAAAGAGGGTTTCTCTGAATCTGCAATTTTTCTAGGCATCAGTGTTATTGAAATGAAACGGCTTCAAGGATATCTACATTCTTTACCATCATATGGATTCTCATCTCATGTAAATTATTTGGCCACTTTTCATTTTAATCCTCCACTGTCATTTTCTACAAAAGAGATCATTTGGTTTCTTCATGGAAGGTATTCAGCTGACAGCTGCCCTTTGTCTAGAAAGCAATGTGCCTTTGCAGGAGTTACTTGTGCCTGCTCCTTTGCTTTTTTTCTTTCCTTTTAAGTTCATATTGCTTCATATTTTTCATCTGTAGCTTTCAGGAACTTTTCAGACTGTGAACAGGCTGAGGTTTGTGGCTGTGAAGGGAATTTCAGACATCCTGCATTCTTTCCCTGTGTACCTGGCTGATAAGAAATGGAACTAGAGGCAGAATAATTAATTCACTGCAAGAACTGTAGTCCAAAAAACCCACAGTGTTTTCACAACTTTTGCATGAGCAAACAAAATAGTCAGTGATGAAGTCTTGATTTTTCTTTTTTCCATGGCTTCCCTGTCTAGAATACTCAATTATTCTCAGCTGCTTTCCAGAAATCACAGATTCATATAATCCTAAAATCATCATTAAAAAGACCTTTAAGATCATCGAGTCCAACCATCAGCCAGCATCGTGTCCACCACTAAACCATGTCCCCAAGTGCCACATGGTGGGAGGTTTTAAATGTTGGGCTTTGTGTCAGGGTATGTCACCCACAAGACCTTGATGGGATGGGAATGAAACGTGATGTGTTCATAGAGTGTTCAGGGAATCAGGAGGCTGAGGAGGAAAATCAGCAATTAGGGTTGGATATTTTGGGTTGCCTGGATCTGTGAGACCTTTTCCTTTCAGAGTATGAGCTCTTGATAAAGCAGCTTGCACTCCTTCAAACACTAAAAGCACAATGTGGTCATGGAGAGGAACAGTATGGCCTCAGTAATGGCCTTAAGCTGGAGGGGGGAAGATTTAGGTTGGATTTTGGGGAGAAATTCTTCCCTGTGAGGGTGGTGAGACCCTGGCGCAGGGTGCCCAGAGAAGCTGTGGCTGCCCCTGGATCCCTGGAAGTGTCCAAGGCCAGGCTGGACGGGTTTGGAGCACCCTGGGGTAGTGGAAGGTGTCCCTGCCCATGGCAGGATGTTGGAACTGAATGATCTTTAGGGTCCCTTCCAACCCAAAAACCATCCTGGGATTTAGTTATGAGGAGAAAATTCAGTTTTGGGGAGCACAGGTTGAGAGCTGGCCGAATTTATAGGGAGGTTGAATGTGTGGGGGAAGGAGAAGTCACATCATTAGTGAGGATAAGGAATAATCCAGCAGGGGGAAGGAGAGTCGAGTTCTAAAATTACTGTCAGCTGCAGAAACAGAGTTTTAACTGCTCCAGTAGTTCCCCTTCCAGCTGGTACCCACTTGCCTTTGTGATCCCCACTAAAATGTCACCGTGACCAAGACAGCTGCCTGACAGCTCACTGAGATTTTTGATGCGTTTTCATAATTCACAGATTTAGGATGAGAAGAATTTCAGATTTTCAAGTGAAAATCGCTTTTCTTGTAGAAATTTTTAGACATTTTGCATGAAAAGATCAGAAAATTGTATTTGAATTTAAAGAAAATGTTTCAGAATTACGAAAAATTTGTCAGGCAAATGAATTGTTTGTAACGTAGTTGTAAAATGTTTAGAGATAAGAATTACTGGTTTGGCACTTTCTGAGTCACAAAAATGATTGGAATACACAAAACTTCCTCATTTGCTGGAAGAGGTGTCTCATTCACAGTCCAGTTCTGGAAGTTGGCTCCATCACAGGGAGATTTCCTGAGAATTGTAAGCAGGAGCTGAAGTTGTGTCGTTGCTAGAAAATATTTTTTGCTGTTTGTTTGTGCCAGCAAAAGCCTGGCTGTGGTTTGATAAAGGGACAGAGTTGAGTTAGGTGGCAAGAGAAGGGTCACTCGTGGCTCTTGTGTTGTCTTTGTTGCATTAATTGGGGTCTCAGTTTCTTGCATCAACAAGAATGGGCAGTTCATGGACACGCTGACTGATCATTTTATGTATTTTGTATAATTTCTTCCATAAATGTTCACTTTGTACACGTGCTGGTGGCCTGGATTGCTGGTTAGGACTGCAGGGCAGGCAATGTGTTCATGTAAATAACAGAGCAGCAGTTTTCAGCTGTGCTCTCTTGATGTTCCTTTATCTCAGGGTGCTTAAAAGAGGAAATGATTCCTGGCTCTGGGCAGAGCGCAGCGCTCTGTAGGTGGGAGAGCTCAGGTGTTGTCATGGGGCTGTTGGACTGGGATCCTGAGCTTCTGCTTCCATCACTAACTGCTGGAAAAGGCATTTTCTGCTGTGTTTTCCAAGCTCTCCATTCCTGAAAATGCACCTTTGTACAGAACACGACCCCTTTGAACAGAAATTTGCCAGTTGAGATAGACACACACATCACTTCAAAGGCTGGAAGCACAGAAAGGGGATAGAGATGGCAGAGGGAAGAATATACTTTAAAAATACCATGTCCAGAGGGCGTGATGTTCATTCCAAATTCTCCTCAGGCTGAGCAGAGACACCAGTCCTGTGTCAGGGAGCTCCTCCTCTCATTACACCATCCCCTTAATTCCAGCAATTAGTTCACTCTAATAGTGGAAGTGTTGGCTGACAAACTCCCAACTTTGCCAACACTTGAACTAAACTTTAAGGCAGAGGCTGCCCTTCATTTAGAGAAGATTGAGCTGTTCCTGTGCTTCCAAGCCAGCAAATCACCTTGAAGTACATGACTGGTGCAACTCTCTGAGCTGATGTGTGATTTCTCTTACTCACTGAGTAGCAACTTTGAAATAGGACCCTGTTTGTGGGCGTAGCAGTGACTGGAAATGACTCTGTGAACAGTGGGATGAAGTAGTGGCACCTAAAATTCAACCTGAGTGTTCCGAGTTTGGACAGAAACAGTTCCTGTATGGAACTGAATCCAGATTTCCATAGAAAGTAACTGGGGCCAATCCACTGGGTGAGAAATAGAAGCATGGAAAATAATAATTGCCTCAATATGCCTGAATCTCCTACTACCAAATGATCTACAGTTAAGGAAAGATGTGATTTTCAAATCCAGAGCAGCTGTCCAACAGCCGGACCTGCTGCTGATCAAAGTTGATAAAAGAAATCCTAGGATTATACATGATGGATAATCTACAGAAAAAACAGTGGTAGTCCCTGCTCGTGGTGTGATTATCAGAGTCCATTGAAGTAAACAGGACTTTTTGTTGGTTTTAATGCAGATCTGATAAGCTCTGTGGAATGTAAATCAGTTCATTAAAATTTGCAAAGCGGTTCCATGAAGTAAAAGAGGAGGCAGTTTTAACTTTTATAGGATGTTTACTGCATATAAAGTACAATAAAATCACAATTATTCCAGAAAAAATACTGTTAGAAACGTGCTGTACTCAATGTGTCGTTCTGAGGAAGATTGAAAAGTTCTAAATTGTGGTTTTAAAAAAAATAATCTGGCTCTAGAAATTGTCCTGTGTAATTTCATAACATCTCCACACCGTATCTGTCTCTGCAGTATTCGTGGGGTTTTGCATAATACAGACATTAAAAGTATGTGTGGATGTGTATATATTAACAAATATTTATGAAGAGGGATCAAAAGAAATGTTAAACAGCTCCTTCTACCTCAGCTGGGGGTGTGTCAGGGCAAGAACAATAAATAAATGACAATAAACAAAGTCAAAGGCCTGTGGTGTCTCAGAGATGATGCTTCACTCGACAGTCTTAACTGATATCCATGGAATTGCCTACTTTTTTGGGTGTCCTAGTACAGTATTCCGAATGCTGGGATAATACTCATTTATCTGAGGGATTTGGGAAGTTCCCTTCATTCCATGTGGACCCAAGTGCAGGCTGATATTACTTTATCCATAAAATTCACTGTGTCCGTGGTACCTCTGGAAGAGTGATGCATAAATCAGCAGCTGACACCTTTTAGTGGAGCTGCTTTGGAGCCTTCATGCTCTGATTTCTTAAAAACTTTGTTTTTTCCCCTTTCTGCAGTTACTTCAATGAGAATCAATATCCCGACGAGGCAAAGAGAGAAGAAATTGCCAACGCCTGTAATGCAGTTATACAAAAACCAGGTGAGGAGCTGCTGGGGGGTCCTTCCCTAAAACCAAAGATTTCAGCACCTTGGGGTCTCAGACTGAGGTTTGCAGGACAATCACAGAATCATTTAGGTTGGAAAAGACTTCCAAGGTCATCAATTTTTGACGGATAAAGCAGGTTTGTGGAGGAGGAAGGAGCTCAGCTCTTGTGGTTTTCAGTATTTTACAGCTTCCAGACAGGGATCTCATATTAGAACCTGAGTGCTAATGGAGGGCCTTGTCTTTGAGTCAACAAGTTGCATTTTCCCTGTTTCTGGAGAAGTCATACTTGGGAGAGGAGCATGAATATTCAGTGTTAGTGGATGCACCTGCCTTTCCTTAGTTTTGCTAACCAAACATTTACATAGATTTCAGAACTTGTGTTTTGGATATATTTAGATTTCATACAACCAGAATAAAAATTAATGAGAAGGCAGCTAAGGCGTGAGTCATGCACATGGAATCACAAAATTATTTAGGATGGAAAAGCCTCTGGGATCATCGAGTCCAATCATTCCCCCAGCGCTGCCAAGGCCACCACTGAGCCATGTCCCCAAGTGCCACATCCACAGGGATTTTAAATCCCTCCAGGGATGGGGAATCCAGCACTGCCCTGGGCAACTGTGCCAGGGCTGGACAGCCCTTTCCAGGCAGGAATTGTTCCCAATATCCAACCTGAACCTCCCCTGGCGCAGTTTGAGGCTGTTTCCTCTCATCCTATCCCGTGTTCTCTGGGAGAAGAGACAGAGCCTCACCTCATTGTCCTTTCAGGGAGTTGTGGAGAGCTGGGACTGTCACAGGATAACACAGGATCAGACCAGTTTAGAATGGAAGTGACCTCTGGAGATCATCTGGTGAGGCAAGACCAGCTTAGATAAGATTGTTCAGTTTTCAGTATCTCCAAAACTGGAGGTTTTCCCACCTCCAGACCCCTGCTTGACAATGTTGAGCACTCTCATGGCAAAGTACTTTTTCCCTAATACCTGCTGAAAATTTCCCTGGAAAATCTATCAGGTAGAGGAGCAGGGAGCTGAGGATTTGATTCCTGGCTGTGCCTCTGGTTTGTGGAGCAACTCGGAACAAAGTGCTGCAAGGCCGTGTCAGGGAGCAGTAAAATCTTGCCAGTGGTGCTGATGCAAAGCATTAGGCAGCAGCCAAGCTATCAATTTCCAGAGTTTGCTTTCTTTCACTTGTCTCATCTCTCCTAACTTATTTAAGTGTGCAGATTGCTGCAATTACATGGGTGTTTCGTATGCTGAATAAATAAACTTTGAGAAGGAGTCAGAAGCAGGGAGGGGGCTCATCCCTGTGCAGCCTGCAGAGGTCTGAGGATGCAGATATGGGGAATATTTTATATAGGGCCAAGGGCAACTGGAGAGGTTTCCAGGATGTCCTTGGAAAATTGAATCCCTCCAGTCTTCCCTCTTTTTACTGATGACCAGAAAAAGGCATCGTTTTCTATAGCTGCCTTCTGGGTTTTGGGAATTTTTTTTGCTGGTTTAAGTGTAAAAATCCAGTGATCTGGTTTCCAGCATCCATCCCCGTTCTCCCAAAAGATCCCAAGTGTCCTGGCACTGTTGGGAGGCTGTGAGAAAGGAAAGCAGCTTGCAGGGGATGCCACAAAACCTCTTCATTCATTTTCCTGCTGAAGAAAATCGTGGAACTGTACCCTTGTGACACATGGTGAGAGAAGGAGCCCCAGGGATGGGGCTTGTGGCAGGGCTATGGCTGGAATTTCAGTTTTTGGAATCTCAGTTTTGTGCTCAAACTGGAAAAGCACAGCCCTTCATTCTCCCGTGGCTCTGGACTGAGTTGCTTGAAGCTGCAAAGAAATTCCTGTATTTAAGGTTTTTAAAAACCAGAAGAAAGGAGATATTTGGCAGTTGGTGCCACAGCACCTGGACACAGGACTCAGGCCCACATGAGATTCACTTCTTTCTCAGTTGAAAGAACTTGCCAGTGCTGCCTGTGTTTCAGGGGTTTATCCCACAGAATCCCAGAGTTGTTTGGGTGAGCAGGGACCTCACAGCTCATCTAGTTCCAACCCCAGGACAGGGACAGGGACACCTTCCACTAGCCCAGGTTGTCCCAAGCCCCATCCAACCTGGCCTTGGACATTTCCAGGGATGTGGCAGCCACAGCTTCTCTGGAACTCAGTGAGTAACCACACTGTGCTATTATTTTTTCCCTCTGTTGCTTTCCTAGGAAAAAAGTTATCAGATTTGGAGAGAGTTACCTCCCTCAAAGTGTACAACTGGTTTGCCAACAGGAGGAAGGAGATCAAGAGAAGAGCCAATATCGGTAATGTATCACAGAGCCTGCCTGCAAGGCTTGGGACTTGCTCAGGAGAGGTGGCAATTACGTAAGAATAAATTAGTGAAAGCACCAGAGGTGCTGACAGCCTCAGGAGAGTTGTGGAGGAATTATGAAAATGAGTCTCTTGCTGTTCCAGATTTTGGGTAAAATACGTGTAATTTGTAGAATTCTGTCATCAGTGCAGGAAAAGCGATGCAGTTACAAAGTTTTACTGTAAGATCAGCTTTAAAAAGCAAAATGAGAATTTTGTTGGTGGAAGGAGAATTGTATTTCCTTCCTTTGAGTATCCAAAGTCAAATCTGAAACGAAACCTCAAAACTGTAAATGAGGGAGATAGAGATGTTGGCAGGTTCACAAACTCAGCGTGGTGTTTATCCTGGTTATACCTCTGCCCCTGACAGCTTTCCAAGGATTTGCCCAGCGACAAGTGGCTGGAAAAAAAGCCATATTTTTTGCTGATGATCAGGATAAAACAGAAATCACTTCAGTGTTAACCCTGTAGGTCCTTAGCTGATTGTAAGGAAATCCAAAGTGACTCTGAACTTGTGGGAAGGAGACCCTCTAATATGGATAAGGCGTTCTAAGGAGAATAAATCACCTCAGTGGCCAGGATTCAACAAACTCCTGCCATTCATAAAAAATTTGGTGCCCTTACTTAGATACTATGCAGAATTACTTTTGCAGCACATAGGTGAACAGACATCCATCCCTGCTCATTTCCAGTATTTTTAATTATTTCAAATGTTCCACTATTTTACCTTTTTTCTGAATAAGAAAAAACCCTCATTTTACATCATTTAACACATTACCGAAGTTTAACTAAATTTATTTTTCTGCAAGTAAAAATGGTTTCTCAAAGGGGTCGGGGCAATAAAGCAAACTCAGTCCAAGGTGGGTGGAGTTTAGTGTTTGGGGAGGAAGTTTGGAAAGAGATTAAAAAGAACCAAAGGGAGCTTTAGATATATGGATCCTACTGGAAGATGGATTTGTGTGTTTTCAAATCCCTGAAGCGCTTTCAGAAATTTCTCCCATCTATTTTCAGACACTCCCCACCCCCTCAAGTCCTGCCAGTCCAAACTACGGGGGAAGATTTACAGGGAATGCCTTTGCCACTCCAGTACATTAGAAATTACACTGATTTCTATTAGCACTGGCTGGAAAACAGGGATTTTTACTCACAGACAAGTCTGGTAGTTGGCAGGGAAGGGTTTTCAGGCAAACCAGTGTTTGTACCTGTGCTGCCTTCCCAGAAAACGGAGAGTGAAGAGGAAGGGGCTAAGAACTAACTCTGTCTCCTGTTATTCTAACTTCCTGAAAAAGGGAGAAAAAACCTAGTTACTTTAACTACTCCAATGCATCAGATAAATGAGGGATCCATTTGCTTTTTTCGAAGAAGCAGCAATCCTGGAGAGCCATGGAATAGATGTACAGAGTCCGGGAGGTCATTCCAACAGCGACGACGTGGATGGCAACGACTACTCGGAGCAGGTGAGCACCCGAGCCTCATGGGCCAAAAAGGGAGAACTCAAACCACCCAAAAAAGGGCCCTTTTGCCTCTTGAAAATCCTGTTTTGTTTGGCTTTTGTGTCATCGTGATGGGGAAAGGGCGAGCATCCAGCACTGACCCACGGGGATTTGTTGCCTCCCAACAGGACACTTGGCAAGTACGCAACGGGGAGGAGGAGGGACGATGTTCCGAGGGAGGCAGAGAAGCAGAGAAGGTAGAAGAAGACAGGAGGATCTGCTCCAAACAAGCAAGTTACACCCTTCACACCACACACAATGTCTGAGACACGGCAGGAGAGCCTCACCTCAGCCAGGGCCCCGCCGCCCCCTCGCTCTCCTTCCCTGGCAGTCTGAGTTACCCTCCCTCAGGAAGGGATGGGCAGGTCTTTCACAGTCCTGTGTGTCAGGCACCAGCAGTTACCCCTGAAAAGCTGGGCACCTCTTGCACCTCTGATTTCTTTCTGCAAGAAAGGCCCCGTTCTAGCCAGGGCCACACCTGCTGTGAGCTGCTGACCCAGCCCCAGACACGAGCAGGAGGGAGCCCTGCCCAGGACACTTGAGAATTCCTTGTGCCAGCCCTTCCCAGCAGGATTCTGAGCACTGAGCACCCTCCTGGAAGGTCCTGAGCTCCTTCTGTCTGTTCTGTGGGAGAACCTTTCAGGAGCTTCTCAGGATCATCCCTCAGACACTGACAGACAAAGGATGAAGGGTGGGGGGAAAGGATTTGATTTAACTAAACTCTGACCTTTATTTGGCCTATTCCATATTGTTCTGCAACAATGTGCCACTATTTGGATTGTTTACATATTATCTTTTTTTTGTTGTTGTTGTTGTTGTTTTTGCATTTTAATTCTTGCCTGTTCTCTCTTTTTCTTGGTTATTTTTAACCCTTGACAGCAACTTCTTTTTTAAATTCTCTAGCAAAAGAATACCCCTTCCCGCACTCTGAGCCCTCACCTACCCTAAAGTTGGTGACCCTTCCTTCACACACCTTCCTGACAGGTATTGCATCCCCTTCCCAATTTTCCCAGTGTTGGCCAAACCCCCCAGGGCTGTGCTTGTGCTTGGCACCAGTGACTCGACCAGTTCACTCACCTGCTTTTGAGAGGAGATGTTTCTGTGCTACCCCACCAGCTGGGCTGCATCACTTTTCCCTGCCTCTTTTGGGAGAAGCAGGGAGTTCTCCCTCTCCAAAGGCTGCTGGTGGAGTGGAATAGCAGCTGAGTGTCCTGGAATGAGTCCCTGGCACACTTGGCTCTGGCCCAGTACAGCAGATCCCTGGCAGAGGCATCCCCAGCTGCTCTGCTCCTGATGGGTATTGAGACCCTTTTTATAGGTCAGCACCAGCAGATTTGGTGGGACCAACTTTTGTGGCTCTCAGTGATGAGAGGCTGCTCTGTGGCTGCCATAAAATATTTAGAAACCACTGCCAAGCCCAGAAAATTCCCTGTCAGACAGGTACAGGACCGGAATACTGAGGTGGAGCGTGATGTAGGCTCCCAAACTATGTTTTTCTTCTGTGCATTAACCAGCATGGTTTGAAAAGAGAAATAAATTGGTTATTAAAATTTAAATATCTTTGTTTAGAGGCCTTAGAAGTGACATTTCTCAGTAATCTGGCTGGGCTCCTCCACGAGGTGTAATTAGTCATTAGCAGCAAAGCAGATTAAATGGCAAGTTCTCCTGATGACCATTTAACATCCTTAGCAGTTAAACCCAGAAATTCTGTTTTCCACAGCAACACTTAAACTTCAATAAACTTCAAAACACAGAGTTCATCTAAATACTAACAAAGTGCCTAAACCCCCAGATTTTAGGGCTCTGAATTTGTACCACAGTAAAGATTTCTGAGAGGCCTAAAAGTGTTTGACATCAAAGTATTTACCAGACCCTTGTTATAAATGAATGAATCCTTCTAAATAATCTCAGGATTTTACCAATACCTGGCTTTTTTTTTTGTCCTCCTCAACATTTGCCACCCATCATCTTAATTTTAAAATGCTCTATGCACGTTTTAAATTTGAAATCACGCAAGTTCCTCACTTAAAGGCTGTTGGGAGACTGATAAATGTTTATAATTTCCTTTCTGTAAATAAAAATAATTTTAAAATCCTGCAAGATCACAGGGGGATAACTATTAGTGCCCTGTTTTAAAGAGGGGAAAACACCACGATTTTTCCCAAAGTTCCATATTTGATTTATGGTGGTTCCAGTCCCCTTCAGTCACTGGTTTTCTAGCATTCCCAGAGTTTTCCAGTGTCTTTTTCCCTATACCTTTGTGAATTCAAGGTCTTTGCAGGATACTGGCTTGGACCCAGGGTTAGGCTCAGTTTGTGTCCTGGTTCTGGTCAATAGTTACAGAAAAAGTACTTACTTAATATCTATAGAATTCATTCTAGTAACTTCCAGCTTCTGGAAGTCAGTAGTTTTGAGAGGCTTCCTGAGTTTCCATAATTTGTAGCAGACTAATTTTCCTTGGATTTGTCAAACCCCTGCCTTTATAAAGCCATTTTTGCGTTTGTCTGATGTAAAAATCAGTGAATCCTGAACTGAACTGTGCTAAGTGAAGCAGTGCTTCCCACTGCTGCCATGGAACACGTTATCATTGCAGCGAGTGCCTTCGCTTATTAGATCATAAAAACCCGTGGACAATTGTCCTCTTATTTTCCAATTATTTGTAATAAACATTTATCATATCAACCATCAGCCATTTTTCTTTCCCAAACTGGAGGACTTTGACTCTGTTTAGCTTCTTCTCGTGAGGAAACGTCTTCCCTTGGGATGTTGTTTTCTCTGCCTTTTCGACTTCTGTTGTGGCATCAAAATAGAATCAGAGAACCACAGAATGCTTTGGGTTGGAAGGGACCTTAAAGTTCATCTCTTTCCACCCCCTGCCCTGGCCTGGGATGCCCATGGGATGTCCTAAATAGGGTGACCAGAACTGTATTTTCCAGCTATAAGCATGGACCTGTGCCGTGGCTAGTGATTCCTGTCTTAATTTGCTTTCCTGACTTACCTGGTGTATCACTTCTATCTTTATAATTCAATATTTTCCTTCAGAGCTGAGTCCCCCACTCCCTGCCTTGCTTACCTTTGTCTGCACAGTGAGGGAAGTCATTCCAAAACCCACTTTGTGAACCCGCTCTGTCCCCCCACAATCACTCGGCGCATTTGTTTCTCCGCTGTGGTTCTGGACTGGTGGAATAACCCTGCTTCTCTCTGCTCCTTCCCACATGATTCCCAGGATGACAGCACTAGCCATAGTGACCACCAAGACCCCATTTCCTTAGCCGTGGAGATGGCAGCAGTCAACCACACCATCCTGGCGCTGGCCCGGCAAGGAGCCAACGAGATCAAGACAGAGGCTCTCGACGACGACTGATGCCAAGAAAGGGGAGGGTCAAAGCAAGAAGTAACTTAGTTTTAGACGTAGCACCTTAGCAGACTTTCCTCGGTCCTTAATATGTGTTCTTACAGTATAACTTTGCAGTTTCTTGTACGTCAGTTAGCTGTTAGGGTCTTGTTCTGTGAAGATGGCATGGTGCCCTCAGCCTTTGCATATACTCTCTCAGTATTAATTCCCAATAAATAATCAATCAACCAACCAACCTCCCTCTCCCGGCCCCCAGTGGCTAGAAAGATAAAAACAAAAACACAAAAAAATCTTGCTGCTCTGTCTTAGCATTCAAAGTGCTTCCAGGTATTTTAGACAGCCCTCAATTACAAGTCTTAGGCTACACTTAAAATCTTGGATAACCTTAGAGATGGTGTTGAAACCGATAGTCCGTAACGCTTTCCCTTCCCTGAGACTGAAAGGATGCAAGCTGAGGTAGTGGCACAGGGTCGATGGACACCAGATTGGGAGTATCAACAGAGAGTAAAAAGAACACTTAGAAACCCCACTCCAGCATGGGAATAAATGATTTCCAGCTGCAATAAGCCGTGCCTCACTGGTCATACAGTGACTCCGTTTACTTTCGGGTGCTGTGCTGAGAATGTCCATTGGAAACACATTCCCACATTTCGGTTGATGCTCACATATTCAACACAGACATCCTCTACTCTCACAAGCTGCGTGGCTTAGTGGAGAAGTGCTGCCTTCTGCCTCTGGGACCATGGTTGAAGCCCAGCCTGGGATCAAATGAAAAATGAGCTGAATGTCTAATGGACAACAGTCCACTTCTCAGAACCACTGCTCGTTCTTGGCATGGCTGGTAGTGCCTGCTCAGAAGAGGTCTAGACTCTTACCCATCTGTCATTAACAATTTCACCTTTAATTCCTCCTCTCTCACCTTTTCTGTCCCCACCCTACTCCCCTCTCCACTTTGCCACTTTCGAAAGCAATGTTTTCCAGGAAGGTTGTTAAGGTCCTAAAATGGGTGAGTGGATCTTTACACGTCTGTGTAAGTAATGCCTACGTCCTGACTAGCCTGAAAGGTTACTGGAGAATGCGACATCTGACCTTTGCTAGATAACCATCAGAGCATAAATGTTCTCCTAAATATGAACTTTTTTTGTTTGTTTAAAGGCAGGAGGATCTCTTTCCTGAGAAATGGGGTGTGAATGTTTTGTGTTCTCTTTACTCTGTCTTTGTTAAGGTGTGAGAAAGCTCTACTGCTACGAGCAATTTAATTAATAATTGGAAGCCATACTGATAATGGATGTGGTAATATTTGTAAAGCAAACCTACTCTAAGTAGCAGGAACTAATGGAATTGTTTTCCTTGATCATATGTAGCACTTTTGTTACTTTTTTCTTAAAGATATTTATATTTGATAAGTCTTTTTTTTATCATTTGAGAATTCCAAATACCAAACAGCAAACTTGCATTACAGAGTCACCCTGCGATCACCTTGTCATCTAGTATCTAAATGATGAACTGTGTGTGCATCTAAGAAAATTACATCTGCTAGCATTGTGTGGAAATGATCTCCTGGCATCCTGATAAAATGATATGTTGCTGCCGGTAAGAGGAAACATTTTGATGGAAACAGCACGGGAAGTGTTAGAGACGGGCAGGGCTGTGTTACATTAACAGAGAACAAATTAAAAACCTATGGAAATTTTTGTATAGAGGTACATCTATAAAAGTTTGCATAGTGATTCCTCCACATTCCACTTCATCTTCCCAGTTGGTGTGGGAATAGCTTAAAGAGAGGAAAACAGCTCGGTCTGAAGGATGGGTTTCCCTTTGCCCCCCTCCACTTTCGAGGTGGAGCAAAGGGAAGTTGCTGTTACCTTGTTCTCATCCCTTTCTCCCTCTGAACTCTCAAGAGAGCATCGTGACCCCTCCAGTGTGGCTCCTCAGCAGGTTTTGAGCCAGACTGAGCCCTCCAGATCAGCTTCCCCTCTGTCCATCTGGAGCAAACTGCTCCCCCAAGTGCCGAGGAGATCCTGTGCTCTCAGAGGCCACCGCGGTGCCACCTCTTTGTCCCTTTGAAGATCTATAGGTAGGGCTTGGCCTCGGCTTCCACTTATGGATTTCGTTGGAAAATTTATGTGCTTTCCTTAGATATAGATCACTGGAGCAGAATGAAGCCATCTTTTTTTTTTTTTTCTGTTTTATTGCATTTCTTGAGTAGGCAAATTCATGAGTAGCGTCAGGGCGGACTCAGGAAAGGCAGGACTTGGATCAGTGACCATTGCACCACTGCAGTTATTTTCTTACTGCCTGCATGAATGTTTTGGTACTAAGGAGTGAAAGGATGGGGAGAGCTTTTATTTCTCTTTTTGCACAGCAGAATGATCGCGCAAACTCGAGCCTTAGTGGAATTTTACCTACTTATTCATTCCACAGTCACACACTGAGCTGACAAGCAACATCCACGATTTATAGTAAGGAGATTTTAATAATCGATGACCTCTTTACGTTGGGCTTGCCACCACCATTTGTTCTGGCTGTTTCATTTTAAAAAGAACAGACTCAAACTGTTGGACAGCTGCAGTTTTAAAAGAAATATTGCTTACTATGGTATCTGTAAAAAAAAAAAGGGCATTGTTTGAGGCTTTGCCTTTTTAAAGCAATAGGGAAGAATAAAAATAATATTAGAACATCTGTATCCTGATTATAGGTTCATGTGATGCAGGATCAAAGTAACACCACTGAAATCGTGTGTCTGTACCATCTAATGGAGAATAATCTGGTCTTAATTCTGTTTGTCACTGTCAGGAAGCTGCTGACATCCCACAGCAGTATCTTCTCTGAAGGTTAGACAGGTAAAAAACCCCTTGTGAGCGACTGGAGATGGGCAGATCCTCCTGGGCTGTAGCTTCCTGGTAAATACCAGTTTTCTGCCTTCCCACATCATCATTTTACCAGGGAAAATATCAAATACCTGGGGAATCAGCCCTTTGGTTCCGTGGGGTCAGTGTTTGGGGTGTGTCTGTTCTGGCTTCTCCTTGGGCATCGAGAGGTACGAGGAGCGAGAGGGACCTCAGAGGAACGAGAGGGACCTCAGCTGTCCCCAGGGTGCTCCTGGCAGGCCGTTCCCTTCATTTGGAAGTTCAGAGTGAGCCGTTTGCAGCTGGTCAATCCCTTTTTGGTTTGAGGTGAATTACCTGTAATGGGACAGATGCTGGTGTGATGGTACCGAGACAAGCGAATGTGATCTGGAGTAAGTGAAAGAATTGGTGGAGGGTGTGTCCTGGAATTCAGCCTTTCTTCTGGGGGGTTTTCCACCATGTGGGAGTCGTCTTTGTCTTTCTATCTATGGCTTTCCTTGGGAATGAAGCCTCATTTTTGTAGCACTGCAATGGAGTGGCAGTTTGTTGTAGCCAGTCTGGAATCACTGCAGTTTGTTCTCTGTGGGTTCCCTTGAAGTGGCTCTGGTGGCAGATCCGAGCTACCTTTTTGTTCTGTGAACAGAGAAGAAGTTAATTTAAGAAGCTCCTCATCTGTGATGGTCACAGATTGCTTTTGCCTTCGTAGAGTGAGTTGTGGCTGATATTTTGTCCCTCATAAAGTCCTTTTACTTGAGTTGTCTCTGACCGTCTTCTTAAAACAACAATTTCTACCTCCACTTCTTTTCTGAAAGGTTTTGGTGTTGGGCTTTTTTTAGTTCCCCCACCTTTTTCCTGAAGTACGAGATCCCAAACGTTTGCAAAAGCCTCATGAGTTGATCAAAGTCGGCAGATTTGTTTTCTGTGGATCTTCTGAACACTCTGCAGACACATGTGTGGTTATAGTGAAACCTGTGCTGGATGTGAGTCTGCAGTGCACCCTTGCAGCAATTAAGGAATCTCACTGAGAGCCTTCAGGAGGTCATGGAAGGGGTTTAGTCCCCTCTGTCCCATCATTTGTGGGACCACTGTGTGAGCAATGGAGAGATGGGAAGGTTGGAGCACATGGCACGTGGTGGGAGATTGCAGGAGCTGGGTTTGTCCAGGCTGGCTCTGGGGACATCCCAGATTTTGGGGTTTAACTGTCTTAATAAAATAGTTTTAACTTGGGGGTCCAGTGCAGAGTCAGGAGTTGGACTTTGATGATCCTTGTGGGTCCCTTCCAACTCAGGATATTCCGTGATTCCAGAGAAGACGGAGCCAGGCTCTTCTCAGAGGTGCACAGCAAAAACCTGAGGGGCAGAGGGCTAAAGCTGCATTAAGGAAAATCCCAGATGAGCATAAGTAGAATTTTCATGCTCACTGGTAGAACAGTAGCCCAGAAAGGCAGTGAAATTCCCATCCTTGGGGATATTCAAAACTCAACTGGACAGGGTTGGATTAGAGACTGCAGAGGTCTCTTCTGACCTAAATGATTCTCTGACTCTGTGCACACCTGCTCAGGTTGAGGTGTTCCCGAGTTCTGATTTGTACATGTTGACTTGTTTAAAGAAGTTCTCTTAATTTTGTTGAGGGTTTTTTTCTGTTTTGCTGTTCATAAAAATTACCTTTCCTAGTTTACTAATAGAGAGGAGCTTTATTTGCAGGGTCTGGCTCCAGGCTCCAATCAAGCCATAAGTTAGAGATTTCATTAATTATTTGCTCTGTTTACACAGTTCTTCAGGGATATTTGACTTACTCTGTTTGTTTCATTGCCTAACATCAGACTGGTAAGTTTTTCATGGTTTTGTAACATTTGTGATTTGTAGATCAGTTTTCGCCTTCATTTGTGAAGATTTAGCTTTGTCTCGCTGCTGTGAGTGCAAGTGAAAAACTCCACATAGCTGAACCTATTTCAGGAAAAATTTGGGTTAACTCAAGCCCACTGGTGAACTACTGTGATAAGCCAGAAATTTTGGGTCAGTAAATCACAAATTGGTGATTATTAGAAGCTGAAAGGGTTTGACTGGGAAAAAGTCTGATTGTGCTAACTTGGGATCCTCCTTTCCTTAAGTGTTTGTTGTTGGCCACTTCAAGGAAAAACAGTGTGGTAGTTGAAACAGGTTTTATTTTTCGTATTGATAAACCCACTAAAAATATTGGTGTATTTTCCAAACTCAAAATTGCTGCCTTGATGCAGGATGTTGGTTCCCTGTGTGTGATCCTAACTAGAATCCAGAGCTGGAGTCACACTTCCCTTCGGAAATGACTAAATTCAGCGTGAGACTCTGCCCGTAATCCTGAGCTGTGGGTGTTCAGTTGGAGATGATTTCCAACCCCTCCCCTGCTTTATCCCTACTCATTTTAATTATAATTTTTAATAATGTTCCTCCTCCCACTCCAGCTCCATCATGGTGCAGCCCCCACTTCCCAGTGCTCATCAGCTTCTCGCAAACTCACTCTATAATTACCAGCAAACTTTAGGGGGTTTTGTCAAAACTTTGCTCTTATTTTATCTGAGTTTTCCCACTCAAGTAGCTCTTGCACTCTTTGAAGTTCTTTAACTTGATGATATTCTTTTGATCAAAGTCTTAAGCTTGTAGGCAATAATCTTTGGTTTGGTGCAGCTTTTGGCACTTGGCAGGAATCTTTGTTGGCAGGATCGGTCTTGAAGTTGTGTTACGTGTCAGTGACCTTAATATATGTTCATTCCCCAGATTTTGTGTGTGTTTGTAGCAGCAGTCAGGGGTTGGATCCTGATCCCAGCTACTTTAATGGAGTTTTGTGGAGTTTTCACTGTGATTCCTTGGAAGGGAAGGTTGATGGTCTGACCAAAAAAACACCTTGCAGTTCCCAGGAAGAGTTACAGGGAGATTTCAGCCTAAAACATTCCCCCTTGGGCATTTGAGCAGCTGGGATATTTACTCAGGATATTGGATCAGTTTTTGGCCAGAAGGGGTTTGGTACAGCCCTAAAACCTTCATTTCAGCCTCTCTTTTGCTGTCAAATTTATGGGGTTTAAACTGTCTGACTAAAGATGTTGCACATTCATGAAAACCAGAGGCGTTCTAGAGATGGCAGCTAAAATCCAAATTTAAAATACACTGAAATTATCTTTTTTCCTTTGTGAGAAATGTGTTACAACTAGAAGAGCGTGGTTGGGTGTTTTGAGGGCTGTCAGTGAGGTGACAGCGATTTGATGTTGGTTTTTGTCCTACAAATGTAAAGCAAATCAAGCCAGTGGAAGTTTATCTCAGTGGCAGCAGTGAGGCAGAGGGAGAAAAATTCAAACTCTTTGCTAAAGGATTTCTTGCTATCCTTGGCCTTAGGTTTTGTCACTTAAAAATAGCCTGGAATTGTTTTGTAGTTTATATTGGAGAATCATGGAATGGGTTGAGTGGGAAGGGATTTTAAAGAGTATCCAGTTCCAACCCCCTGCCATGGGCAGGGACACCTTCCACTAGCCCAGGTTGCTCCAAGCCCCATCCAGGCTGGCCTTGGACACTTCCAGGGATGGTGCAGCCCCGACTGCCACGGAGCTGGAAGAGGATTTGCCATTTGAAACACAGGGGAAAATTCACAAAACCTTTTAAACGCCCCTTTTCATCAGGCTGATGCAGAAAAATAACCAATGGGTTTGATGGCTGCAGCATGGAGCTCTTTCCCATTCTTTCAGGAAGGTCTGGAGTGCTCCAACCAGCAGCTCAAGCAGGAGTGAACTGAAGCCATTGAGCTGGAGCTGGCTGGTGATGGGCCTTTGATGTTTCTGTATGTGCAGAGCATCTCTCCCTCAGCTGCCTTGGCAGAAGCCTCCCTCTGCCATTTATTCCCCCTCTGCTCAATGGCAGCGGGTGTGTTCTGCTGATCAAAACATCCAGCACACTTGTGCTCAATCCTTTCAGGCTGCAGCCAGGGTAATTGGGATGGGCAGGATAAATGCATGGGAGTGTGGCAGTCACAGTGATGGCAGCTCTTTTGAATGGCTGGGTGTCCCTGACGGGTAATTAGCAGCTTTAGAACGACGGGGATTGGCATGGCCGTGATTAAAAGGATTTCTGTCTTTTCTGTGATTGAAAACAGGAGATCTCCCACCCCCTAATTCTCTTTAATACCAGTGTTATTAGTGACACTTGGAACACAGCTCCTCTGTAAACTTAAAGAATGACCTCAATGAATGGTGACTTACAACAGCAGGGACTGAACCGAGTTCAGTTTTCTATGCAAAGCTGCTCCTCCTGATTTTCTGTTCCCCGCTCCACGTGCGTGTCACTCCCAGTGAGTTTGGGAGACAAAGAGGACATTTGGTTGTGTGACAGCCTGGGGACAGATTGCCCAGGGCCTGGTTTAGCTCTTCTGGCTCGTTGTGGAGTTGTGGAGTTGAAGAGGATGAGCCGTGAACTCCACTGGACTCATCCCGAGGTTTCACCTGTCTGCAGGTGGAGGGTTCCTTGGAGCAGGGAATGTCCCTGGCTCTTGGGTGCCACTCCAAATTCCCATTCCCAGTGTCTGTTTGGAAGCCTTATCAGCACTTGTTGCCATGTTCTCCTCCAGCCCTCTGCTCTCTCAGTTAACACTGTGCAGTGATAGGAGCTAACTCCCCTTTTTCCTTAAAAAATCTCAAAATATCCCCTTGCAGGAGAGTTGGTTCAACACCATCCTTGCCATTCACCCAGGATATTTGGTGGTGACCCAAAATAGCATCATTTTCCCCTGATCTGTTGCTAGATTCTCCAAAATCTTACGCCCTTGGGAGTTCTGTGCCTTTGAAATCTGGTTTTTGTGAGTATCTGTTGTCCACTGAGCACTGCAGAGCCTGTGCTCCGTTTTTGCCCTTAAGTTTCTTGACCAGATTTTTCCACAGTGCTGTTCTCCACTTACCAAGCAGGTTTCCACATTTTTTTGGCATGTAAGGATGCTTAGAGGGACTCTGAGTCAAATTTAGTAAAACTTATTAGGTTCCTAACTCGCTAAAGAATTTAGGGACTTCCTTAGGCTCTTATTTAAATCTTCCAGTTACTTTTCAGCTTCTTTGCACTGAAATCCTTGTGAATCCCAGTTCAGAGCAGACCTGTGGCTGTGGGTACTTCAGTTCTTCCAGCACAGTTCCCACCACTACACTCACAGTAGCAATGGGAACAACTACTTTTTTAGAAAACACATTTTTAGATACTCACTTGCTGCTGTCACTGGCCTCAATTCAGCTTCCCATCCTCCTCTCCCTTCTCCTTAACTAATTAAAGTCTTCCATGTTATGGCAAGATGGCATATGTAGCTTAAATAACCCACCTCTTTAATTAAGAGGTTGGATTCAGCCTTCTGAGATATATTTGACATCATTTGAGATTTAAAAATACATTTTACTTACACAGTTTATCCGTCAGATCGCTCAAGGAGGGCAAAGAGGTAATGAAAGTAAATTATTAATTAATATTTCTCACCCAGTATATTCCATTAAGAATATTAAGCATTTGTTCCATTCCTCAAAGCACGTTTGACTTGGAATATAATTTTTTTTTTGAAGTCTGCCTGCTGATGAAGTTGCTGCTCTCTCTCTCTTTGACAGGGCTGTAGGCACAGGATGGAAAATACCCTCCAGGAGCTAACCAGAGCCAGGAATTCCAAATATCATCTCGCTGACCAGGTTTTCCATCTCATTTATGCATTATGAGCAGATCTTTTCAAGCCCCAAATGCTACAGACTATCCCTGACACATCCAAGCTGTTCTTACCTTGGAAAAAATTGATAAAATTATGGGATGAAAACAGCAGCAGGAGCGTCTCTGCTTCCAGTGGGATGGAATGGGATGAGTATGGGTTTGGAGTGGTGGAGGAATTCAAGATGTTGGTGGGAAAGACCCAGGGGTATTGCACAACATCTGGAACTGCTCCCTGAGAAGGAGAAACACCTTGGGATCTTTGTTGAGGAGAGAATTGAAGAGGTTTAGGAGCTGTTACCTGAGCCCTGCTTTTGTTCAGTTTCTCACAGAGGTGGTTCAGAGAATCCCGGAATGGTTTGGGTGGGAAGGGACATTAAATCCCATCCAATCCCACCCCCTGCCATGGGCAGGGACACCTTCCACTAGCCCAGGTGTCTCCAAGCCCCGTCCAACCTGGCCTTGGACACTTCCAGGGATCCAGGGGCAGCCACAGCTTCTCTGGGAATTCTATCCCAGCCACGCCCTCACAGCCAGGAATTCCTTCCCAATATCCCATCTATCCCTGCCCTGTGGCAGTGGGAAGCCATTCCCTGTGTCCTGTCCCTCTGTCCCTTATCCAGAATCCCTCTCCAGCTCTCCTGGAGCCCCTTTAGGCCCTGGAATGTGCTGGAAGCTCTCCCTGCAGAGTTGCCTCTCAGTTTACCAGACATTCCCACCTTGGCACACGGCTGCTCGTGGGCAGGAACAGTTCAATTCTAACACTTTAATTCACCACTTCCTTCCTTCAGAGCTCTTCATTTGCCCAATTCTTTCTTCCTTTAGAGCTTTTTAAGTTTCAGTCCTCTTTCTCCAGGTCCTTGGAGAAAATAAACGCTGTGGAGATGAGGGAATGTTTATAAATCCATTGGATATATGTGATAAAATTTGTAAAGAATGATGCAGAATAGAGAGACACTTTCAATTAGGGTTTGGGGCTTTCTTTTAATTTTTTTTTTTTTTAATGAAGTAGATGGAATGGGGAGTTTGCATCAGGATTGTGGGAGGCCACCCGACATTCAGGGTCTCCTTGTAGGTGGCAGACTGGCCCCTTCTGGCCTTAATTGTAAATCTGTGACTCCAAAGAGATAAAACGTGTCTTTTACCTTTAGAACTTGTTCAGAATATTGAATAATTTATAGAGATTTGAGTTCTGGAGGGGTTCTCTGCAGCAAGAACTTTCCATCAGAGAACACGTCGTGCCTTATGTCTCTAACCCCAGTTCCAGTTCCATACGATAAAAACCTTTCACCATTACCCCAGAAATTCAGCATAAACAGAATTTGATCAGTCACAACCATTTCTTTGGGCTGCAGTGCCTCAGCAGCTGATTTTCACAATACCATTGTCCAATGGCTTCAAAAAATCCCACAGCCAGAACAAGCCCTCTGGCTAAACTGATGTCTCCTTATTTCCATGGAGCCTGTATTCCTTGAAGGAATTCCTGTGGAGAGTCTGAGCTGTCCCTCCTCAACTGCTCTGAGCCGTTCGCTTCCCTCTGAAGTTGATTCTTGGTACTGAATTTGTCGCATTATTTCCCCAAATTTCGGTGCTTCTCACAGAAATGATTTCTTTTATCTTTCATGCAAGCTCCTTCACACCCTGATGATCCTGTTTTACCTGGTTTGCCTACCCTGAAGGGCTCTGACCTGAACCTGTTGTCCTTGCAGCCTCCAAGTAAGGGATTTATATTGTTTCCGCCCTATAAAAAGCAATCCAGTGTAGGGCAGAAGCTTCCAGACTTTCTGCTCTGGGGTTTCCCCACCCTCAGACCCTTCTCCCTTCCCTCCTTGCAGTTTGGATGATTAGAAAATCACAGAAATGGTAGTTTTTAGGTATAATTTTTTTAATTATTACTTGGACTGTCTTATTTTTACTGGGAAGATTTGTTTACTGGGAGACATTCCCCTTTCCTTTGGCCTTTTAGATGGTGCTGTATCCATTACTTACTTGAAGTCTAAGTATATATAGAATAAATAAGAACAATTTTATCCACTTAAAAGAAGAATCAGCTCATAAATTCAGCCAGTTTACAGCAGGTTCTTCACTTGCACCATCCTGTGTGAAATGAGGTGGTTGGACCATGGGAGAGGGACCAGGTGGAAGTGGTTTTTTTCATGGAATCATGGAATGGTTTGGGTTGGAAGGGACCTTAAAGCTCATCCAGTTCCTCCCCCTGCCATGGGCAGGGACACCTTCCCCTAGCCCAGGTTGCTCCGAGCCCTGTCCAGCCTGGCCTTTTTTGCTCCAATTTATTTTGCCTTTGTGTCAGAACCTTAATTGGAGCAGTGGATTTTCATGGTGTGGGTGCCTGCTTTTAATGTGTGTGTTTGGGACAGGATGCCCGGATTTGCACAGCTTTCCCAGGAGTCTGCTGCTTCCCTTGGACACTTCATTTATCCAGGGCTGGGGGTCACTCACTGCAGCCAGAGTAGCTTTTTGTTTTTGTTCCTAAGTTGGTTTAGGTGTGAAAATCATTGGAAAATCTTGAAGTCACTTTTCCAAATGAAAAATTACAGTGAAAGCAGAGTTTGGAATTTGAGCTTCCCATCTTTCAGTGTTATCCCCTGAATTTTCTTTTTTTTTTTTTGGTTTTTTTTTTGGGTTTTTTTTTTTGTTTGTTTGTTTGTTTGTTTGTTTGGCTTCTGTGTGAATTTGGGTGTCATCCTGAGCCTTGTGCTGACCTGAAGCTGGTGGTCACTGGTTTTTGGTTGCTGTGGGGTCAGAGCCGTGCTTGGTCTTTTGGGAGGGACCGATTTCCCATTCCATCACCCAATACAAACCCAAAAGCAACCCCCTTTCTTCCTTGCTTTTGGCTCCAGGAATGTCTTTCTGAATCTCATCAAAGCCTCCCTGACCTTGCTGCCAGAGTTCTGGATGGTTCTGGGCAGCACTTCTCCCAGCAGCTGGGAGAGCCCCGTGTCCCTTTGGAAGTCGGGTCCTGTGGGACGCCGCGATGTCGTCGTGCCACCGAGGGACAGGCTGTGCCCTTAGAGATAATCCAGGAGTACCAGGTTTAAACTCGGTTTAGTTCCACAGCAGTTCTGTCGAAGGGTGACGAGTCAGAGTCAGTTGTGGCCGTGGGGAGCACTAATTTCCTGACAGACTGCCTTGGCTGTCTTCCTCTTGGTCTTTATGATCTTCCCAAGGCTGCTGAGAGCCAGGGAAGTGTGAGATACGTGCAGTACTTCTTTCATTTTAGGTTTTTTTCCTAGTGTCAATTTAAAAAGTGCCTAAGTGAGGAACAGGACTGCAGAGTGAGCTGGAGGAATAGGATTAGACCTCATTTCCCTGTTAAGAAAAGAGCCCTCCCTGCATCCCTCCGCACATCCCTCCAGCGAGTCCAGAGCCCGGCAGAATCCGGCTGGAAAAAACTCCCTGTTCTTTCCTCGTGCTGCCCCCCTTGGTTCTCAGTCCTTTGGGGGGGATCTCATTTCTCAGCCAGACATTTGCAGTCTCTGATTTGGGGTGGATGGCAGAGAGGGGGGAAGCTTGGATAGAATTCAGTAGGAAACTGCCTCTTGGATTGCAGATACAAAGAGCTCTGTGTGATAAACATCCACCTCTGGAAAACCAGCTCTGGGTGGAAAAAGCTGATGTGCTTCTTTAATCACCTCCTCTGGAATTGCAGAATGGTTTGGGTTGGAAAGAACCTTAAAAATAATCCAGTTCCACCCCATGCCATGGGTAGGGACACCTCCCACTATCCCAGGTTGCTCCAAGCCCCGTCTCACCCAGCCTGGAACATTTCCAGGGATGGGGCGGCCAAAACCTCTCTGGAATCCCAAAGGCAGTTTCTTCCTGTATTCTTATTTATTTCTAGGTTTATCATAGTGGCACCTGCTCAGCATTTTGTCAAAATAATCCTAACTATTGGCAGGTGGTTATAATTTTGTAAAGGTGAAAATTTTATGTGGGTTTGAAGAAAAAAGGTATCAGTGGTAGTTCAAAAAATTGCATTAAGGGAGGATTTCTTCTGACCGGAGTGAAAGGAGGTAACAGAACACTATGGAGGTGTTTTAGTACCACTTAAGGGTTCAGCAAATGAAAGCAATCCGTGTGTAGATGTTTTATTTTTCATTAGCAACAAAATGTTTTGACATCCGAGGTGGGAAAGCCTGGGAAAGGACTGTTGGCAAGCAAAGCTGTGAGGACATCTCTGCAGAGAGCAGAAGCTCGGCCTCGGGGGAGTGGATGGGTGTTGATAGAAGCAGTGATCCTGTGGGAATCCATTGCTGGGGTCCTGATGGAAATGAGGACATTTCCTGAGGGAAATCTGCTGTTGGTGGAGCCTGTGGCACCCACGGCCCCTTGGCCCTGCTCCGAGGTGCCTTTTGGAAGTGATATTTTCCCTGAAAAGTGATTGTCACTGGCAGTGGATGTTGGTGGCAGCAGATGGATGCTGTAGTTGAGCGTTGCAAACCCACAGGCGAGGGGACGGCGGAACAGCCTCGAAGCCGCACAAAAACGGGGCAAAACCCCAGCGAAGGCCGGGGAGGCTCCTCACATCCAAATTTTGTGTGTCTCGACTTTGTCCCACCGTGACCTCGACTCTGGGCTTTGCTGGGATGGCTCCAGCTGCCTCCTGTCGCTTCACTGTCACCGGATGTATCAGTGACACCCAAGACGAGCCGTGTCCCACCCCTGCCCTGTCCCTTCCTCCGTCAGCAGCTCCCACCCAGCTGCTGGTTTGCCCCAGCTGGGCCCCGTGTCTCATCTGCTGTAGGTGTCCTGCCTACCTCAAGAGGTAACCATGGGATCCTGGAGTGGTGTGGTCACCCTCTGGTCTGTTTTCCATGAGCACTAGCGTGCACACACACACACACACACTGGAATGTATATTCTCCTCCCCCCCCCAGCCCCCAAATAACCTCTTGACCTGATCCTTGCTGTAGCCACCACCAACTCCTCTTGCAAATTGGATGCTGCTTTAAATGTGAAAACAAATGTTCAAGAAGCTATAAAACCTGAATGAAAGCTAAAGCTGAATTTATAAAGCCTTGTTGCATATGAGCCAAAAGTGCAAAAAGCTCTATATAATGAACTAACCTGCCACTCATATAAATATAAATATATATAAATATATTAAAATCAGACTGTTCTACAAAATTGTGTATTTGTATTTTTGTGTACGTACAATTTTCTGCTAAGCAGAAGGAGGATGTAGTATAGGATGATGTGAGAAGAGATTTTGTTTAATCATATTTCTTTGTTACTTATTTTTGTTAACATCCAGATGCCTGTCTTTGTCTTATGTGTATGACACTGTTCCAAAGGTGCAGTATCCCTCTCCCGCCCGCGCGTCCGACCTCCTTCCTCCACAGGGAACGAGTCAGGTGATGCCCATCATCATCATCATCATCATCATCAAACCCTTTGGATCCACCCTGGTCTTGATCTTAAGGGCTGCTTGTTCAGCAGAAAGGAGATGTTTCATTTCCTGGGCCCCTTGTGCCGCTGCTCCTCGTCATGAAGTTGAATATTCGTGTGCTGGTTGACTCCTGTGCACGTACAAGTGTTCGTGGTCTGCTGCTGCTCCTCAGCCTGACATTTTGGGGGAAAAAAATGGATTGGATAGGTTGGGAGGGAGGATGAGCAGACCCTTGTGATGGGAAGTTGCTTGTGGAGAAGAAAGTGCCGGGGAAGTCGCAGGGGTTGAAGCTCAGTCCCACCCCCCCGGGGGATGGAGGAAGCACCTCGTGTTCCCCACGCTGGTGCACTTGGGGAGCTTGGAGTCAGGAAGGAGGGTTGGGAGGTGATGGGTTGTAACTCTCCCCGTGCCCTCTCAGGAACATCCACCCCAGCAGCCCTGGTGGCTCTGGGGCACTTTGGCTCATGGCTTTGGGAAAGCTGGAGCAGCCTTGAGAGGGCTCCATCTGACGCCAGATGCCCTTGCAGTGAAGGCACTGAGTGTTGAGAACATTCCAAACTCTTCTCCCAGTCACTGCCTTTATCTGCAGGGTGCTGATGGCTCCCTGCAAGGACAAAAGGAATAGTGTAGGAAACCTGAGAACCCTTGGTGTGCTTGGGAATCGTTATTCATCCATCACAGGGAACTCTCCAGGGAAAGAAAGGGCCAAAGGAACCTGGATAGAGCAGGATGTAGCGGAGTAACTGATGCAAATCTTTGGGCAGGAGGTGATGGAAGCTCACCTTCAGTCCCACCACAGACCCTTGAGGAGACTGGTCCAGCCTCCATCCGAAATTCAGGTGAGGGTCAATGTCCATCACACCTTCCCCTGGTGGCAGCTGCTGCGAAAACGAACCATCAGCCTCTCCCCTTGTGCCCCTTTTTTGTTCCCTTTTTAATTTAATCCCTGTCTTTGTTAGAGCCGACCCGCGGCCCGGGGAGAGCGATACTGCACCTTTCCACGTAGGGCTCATATTTATAACAATGTGTAATGACTGTAGCAAAAGTCCTTGTTTCTGTATGTGAATGGACAGAGAAACAAGTGCTCTATTGTATTGATTAAAATAGTTCAAATGAGTCCTGTATCATTGTATCTCCTATTCTGGATTAGTGCCTTTTGGACAGTAGACTGTTCTGTAATTAAAATGTAGTATAACTGCTTTTTTGTACAGTTTTGTTTTAATAAAACTTTTTTTTAATTTGTGTTTATTTTAGTATTGTACCTATTAGAAAATAAAAATGTATAACTCAACACTGACCCTTTTCTTCCATCGTCCTTTTTGTGCAGGGCTTGGGTGTGAGACCTAAAGCGTGTCCTGAGAACAAAGTGAATGTAGAAAATGTTGATTTGTTTGGGAAAATCTGAATTCTCTGTGCACTCCCTTTATGTAAGGACAGTCTGTGGAAGGGATGAAGGTGATGGACACGATGGTGGATTTGGAGCAGTGGAATCACTTGGGATTTGAGCCATGGGCTGATTCCAGAGACCTTTTGGGGCTCTTTCCACTAAAAGGAGATGTTGAGAGTTCTCCCTCCCTTGACTGCGGTTGTGTTTATCACAGGTAAAAACGGTATGGGTCATACAGAGATGTTGTGTCCTTGGGGATGGTGCCCTTCCCTCTGGAAACCCCAGAAGCTGCTGGAGCCTCAGGAAGGGCCCTGTGAGCCCCTTCCCAACAATAAAAGTCTCCTGCTCAAGTTGAAGGTCTGGGGGGAGCAGACTTTGGGACCACCTGGTGATAAAACCAGAAGATGTTGAATCACTGAGTACAGGGGTAATTCTGAGGAGCCCAAGGCAGGAAGGGGCTGGGGCTGCCCTTTGGTCCTGGCCTGGTGGGGCTGAGCAGCTTGGGGGGGTCTCAAGGAGGGTTCATGGGGTGGGTGGGGAAAAGCTTCCTCAGAATGGGAAGAAATTCCTGCAGGTGGTGTGGAAGGATGAGCCAGGTGGCAGAGAAGATGCAAAGTCACAGGAATTGATTTATTCAGTGAAATGGTGTCCAGGTCCTGCCATCCTGGTTAAAATCAAGATTTGCAGCTGTGGGTGGGGGGTTTGCTCAGGATGGACACCCCAAAACAAGGGGGAAGGCCACTCAGGAGGGCTGCAGGTGGTGAACATTGGACTTTAGGGGTGGAAACACCTTTCAAACTGCTCCTTGTGCCTCAGACATCAGAGGGGGATAAAATTTATCTTAACCCTCCCCATCATCAGCTGCCAGAGCTGCTGTGTTTGCAGAGGGAATTTCCTGGAGGGAGGAGGCTGGGGATCATAGAATCCTAGAATGGTTTGGGATGGAAGGGACCTCAAAGCTCCTCTGGTTCCACCCCTGCCGTGGGCAGGGACACCTTCCACTGTCCCAGGCTGCTCCAAGTTCCATCCAACCTGGCCTTGGACACTTCCAGGGGTGGCTATAGCTACTCTGGGATGCTGGATGAAGCCCACTCCCTTCTTCACAGCTGAAAACCAGGAAAGCTTCACTGGGAGATGTTTAAACAAGAGGAACAAACCCACACTGGAGGCCTGTGCTTTGCAGAGGAGCTGCACTTCCAGCCCCTTGTGCCTGTTTCGGTGGGAAACCAGACTGATCAGGGAAAAAACAGGAATTTATCAAAGGTTGGTGTCCAAAGGTGAGCAAAACCCCCTCGGAAATGTGCCCAGCTCGTGGGAGGACAGCTCCTCTCTCCACTCAGGTGAAGCCCAGGGGCTGCTGCCTCCCGTGGCAAAGTGTTTGAAGCCAAGTGAGGCCAATAGAAGCGGCATTAATTTGAAGGAAAACGGGGGGAAAGGTGTTGTTAGTTTTTAAAACGATTTTCCTGCTCTTTCTGATCGGAGCCTTTTCAAGGCAGCTTTGGCTGGAGAACAGAACGTGGCAGCGCGGGGAAGGTGCCAGAGCCGCCTTCCGGGAAGAGCGAGGTTTGAACAAAGTAACGCCGCTTCAAACAGCTCCTGTGTTTCAGCCAAAGAGGGTTTTTTTCTTTCAGAAGGTAAAGCATAAAAGGGAAGTGGCTTTAAAGAAAAAAAAAGCTGTTTTCGTGTGCTGATTGCAAGACAGCGCTGATAAAAATATCCTTCGCTCTCTGAGTTTCAGTGGGGATGGGGGGATCAACGCAGCACTTGTTGCTTTTAAAAAAAGCCAAGATACACTAAAAAACACAAAATAATCCCAGTCCAACCTTGCCTGTTGTTTCCAACACGAAGCTGCATTCAGGAGAGAAACGGTGCCAAAGAAAAGGAAATTATGTGGCCCAGGCAGGGGGTTCAAGGACATTGTGGAATGCTGAGGGGGAGTCTCATCACCCCGAGGCCTTTTTGGCCGGCAGGGCTGGCTGTGGCAGCTCCCTGAGGCACCGACCTCCCTACAGACCAAGCTGGAGCAAGGCAGGGAAAGTCCTTGGGATCCCCATCCCACTGTGGGTATTAGGAAAAAATTCTTCCCCAAAAAGGCAGTCAGGCACTGGCACAGCTGCCCAGGGCAGTGCTGGAATCCCCATCCCTGGAGGGATTGAAAAGCCATGTGCATGTGGCACTTGGTCAGTGGTGGCCTTGGCAGTGCTGGGGAACTGCTGGACTCAATTTTGGAAGCTTTTCCAACCTAAACTATTCCGATTCTAAACATTTTGGTGCCACTATCTGGAACAACAAAGCCCAGACGTCCTGGCTCTAAAGAAGACATTTATTCAGGTCCTGCAGGCGGCATCGCACGTATGATACAATATTACAGTCATTTAGTATGGTACAGAAATAATTAAAAACTTTACAGCTCATTACAAAGTCTCTTTGGATTTCAGCTCATTTAAAGTACACGGAGCCCCTGCAGGGTCTGACCCTGGCAGGGACACACGAGCTGGGACCGGCTCCCAGGGAACCCAACAGGATCAGGGTTTGGGAACGGTGGAGAGGGCAGAAACCAAAGATGGAGACGGGAGATGGAGGAACAAGACACTTGATCACGACCCCGCTCGGGGTGTTGTGTAGTGCGACCAGCCCACACCGTTCCTCACCGCCTCATTCCCTAAAATCCAGGCACCCCGGGGCCACCCCGGCTGCTGGCCCTGGGATAAGGCACTGGGACAACAAAATCTTGTGCAAAGAACTGGAGGAACCGGCGGAGGGACAGCAGGAGCATCACCCCGGACACGGCTCCCGTGGCTCCGCAGGGCACGGATGGGGCTGGACAACACCCAGGCCCCGCTCGGGTGGGGTTCCACCTCTGTGGGGAGGAATGAGGGAGTTCTTCCTTTGTGGGAGAGCACAGGGGTGTGGGACATTCCACCCCAGCCACGGACAAAACCCTCTGCTTAAGGACCCGGGCGGTGTCACCACATTTGCTTCTACTCACTTTCCTCAACCAAACAACGTCATGGAACAGCAATGAGCCAAAGCCTCGGGGTGAACGGGCTTCGTTTTGGACATGGAGATCAAAACACCTCAAGAGCTCAATCTAGCACAGAAGAAGGCTTGGCTTGGCTTGAGAAAACCCCAGAAAGTCCCTGTGAGAAGCCTCCTCTTGGCTGGCTCGGCATCAGGGACACCCCGTGGGGAGGAGGGACCCCCAGCCCCACGGACACAGGAGTGGATGGAGCCTTTCCAACCCACCAACACCATCTTCCAAGAACCCGAGACCCACCCACAATTCAGGGACGCAGCCAGCAGGACTGAACCCCCCAGAAACACCAGAGATGAGACACTCGCTTACAAATTACACTTTCCTGCATTAAATCCTCTCCTTCCCTGTATAAAGTGCATGAAAACCTTGGAAAAATATGCATAGCTATTCACACAGCAGCCTCAGCGCTGGGCGGTTCCAGTTAAGAGCACCTCCTCCTTTAGGCTGAGAGCGGAGTTTTTCTAATATTATCAATAAAAAATATCTATTATTACCTCCATGATGGTTTTTACCTCTTTTCTGGTTAGTTGGCTTAGCTGGGGCAAAGTAACAGATGGTTTTGAGTAACAGAACGTGCCACTCGCTGGGCCAAAAATTTGGAAATCACCTTTAGAAAAGGCCTCACGTGCCCAGGAAGGCTGGGAGGGAGCAGGAGAGAGTCAGGGAATCCACCAGGAACACCCTCACAGCCAAAATTTGTTTGGCTTTCTGGAGCTTGTGCTGCATCAGGGTGATTTTAGGGTGGACTCTGAGGTTTTGTTTCCAAAGTCAAATGAAATGGTGAAAACCAGGAGAGCTCCGAGCAAGGTCCTCCCTCCGCAAAGGCACCGCGGGCTCCTCGTGCTCATCATTCCCACCGGATTCCTGGAATCATCCCAGCCCTATTGGAGAGATTTCCTCCTTCCAGGCCAAGTTATCCCAGAGGAGGCAGCAGGGGTGGGCTGCTCAAACCACCCTTCACACCCCTCTCCGTGGTTCTGCAACACAGCTGAGGGCGGGAGGAGAGGGGATCCAGCCCGGAGCAGTCGGATCAGCCTCCGGCCACGTGTCCCAGGTGTGCAAGCACCAAACCATGGCCAGGGCTGGAGCACAAACAGGCCAGAGGAGTTTAGAATCAGCAGCACAAACGGGGAACCATCAATCCAGCTCCTTCTGGCCCTCCCCCTCTCTCCTGCTGCCTGGACACCTTTCCGTGGGCCCCGTGGAAATCCTGGATTCCCAGAGAGCGGTGCAAGAAAAGAGGCTTCAAAAGGACTTGGAGGTTCCTCCCTTCACATCTCCCCCAGAGGGGGCACTGAGCAAACACTGAGGAGTTTTAAAGACATCCCTAAATCCAAGTATCTGAAATGCTGAGACTAAAACCACACAACTCCGGGGAGGGGCTGTTTCACATCAGCTTCTTCCGGCAGCACATGGGAACAAAGTGCAATTAAAAACACGGTCAGGGTGGAGTTAAGGGACCCAACAAGGCAGTGTAAGAGGCATCAAATTAATTAGTGGGTGCTCTTTCATCAGCAAGACTCCTCAGACCCCCGAGAACGAAGCGTTTCGTTGCGTGGGTTGTGTCTACAAAACCGGTTTTAATTTTAAAACCCGGGATTTCAGCATCCAAATTCGTTACTACCAAATTCCTCCCCCATCGTGGCTCGGATGGACAGGAGCTTCGTGCAAAGGGAAAAGAGGGAAAACTGTACACTAAAAATATCTTTAAAAAGCTGCTCTGTACATTTTATATTAAGATTTCTTGAGGAAAATTTAGGGAACACTGAAACTACTTACACCAAGCTGGAAGGATACACGAATCCCTGGCAGTTCTACGCAGGCTGCATCGGAACCCAGCCCACTTATTTCTGCTACAGATTAGTTTCTATTTTAATTTTATTCCTTCTGCATAAATGATATTAATTACAGTAAATCAGCATAATTATCTCCTTCGCTAAGCATCCCTATCTCCTTTGATGCCAACGGAGCTTTCCCTTGGACCTCGGAACCAGATGGTTTAAGGCACTTGGATACCCATGGGCAGCGACGGGAGAGATATTGAAGTTTAATCATTAATTTAGCATCCTAAATAGTCCCCACGTAGCTAAAACATCTATAGCTCAGGCTGTCCAATCCCCCTGTGATGACTAAACAAGATATAAACAGCTCAGGATAGAAAAATCTGTGGCTTTTCAGGATTTGATAGGAAAACGAGCGTCGGCCGATCCGTGCAGGGACACATGGACACGGATACGTCCCCTGGGCCACAGGCAGCTAACAACCAGCCACAAATAAAATCAAGTTTTATAAAAGCCAGCCCAAGGCTCCCCATTTTCAAGAGAGAGGCTGGTTTTGGGGATGACAGAGGCACCTCCTCTTTGGATCGGTGCTCGGGATGGTGCTGGGAGAGCTCCTCTGTGCAGCGCCGGGCGGGGATGATTGTAAAGCGCAAACATTTCGTGTTTTAAAAGAATAAATAAAAATAAATAGACTGGATTGATCCTGTTACGAGGGCAGCGACCTCCTGCTTGGCAAAATTCCGGGTGTCTCCAGAGGCTGGGTGGGAACAGGGAAGCACTTGAGTGCTGACACCTCTGCAAAAATCCTCTCAGCCCACAGGGAGGAACCAAGGAGAAGGGCCTGCCACTCTGGGGCAAGTGAGAGAGGGGATCCTGTCATGGGGAGAGCAAACATTAAACGGATCAAAAACAGGACAGAGCTGGCCATGGGCTTTCTCCCATTCCCAACAAACCAGCTGGGAAGACCACGCTGATTTCCACAGGAGAGTGGGGTAACGGGGCTGTGATCCCAACAGGCACCAGCCCAGCCACGTAACCCAAGGGCTGCTGCGTCTTTAAATCAAGGGACTTTGAGGGTTCTTTATCTCCAAACAAAGTTGTACTTTCACTTCTCTACCTGTCTGGAATCGTTCCCACCTTGCCCTTTCATGGTGGATTACGTGATCCTGACACAGCTCTTACGGAATTCCAGCGGAGCTGTTATTCTGGGGAGGTTCTTCAGGAACCGCCCTGCGCTCCAAGGGAAGCGCCGGTGCCCGGGGAGGATTCTGTGGCTGTTGGGAAGCTGTGCCATGGTTTGACCAATTTTCCTCTGGAAGGAGGAAGAGAAGGAGCTCATTACACCCACCCACCGCCGCGCGCCGGCCCCGGCTGCCATCGGTCACCCCCGGAAACGTCAGGACTTGGGACAGGCAAGGAAGGATCCAGCACCGTGACGAGGCAGAGAACTATCGTGTCAGTCACCCAGAGCAGAGAGAACAAACCCTTCATTAGTGTTTGCCACCGGCTGGAAGCTGGGATGGTTGGTTTCGCTTCCCGAAGCCGCCGGCTCCCCCGGCCGCGTCCCAGGGCGTTTGCTGGGCTGGGATCTCTCAGTTTGCCCAGGATTTCCTGTTCTCCGCGTTTTTCTGGCTCTTCTCCAGTCGTAGCGTGGATCCTCCTTCCGACTTGGCCAGGGCCGTGAGGGAGGCCAGGTTGGAGGCTGACCCGGAGAAGTTCCCGCTCCTCCTGTTCTCCGCCCCGGCCGCTCCCTGCAGCCTCAGGCCGGAGCTGCGGCGCCGCGCCGGGCCCGCGGCCTTCCTGACCCTGCCCGGCTTCACCAGCAATCCATAGCCTGGGTTACACCTGAAATACTGCTTCCCTCCGATGGAGCCGTCGTTCTTACCTGGGACAAGAGAATCAGGGAATTACGGAGCGGTTTGGGATGGGAAGGACCTTAAATCCCATCCCGTTCCAACCCCGACACCTTCCACTAGCCCAGGTTGCTCCAACCCCCGTCCAGCCTGGCCTGGGACACTTCCGTGGGCTGCCTGTGCCAGGGCCTCCCCACCCTCACAGGGAAGGATTTTTTCCTACGAAATGGGTTTTATTCTGTGCTACTGCACCCAGAGAAGGAGGCAAGGAAAAAGTGCTGAGAGGGAGAACGACTGTTCCCTACAAATGCACCCTGGAGGTAAAACTTCCCTGCTGAAGCCCGGCAAGGCCACTGCACGGAGAGTGACTCTGAACGGGACGGGACACTCCACCTTGTCCTTCCTTCCCACTGGTTATTCAGAAGAACTCCATAATTTCTCCCAGAGTGGTAAATAATCTGTTCCATCAGCAAGGTATCAAGAAGGAAGGAAAAACAGACATTTAAAAGAGCTTTTGGCTTTCTGAGCTGATGTTTGAAGCAGAGGATTGTCACTGTTTCCAAGTCATAAACCCCCCACAGAACAGGAAGGATAATTTCTTTCTGCTTGTGCTGTTGAGATCTTTCTATTTCTCCTTTTAGATCATTTAAAACTCTCAGGATCACTGTTCAGGAATTGCTCCCATCTGTGAAGGGAATGTGGAAAGATCCAACAGCTCTTTAAATGACATAAAGTCACCCCTTTGGCTTTTGGGGTGTTTCCTTCTCCCTTCCACCATCACCATGTTGGGTCCAAAGTACCCTGATGTGGCCAGGACTTGGATTTCCCTGTCCTGGGAGTTCTGCCCCTGTTTGCAGCATGACAGAGACACCACTTTGTGCCCACAATCCCCAGGTGAAGCTCCACGTGTGCCAGAAGCCAGATATGCTCCCACAAACCAGGGTCTTAATCCTTGTGGAAACAGAAGGGGGGAAAAAATTCCAGCAACATCAGCAGCTGAGTCCTCAGGAGGCCAAAAATCTCCTGACTTTTCCATGGAAGCTGCTGCTTACTGGGATGTGCAAACAGAATTAGCACTGGAGCAGCCTGACAGAGGGAAGGTGACCTTCCAAAACTGAAATGAATCTGTAAATATGTATTTATTTTTTTTTAAATGAGGCACAAATTCAGGACCAAGGAACTACTACAGCCTGCAAAAGGATCAAGAGCTCCATTTTGCTTTCCAGGTTGGAAAACTCCAGAGAGTTTTCTGAAACCTGCTGGGAAGTCACTGCCCAGTTCAGCTCTGATGAGCACACCACGCACAGGGAAGATACCGGAGCTCTGGATCCGGGACAGTTGTGCTGGATGAACTGCTCCAATCCAGGGAGATGTGCAGCAGGGAGGAGCCTGGGCTCCCTGGGATGTGCTGATTCACTGCCCAGCCTGAGAATGCTGCGCTCGGCTAAAAGGATTGGAATAAGGAACTTTACGTGCCCTGGGTAACCCAAATCCTCTCCCTGCCACTGAGTCTCTCCTGGATTTTCCACTGGCACGCCCTGCCTTCCTCCAGTCCTGCCTGCTCCTGGAGAAGAAAGGGGTTGGGAAGCCTGGACTCCAGCAGGGATCAAATCCCAGCCATCATCTTCCTCTCCTCGTGTGCTGCAGACACCCTATTCCCACAGCAACAGCACAGGGACAGCAACAGCCTCCCCAGGAACTGCACCCTGGGTTCCAAACAATCACAGAAACCCTAAATTCTGGGAATTCCACAGCTGTACGGGTAAGAGTCAGGCAGGGATGACAAATGAGATGGTGAAAGAAACCTCAAATTATCTGTACGAGCTGGTGGTCAGTGGATTTTCACACATGGGGGGGGTGTGTATATATATATATATATAAAAAAATACACTATTATACACACAGAAATAGTTTTTTTGTAATTTTAAAGCTTACTTTCAAATGAAATCCTATTACCTCTTAATACCTATTAAGAGACTTTGCAGCTCATTCAGCCTAAATGTCCCTTTGAGCTAAATCCCACAACTCCTGTTGTGCTTTGAACACCCTCATCCTCCCAGCAGAAGCCCAGAAGAGAATCCTATGGACACAAGGCCTGTCTCCTGCAGCTACTGCTTACCAAACTGCACGGAAAAGGAATCCTGATTGCTGCTTCCAGTGTAAGAAGCCAAAGAAATGACTGAAAAGGGACAGTCAGGGGTCATAGAATGGTTTGGGATCTCGAAGGGGTGAGAAGTGAGAGCAGGCTCGGAAAAAGGTGACAGCGGGGAAGACCTTTTACATTTCCCTTTTCAAAATGCCTCCAGCAATGGGCAATAAACCCTCCAGTGGGTAATAAACCCCCAAAAAAGCAGCTTTAGGATGAGCTCTGCCAGCTGGGACACACCAGCTGCTTCCCACCTGATCCAGGGGATGTTTTACCTGAGGGCAAATCCAGCTCGACGCCAACCCACGTTCCCTCCTGGAAGTCTGTGGGCCCGATGTACCTCACGGTGCCCGTCTTGTTCGTGCCAACTGTGACATATTCTCCCTCTTTCAGCCACTCGGGAATTTCGTTGGCATCTTCGGAGTCGGAAATCACCTCCAGTTTTTCCTCTGCCGTCTCCGCCCCGTTGTGGTTCAGTCCACGGGCACTGGACGTGCTCTTTTCTCTTTCCCGCTGCTCTTCTGTGCCCAGGGAACTCGTGGGATCTGATCCCAGCATGCTGGTAAAGGACCTCAGCTCCGATGTCTTCACTTTCTGGATTTTGAAGGGGGAGGCTGCAGCGCTGGGCTGCTCGGGATGAGCTTTGGGAAGCCCCAGTTCCGAAGCCCCAGAAGCCGTTTCCTTTTTCCTGGCTTGTCCTGCTGCCTCCACCGATTGTTTGGGTATCGACTCCTTCGGAGTGGAGGTAGAGAGAAGGGGTTTTGCATCAGCGGCTGCAGAGGCATCGCTTCCCTCCTCGCTGGGATAAGAAGTGCACGACTTCCCGTTCACTTCGTGGCCGTCCCTCGGTCTGGGGGGAGCACCTGGAAGGCTGAAGGTGGGGGGATTCTCCCTCTTTGTGCCCATGGAGCTCTCAGAAGCCCTGTCCGAGTGTCCCTGCACGTCAGAAGGGACCTGAGCCACTGCAGGGGCTGGGGAGTCGCTCCCTGCAGGTACCGGACCTCCCGGCTGAGCCACAGCGTCGCTTCCCGCGGCCAGGGCCTCGGAGAGGGTGGCTGTGGAGACGCTGTGGGAGAAGTACCCGCTGGAGGCTTCACTCAGGGGGCTTGGAGGCCCCTCCTGGCAGTCCTGGGCCTGGGTGTCCCCCGTGGGCTGCTGCAAAGGCACTTTGGGTGTCTTCTCCAGACCCTTGTCCGCCTCGGGCGTCTGCGCCACGGTTTCCAGTGGCTGCTTCCCTGCTTCCTCTTGGTTCATCTGAAACACGGGGGGGAGGGGGAACGTGGGGCTCTGTTATCCAAAATATCTGGGCTAAAAGCACACATACAAGACCTCTGGGAAGCACCAAGGCTTTGAGCTTTATCTAAATCCCCGCCTAGCTGCAATCTGCAGAAGATGGAAGCTGATCCCAAGTCAGCCCTGCCAGCCTGGGAGGATTGTCAGCTCCCTCCTTGCATTAATAAGGGAAGTGTCAACCCCGAGAAATACGCTCCCCAATATTTACTGAAAAATTATTTATATTACAGGAATGGTCATTTGCTGTTTGAACAGCAGGATTTATACGGAATGGGAACCAGCCGTGATCCATAAGTCTCTCACAGTTATTTGGCTCAACTCTCTGGGTGGATAAATCATCCCCCTGCACCTAAACCGTCATTTCTGTCCCCGTTTCCAAATGCCATTCCCACCTCAGCGCCGCCAGCACCTCGCACTTCCAGAGGATGAAATTAACTGCACCTCATGAGATTAACAGCCCATTTCAGTGATGTATTTCTTGGCTGTAAAGTTTACTAAATCTGATAGATCAATATCTTTTGCCAGCACATGTACTCTAAAAGATTAGGATGTCTCTAAATCTCTTTGGGAAGGAGGGAGGGAGGGGAGTGCTAATAGGAAGGGGGGGAAAAAAGAGGTTGGAGAAGGGCAGATTTGAACAAATCCTGTCTCAGGTGAACATTTTTGTTTATTATTCACAATTTTGTGATTTCTCCCATCTAGTGTCCCAAACTACAGGATTTTCAGCTTATTCCCAAAATGCCTTTTCCACTGGAAGCATAAGCAGCATTTGAAGAAAGAGGGATTTGACTGGATTACAGGAATTTCAGCACCAGAGGTTTGCTATTGCTAAGTGAAATGTAATAAAAAATAAAACAATAATTTTTAAAAAGTGGGTTTTTATTAAATATTCCAGCAGATTAAAGCCACAGGGTTCACTTCCCTATGGCAAGAGTGGTGTCCATGTGGACTCAGGAGCTCTTTCTCTGGATTCTCCCCTTTGGATAACACAGAGTTTTCTAAGACAATAAAAGCTCAGTGGGAGGAAGCTGATGTGCTGCTCAGGGACTGCAGTTCTGCTGAGAAGTGGGAGATCACAGGGTCTATTTTCTCTCCAGCTTAGCAAGAGTTTTTCCATGGTGTCATGGCAAAATGGGGAATTAAGCTCCACATTTGGAATAACAGCCACGTCCTGCTTATAGACACTGTCAGAGCCTAGAAATTTTCCTTTTAAAGCAGCAAACCAGCTAAATTTCAGCTAATTATCTGCTAATGCTTTCAATTATAAAAATATAACCAGGATTAGGAGAGGAGATTTTACCAGGACCTGAAACACCCAGCAGCACAGGCTGAATTTCACTGTCTCACAGCGAGGCAACGGCACAAGTGCAACAGGTTTTAAGCAGCTGATGCTTCAGCCACCTCTGGCAGGTGAATATGAACATAAAAATTGTATCCTCCCATCCTGGGATGTGCTCACCTGTTTTATCCTTGCAGCACTGGCATCCAGACTGGCCGACTGAACCATAATTCGTGGGACAGCCTGGGGGGAGGGAAATGAAGAGAATCATTCAATGAAAGCATTAAATATTGTCAAACTGGTAAATGTTAAAGCTTGTATTTGAAATTTTGGGATCCTGAGCAAACCCTTGCCATGAAAGGATGGAAAACTAAACCGGGCTTGCAGTACTTGAAACGGAGTTTGTCAGAGGAGAGAGACTTTTTACACAGGCAGAGGGAACAGTTTTAAACTAAAAACATTTAGGTTAGATATGAGGATAAAATCCTTCCCTGTGAGGGTGGGGAGGCCCTGGCACAGGGTGCCCAGAGAAGCTGTGGCTACCCCTGGATCCCTGGAAGTGTTCAAAACCCACGTGGATGTGGCACCTGAGGACATGGACTGGTCCTGACCATGGGCGTGGTGCTGAGTTATTGCTGGACTTGATGACCTTGAGGATCCCATGATTTGATCTCCAGAACTCCTTCTCCATCTGCAGTCCCTAAATCAGTTTGGATCTGAGCATTATTGGCTTTAACTCAAAAAGCAAGGCAGAATCCAGGTCTGTGCACGGTCTTTTCCAGGAGGGCATTCCCACTGCTGCAGCACAGCGTGGGATACACAGGCACTGACAAGAAATGGCCCTCCCTTGCTCCATATTCAGGTTTTTACGTTGCAGATTTGAAATAATCCCTCTCCTGAGACCAGAGCAGCACACTGTGACAGCTGATATAAATCTGAGGCTACGCTGCCAGCCTGGGCTGTCACACAGGAGGGAAAGGAACCACCAGTTCAGCGGAGAACCTTGGGAAAGGGAAGCATGAAGAGAAGGAGGGGAGAAAAAGGCAGGAACATCTCTTTAGCTCTGTTAAATAATTCACTGCAAGTGCAGCTTCAGACTTTGAGGGGAAGAGCTCCTTAAGGGAGACACATTACACAATCTGGGAGCTGTCTGCTTTTATTCTTTTTTTTCTCCAAAGGGACTCGAGAATTCCTTCTGTACAAACACCCAGGCAGCACTCAGCTCCCAGACAAGTGATTCCCAGAACTCAACAATCTGTTTAAAGCACTGAAACCTTCCAGCTGAAGAGGAAGGAATCTTCTCTTGCCTCCCTTCTAAGGCCAGCAAAGCAGGAATGACTAATCCTACCCTCAAGAGGAATAATCACAGGAGAAAAGAACAGTTATTATTTATACAGAGATTGCCAGGCATTAAAAAAACCAAGGTGGTTCGAGGTAGAAAATAAAGACAAAAGATGGACAAAACCCCAAGAGGGTCACAGTGGACCCAAATAAATTTTTTGAAGACATTGTAGCTCCAATTCAATGAAAGGAAGCAGGAGAGGAGGGGTTTTTGCTTGTTCCTAAACCTGCTAAATGAAAATTCACCACTGGAATGGGGTTCAGGGCAAACTGGCTCTGTTTTGGGTGCACGAGTTTGAGCATTTTGAGATCCTCACTGGGACAGCACCTGGGGCTCCAGGAAGCAGATGGATCAGAATAAAGCAGTGAAGAAACCCTGCAAATTTTAGATTTTATAAAATTTGTCCAGTGCTTATTATCCAGAAATAAGCACTCAGAATTGGAATAAGAAAAAGTGTTTAAAGCTAATTCACAGTTCCTTTGATTTCCTTTTCTCCCTTTAAAATAAATAAACAGAGGAAAGTGTTTGTTTGGGTTTTTTATCTCTCCAAAACCTCCAGTCTTAGAGCCTGCAAATCCACAAAAATCTAAAAATCCAGTTGGTATCACACAGCAAAAGAAAGAAAACCATTAGGCTTTAATCACTCCTCATCGAGTTCTCCTCCTGAAAGGATGACAGATCTCCAAACTACAGCAACTTTGCCAAGCAAAGTTTAGAAAAACACGGAGAAAAAAGCAATTATGAGAGGTGGCACTTGCCCAGCTTTGGTGCTGACAAGAAGCAGATGGGCAGGAACAGCCTCACTGGGGCAGCGAGGGCACCACACCAGATCTGTGGGATGAAATGCAGTCAAATTCCTCGTGGAGGGGGGGGGACACTGAAAACAAAATGTGTTGGGACTGTGTGGGAAGACACTGCTGGATGAAAAATACTCCTGGATCCAGAGCCAAATTCTATCATTAAATGTTTGTAGATAGTGACTGCTAAACTCGACGTATCTGTTTATCCACTGGCAAAACACGACCCTTTTACAGTGATGGTTTCTGGCAGAATTTCTTCAACCAAGCTGACAAAACACGGAGAGAGGGAGAACATGAAAGCAATTCACTTTAAAGCATCTTTGATTGTCTTCTCCTAAGAGCTGCTGCTCTGTGCAGGGTGATGATGAGGATATCAAGGAGCTGGACATGCCCCAGGTGGGTGCACTCACATCCCAGAAATCCCCCCGGTGCTGGGATGATCCCACAGCGTGGGCAGCAGGGGAGGGGGGGATTCTGCCCCTCTGAGACCCCACCTGCAGAGCTGCCCCAGCCCTGGGACCAACAGCAGAGGGATGTGGAGCTGCTGGAGTGAGTCCAGAGGAGGTCTCAACCCTCCAAGGGCTGGAGCCCCTCTGCTCTGGAGCCAGGCTGGGAGAGCTGGGGGTGTTCCCCTGGAGAAGGATCCAGGGAGAGCTCAGAGCCCCTTCCAGGGCCTAAAGGGGCTCCAGGAGAGCTGGAGAGGGACTTGGGACAAGGGATGGAGGGACAGGACACAGGGAATGGCTTCCCAGTGCCAGAGGGCAGGGATGGATGGGATACTGGGAAGGAATTGTTCCCTGGGAGGGTGGGGAGGCCCTGGCACGGGGTGCCCAGAGAAGCTGTGGCTGCCCCTGGATCCCTGGAAGTGTCCAAGGCCAGGCTGGACGGGGCTTGGAGCAACCTGGGCCAGTGGAAGGTGTCCCTGCCCATGGCAGGGGGTGGGAACTGGATGGGCTTTAAGGTCCCTTCCCACACAAACCATTCCACGATTCCATGGTGATTCTATGAATCTCTGATCTCCACGAGTGCACATTTTCTGCTGACTGAGAGGACACTTTGCACCTTCTCTGAGGTGACCAAAAGAAAGCCCAACTTGCCACGCTGGTGAGCCTGAAGAGGAAAAGCAATTGTGTGTCTCTCCCCAGTTACTAATCCTGAAAGAACATTTTTTTCATCCCACAGATTGCAGGTATATATAATGGCCACCTCTTCCAAGAGCTCAGCAAAACACATTTGGTATTTCTGTGTCATTAAACACTTTGTAAAATGCCTCTGGCAGCGGTGACTGATGACTTCAGTGCAAAGCCTTTGATTTCGTGTCACTTGGATGAAAATCCCTCAGTATTAACACCCAATATGCACAAAGTTCAGTGGCATTTAAGAGAACAGATCAGGCCAGGGCAGCCAAGAATTGTCCTGTGAGTGCCAGGAATGGTTTAACCAAGGCTGATACAATCCTAAAGGGACATTATCCCAAACTTCCACTGCTCTTCTCTTACAAGGTACCCCCCCACCAACAATATTCCTCTTCAAAATTATTTTAAAATCGAGGGCAAAGCCATTAATCACTCAAATATAAAATTTCCTGCCTTCCACAAGGAGATCTGAAACCCAGTGCAAGATAATTTGTTGAGGCTTTTTGGTGTTTGTTCATTTTCTTCTCTAAATACACTCTGCATTTAAATATTAACCCAAACAACCCCCTCTTAATTCCACCTTCCCTATGTGGAAGATTTCAGCCTGTAGTAAGACTTCAGAATACCCCATTTCTAGTATCATTTATACAAAATTAACCACACCATCTTCTGTGCAGCTAAATTACTTCATTTCTACATCCTGGCAGATTAAAAGAGTAATTCATACCCAGTTTTAAGTGAGTTTACAAAGAAATTTGAATGGTTTGAAACTTCCAAAGCCAGTTTCCCACACTCATTCTCATCAAAACTGATTTGTATTTGAGGGTGACAGCGAAAACTGAGCTCAGAAAGAAATCAAAACACCAACAACTGAGTCACAAGGAGACACACGAGCTCTGCTGTGGAGCTCTGCTGATTGTAGCATCCAAATGACTTTTTACTTGAAACTCTGAAAAAAAAAAAAAAAGCCCTCAAGATGTTAAAGAAGGTTCTCTGAGGCCACATTATTTACATTTGATTAAGGAATGTCAGTTCTAGCAATTACACTGTGCACCAGGCCCATCCATGAAACTGTTATTTTTTAATGGACTGCCAGAAAAGGGGTTTTGTCTGTTTAGAGAGCCTTTCATTAACTGCATTTCATTCGTTTTTAAGATTAACTTCTGTGTCTGCATCAGAAAGTGGGAGGGAAAGAAGTGACAGCTGCCCTCTCCATGTGGCTACACCATAAAGCAAAAATGAGTTACATGGAAATTCAAAGAGTTTATTATCTTTTTTTAAAAATAAATCTGTGACTCAAGATCTCTCTCTTAAGCCATGCGCTAACAAAAGACATCTGAGCATCCAAAAAGATTCCTGGAGAGGAAGGTGACCAAAATCCACTCACCAAATCGGCCACAGGAATTTCCTTCTGCCACAGCAATGCCAAAATAACCAGAAACTGAAATTTAGTATGCCCATTTTTAATGTCAGCACCCAGTGATGCCCTGAAATGCAATTACACAGGCAGCTCCTGGAGAGCCACGGGGTCACAAGGGAAAAGAACAGGAATTCTGCTTAGTGCACCCTGGGAAAGCCTCAGCATGTGGGAAAAAAAAAGGAGTTTCAATTCCTACATACTATAATTAAGCACAGGGAGATGAAACTCTGCTTCTCCATCCACCTGCATATTTGACACAAGGATTTTAAGCTTTTCCCCACAAGCAGTGAGGGGCAGAAGGCTCCAAATCTTGCTCTCTGTGTTTCTCAGCTTTTTCCAAAATAGGCTGGGAGGATAAAAAGCAATTCCAGCCATCGGGAAAGGTTTCAATTGTTGGCTTTTTTTTTTTTTTTTAATTATTTTTTTTATTTACAGACTACTGGCAATTAATTTAAAGGCACCAGATAAAGGAGAAGAGGCATTTTCTAACTTTAAAGTATATAAACAGCTTCATCAGACCCCAATCTTTTAGGTACATAAACAGCTTCATCGGAAGCCGTTCTGCGAGTTACATAAAGAATCCTATTATGCCAAATTAATTCAATCTAACTAATTAGAGAGCAGGAAGTTCTTTCAATTATTTTATGTGCTGTCTGAGAAACACACTTGAATACGAGAGCAGATTTCATTAATTGCGGTTCATTATTCTCCAGATTAGTTACTAAACTTGCAGCAGAAGGTCAAAGACAGCAATTTTGTTCACTGTCACCACCTTGACTGGGACGTCTCTGCTTTTTTTTTTTTGATTTTTTGGAAGCTCCAGCAACCACTCTGAACAAGGGAAGATCACTTTGTGAAGATAATTTTGTGTGGGCTCACTCGCTTTAAGGTTGATGCCGCTCTGAGCAACGGGCAGGGCTGATAATAAAAATAAAAAGCTGCTGAAATAATTGAAAAAGTGTATTTTCATAATGACTGATCAGAACTGATCTCCTTTTTTACCAGCACAGGAACAGAGATTTGGTACCACACCCACTTGGAATAGTCATGGTGAACTTAACTTCAACTCCAGACTTGGAAAGAGGTTCAGTCCTGCTCCTTTGGAAATTTGCTTTCCGTGGAATCATGGAATACCCTGAGTTGGAAGGGACCCGCCAGGATCATCCAGTCCAACTCCTGGCCCTGCAGAGACAACCCAACAATCCCACCCTGTGCATCCCTGAGAGCGCTGTCCAAGCACTCCTGGAGCTCTGGCAGCCTTGGGAATGTCCCCATTCCCTGGGGAGCTGCTCCAGAGTGCCCCAGCACCCTCAGGGGGAAGAACACTGCCAGGGATGCACAGGGTGGGATTGTTGGGGTGTCTGTGCAGAGCCAGGAGTTGGATCAATGATCCCTGTGGGTCCCTCCACCTCAGGATATTCCATGATTCCCCGGGATTGCTGACAGCAGTGAAGAAGCCCTGTTTCCCTAGGGATAGAGCTGCAAGGAATTAGTAAAACCTCTCAAACCAGGGAGGTGCCTTTGCCATACAACTGATTTGCTCCATTGCAAAACCTGAAAGCAGAGGATGATTCTAAAATTTCATTTTATTACACAGATCCAGTGGCCATGGCAAGCCTGGGTTGCTCTCCAGTGCAACCAAGCATTAAAGCATCCCATACTCCTCCTCCAATTTTAAAAAAACAAGGCATTAATAGCACTTCCCCTGCTATTAAAAATCCCTGAGATCACGACCTGGTTGACTTTCCGTAGTAATCCATAACAGAAACTAAAATCTCATTAAAGAGATGTCTCTGTAGTTTAAAACTTGATTTCTAGACAAATCATCCATGACTGATCTTCAACAGGAAAGGAGTGGGAACAGGTGGTTAGACTAGAGGCAGGAAATTAGGCCTCGCTTCTCCTCTCAGCTCTCACTGATTCACTGAGGATTCAAGAAGGTGTGAAAGGCTCTCACTGCAATTGTAAGAGCACCTATTTGCATCTTTCCATACCCAAATACCTTGAAAGAAAGCCACCACCTTCATTTTAATTCTCTACAGTTCATAGATGAGGGGGTTTGCACAATTCCAGCCTCAACAGCAAGCAAAAGGCAACACGAAAATGTAAAATGAATGCTATGAAATGAAGCTAAAAATATTTTAAATCTGCCTCATTCTTATTTGTGCTAGATGTGTCATAAGTAACTTTAAAAAATATTTAAGTGTTAGTGGATTTATTTAACATTTTACTGTATTTCTACTATGCCAAAACAACTTCCAGTAGTCCTGGGATGTTCTTGGAACAGCAAATTTAGTTGTAGCAAACAACAGAACAAAATACCAGGATCCAACCACAAAAAAAGAGTTGTTCAGGGATTTTAGGGTTTGTTTTGCTGTGTTTGGAGGAAGATATTCTTTAAAATGTTTGTCTGCACAGCAAGAGGTGAGGAAAAGTCTGAGGTAACAAGTGATGATCTTCCAGAACTCCAGGCAAGGGAAGAGGATGAGAGCAGAGGCAGCATGGACAGAATGGACTCCCAAAAACTTCCACACGAGAACTGGTTTCAGATTAATCTTCACAGCAGTTTGTTAAACCTTCAAAATTTACTTTATAGGGAAATATTCCTTTATAAATAAACCACAGCCTCACAAATAAAGATTATATTATTTATAATGGGATTCTCTATTTCATCTGGTGCCTTTTTAAAAGACAGAAGCATTTTTTCAGTCAGCTTGACCGTGCATTGACATCTGCTCAGAGCACAGGAGCCCCACCTGCAGCAGGTGGGAGCTCTGCAGCACAACACCCAAAAGGAAAAAAGGAAACCAAATGCTTCCCTGACACATGGAATAATAAAAATGAACAAAATCAACTGCCCCAAGTAGACAGGAAAAGATGGTAGAAGGCGAGGGGTGGGAGGGGATGGGATATGAAATAAGGAATTGAAAATAGAATTACATTTTCCTCCTGGCAATCCACAAACAACACTAAGTGCCCTTCATAAATTTCCCCATTGTTGCTGCGAGTGGGAGGCCCATCAATCACCCTGGGAGTGGAGCTGGCACCTGTAAAAAGCCAAGTGGGCTGAGTGTGTGTCAATAAGCTCCAGCAGCTCCGCTGTCCCTGGACAGGATGGAGGGGAAGTGGATCACGAGCCTTTGCTGTGCCTAAAAGCTTGGTTTGCTCTGCGACAACTTTTATAAAACCAGCTCTTTGCCAGCAAGTCCAGCAGCACTCACCAATATTGAATTTCGTGGGTGATTTAATGCTTTACCTGCTGTGCAAGGGGAGAGCTCTGCCTGCCCTTTTTCTCGTCTCTGACAGGGAAGAGGGACTTCAGCAGCTTTGGCATCTGAGGCACGAAGGACTTGACAGGGTTCAGGTAGGAAGCAGCCAGGCTACCAATTCCTGTTGGGAAAAAAAAAAATTAAAATATGAAAACAGTTATGCTTTGGGGAAAGAGGAAAAAAACCCCCAAAACCAACAAAGCTGACCCAAAACCCTCTATAAAAAATGTAAAAAACCTGTTCATTTTAGTGTGAGATGGCTTCTACAGTGGAAGAATTAGCCAAGGGGAAGCACTCTCTGAGAACAGCTCAGCTTTTTGTGACACTCAGGAGCTGCAGTGACTTCATTCCACTTTTAGGGAATTCTCTGAGCTGTAGGAGAGCCCTCACCTGGATCAGGAGAGTGGTTTTGCTGCCCAGAGCCCGGCAGAGAGGTACGAGATGGACTAATGCCTCTACTGGAGTTTGTGGCACCTTGGGACACATCTTGCTGACTCTCCCATCGACCCTAGAGAGGAAAAAAAAGTTGTATTTTTCCAAGTTAGCACAACAGCAGGAGCACAGCAGTCCTGACACACCCTGCACAGCCCCTCTGCCGAGCTCAGAGTGCCAGAGCTGAGCAAAGACCCTTCCCCAGAGGTGCTTTTAGTTGGCAGACCCAGCCCTGCAAAGATGAGCACCCTCAGCACAAAGGCACAGAAGTTGTTTATTTCTAGACCTCACAGCTGCAGTATTTCATCACTCAGTTGTGCTGCTCCGTTTTGGAAGGTGTGTTACAACCAGGTGAAAATCACACAGTGCTGCCTGCCCAAAATTCCTGAATATTTTGTGTATCTGCTCAGGAGTAGTGGAAGCAGTGTCAGGAAAAAGGGTGAGGACAGAGCTCTGAACAAGACAAGAAATACAAGATCGAAAGGCTGGATGTTTGTGCCTGGAGTCAGAGAAAGGAGGAGTTGATCAGATCGAGAGGAAGCAGCTGCGGCACTGCCAAGTTTTCCAACAGCCTGGAAAAAAGCTGGAATATCCAAGCTGCGGACAGCAGGAGCCACAAAAAAAGATTAGGACAGGTTAGGGTTTGGACATGGTTAGTGAAGATGAAAAAAGATTATTTTCAGCCCTACAAGAGCCTGGTGCAGATGAGGAAGAAACAGTGACAGAGAAAAGAGCAGCTCCTTTGCTTTCCCCAAGATCCCAGGGTTCTCTGGCTGGGTTTTCCCATGGATCCCACACGCCATTCTGCACACGAGGGTGGATTTCTCTTGCTTTCACAAAGGTCCAAAACTGTGCTTTTGGAACTTTCCTCTCAAACTCACAGCCAGAAACTGGCTCGGTGCCAAAGCCTCTTGGCTAACAGAGATTAGAATCCTCAGGCCTCTATTTCCCATCAGCACATGTCAAGAACCTATGTGGCAAAATCCATTTTTTACTAATTCTCTCATCTTGACCTGTAAAATCATTCCCAGGTTTGTCTGATTCTCCAAGTGACTGGCCAGGGTGTGTCTCTGCTGGAAGTTTCATGTGGATGCAGGACAGGGTTTGGTTTTGCTTCACCAAACTGGGTGTGCAGAGCTGGAAGGGAAACCAAAATTCCATGGGGTTGTCCTGAAAACTTCTGAGGGAGGCACGCATGCAATGCCTGCCAAAGCAGTTCCTTCTCATTTACTTAATTTATAGGACACCTGAAGGCAATTCAATACCCATTTAGGAGTCCATGGCTCAAAAAAGTCCAGTCTCAGACTCTTCAAGGAGTCTCAGGGTCTTGTGGAAAGTGTTGTCCTGTTCAGGTGGCAAAATGTTCTCAGGATGAGCTTGCAAAGCTTCATCTTTCCACGATCAGAGGCTGCAAGGACAGAATGGTGCAGCCAAACTGATACAAACTGAAGTTTGAGCCCATTTTTTTTTTTTTTTTACGTAAAGAGTTTTGCTGTGGCTGGTGCAACATCTGGATTTATATTGTACACCTGAATTTTGTGTTTTAAAAGACAGAAGAGGAAGAGAAATACTTTCACAGTAAAATGGTGCAGTGACCATACTAAAAAGGAGTTACAGGGGATGGATGGACCTGCTCCATCCCAGACTGTAAGTTTCCAGTATTTTTTCCTGGAAGAAGAGAGGGAAAATGTGCCTTTTCAAGAAGCTTCCCACTGTTGGATGCAAGGAATTAATCCGACCTTGAACATAAAAATGACAGGCAGCCGAACTAATCTTAACTGGAACTTGAAGTCATGAATGTTTCACAAATAATAAATAAGCCAGGATAGGAGGAATAGATTTCTCCAATGGGTTGAAGGTCACAGTGAGCAGCCCAGGGCAGGAATCATTTCCATTTGGATCTATAAGTCAGTCCCAGGGAAGCTCTCCTGCTTTGAATAGCAAGTAAGCTGCCCTTGGGCAGAGCAGGACGGGGCCTCAGCCCTCCTGCCCCAGGTACACACAAGTGCTGCAGCTGGGAAGTCCAATTTGGGGTGTAACTGATGGATGTCTGAGGTCACTGAGGCAGACATCCTGAATGCCACGCTGGTGGAGCCCAGGCTGGGAGCAGCAGGGGTTTGTTTAGTCTGCTGTTTTGGAGGACTTTGGTGTTTAAGCCCTTCTTGAAAGCATCCTGCTCTGCCCATGCCTTAAGCCTCCAATTCCAGCATTATCTTTGACCTGCAACTCATTTATGTCTTACACACTTCCAGGAGTCATGTCTGAAGCTGGAAAATCCCACAAAATGCCTCCATGAAACCATCTTTCCTATTCCTCATCCCCAAACTCCTTTACTTTTTTGGCTTTTGTGTTTCCATTAGTGCAGGTTTCTCTCTCTCAGGTGGCCTTACCATGTGCGGAGATTAATAAAAACCAGAGGACTCCAAGCAACCAGCACAAGACTCAAAATAATCTTGAAATATTGGTTTTGTTGCCTCCTGGCCTGGTCTGCCATCAGCCTGGTAGATGTTGGCACTGGATGAGGAAAAAGAGCTATGGAAGGGTGGGAAGCAGCTGAAAGCTTCATTTTTGGAGAACATAAAGCTTGACTAGTGATCCTTCTGGATCTCGGGATAGTGATCCACTTAAAGACAAAGGGATTAAGGTGACACATCTTGAGCCAAGCCTAAGTGCTTCTGGAGAGCACAGAGACAGAGGAAACGGAACGAATATTACAAATTTAAAGAGTATTGTAGCGTAGTAGAACAGGGACTGAATGCAGGTAAAGAGAACTAAATCATTTTCTGAGTCACGATCTGTTGAGTCACAAGTGCCCTTCACTGACTGTTCCAAGAAAAAAAATGATTTCAGGCAAATATCTTGACTTTCTAGCCCTGTTTGGGGAATGCTGAACAAATGCAGTAGGTAAGAAGCAGCAGAACACTTGCAGAATATTCATCCTGTACAGAAAGAATGGCAACATTTGGTGACTTTTCCCATAGGAAAAGCCCTTTTTTTTTTCAGGATCTTTTGGAAGTTTTGCTTCAGCCTTGATTCTATGGATATGGATACATCCTCTAAATAATTTTAAGGATTTTACCAGGCTAAATAAAATGAAGGTCCTGAGAACAGGAAGGAGAAGAAGATTTGTGTGGTTGTTCACTTAAAGCATGTTGGGTTTTTTAATTACACTTGCTTTGGGGAGAGTCCAAAGATCATCACTTTAGCCTGAAGGTCAGATTCGTGACCCTCAACTCAGAGATGACAACAAACCACCAAAATTAGGTTAATCAGGGCAACAGGTGGAGAAACACCGGGAAAAGAAAATCCTGGAGACAACTGAAGTGTCAGCTATTGTGCAGAGGGAATTAATGAGTGATTTTACTAAGCTGGATAGAAAGATAACCCATCTCAATCTCAATAAAATAAAAATAGACAGAATTATTAACTACATGAACTTGATGAAGTTCCCAAGTTTCCCATCTGGATGACATCCAGCACTCTCCTGCGTTGCTCTGTGCATTCACCAAGTGCAACACAACAAATTTTAAGTCTATTCTTATTATTATTATTTAAGTGCTGTGAATCTTTTCTCTCTCAGGAAGGGTGGTGAGAGGAAGAGAGGAAGCTTGTAAATCATTTGCCCAGAGGAGTCATCATTTTGTGAATAAATTTGCTCTCTGCCAAGTGACCAAACAGAGGTCAAGTGATTTAATTTAACAAATAAAAGTAGCCACCAGAAGAATGCGAGTCCCTTGATGTGTTTTAATGCAGAGCTGTTTATAAAGTGGTTTATTTTTGTAACACCTTCTCCTTCCTCCCCTCTGCCTTCCCTTCTTTCACACATCCTCCACGAAAAACCCCAGGGAATTTATTTCATGCACAAAACCTTCAGGGCAGGTAGGGATGATCACTGCCTAACTCATCTGGAGGCTTTTACCTGACAAATCTTTCCTTGAAGTTGACAGACCATTAAAATGCAGCCACTGGGTAAGAGAAATGAATAGTTCTTGTGTTTTATTATTTCAGCAGTTCAGAAAAGGCTTAGGAGAAGGTGACCACGTAGCACTGGAATACAAGCAAACAGCTGGGACACACAGCTGGGACAAAAGGCACTTGTTCTCATGAACAGCAGGATTATTCTAATTCAATCTACACACTTATCAATTTGCTGAAAAAAACTCTGGTTCCCAGAAAAAAAACTGAAGATTGTTGAATGGCACCATCTTGTCTTACTTGGATTTTGAGCTACAAATACTGGACCTTTGGGAAAGGAAGGACAACTGTCCAAGACAAAATGGTTCTTGTCAGAGGTGTTTTAGGAGCAATATGTGACATTTTTCATCAATATGTGATTTAGTCTGATCTGTAAAGCACCTCAGAGATGCCTTCCATTCATTGTGCCTCTGATTCATCCAGTTTAGTCAACTCCATTTTTAAATCCAGTGTCCAACTGAATTAAATTAAATTAAATTAAATTTCCAACAAAAGCCCCCTTGAACATGAAAATTCATCCCCTGTATCTGATCTCAGCACTAAGACACTCGATACCCCTGCATCACCTGACAAGGGCTGATGTGCAAGGAGAAATCAAACTCATCTCACTCTCCCCTAACCACATCTGCAGCGATAACAGCAGTAAAAATTGCCTTTTTCTCATTTAAGCAAGCACACAGAACCCAGAGGTGAGCCCACGTGCAGTCCTGCCGACAACATGAAAGGCCATAAAACTCTTCTGAAGTAAATTCAGAAAACAGTTCCTCACCTTCTCAGCCAGCTGGGGAGGCTTCATCTTTGGAGTTATTATTAAAAATTCCCAGTGCTGGCTGAAATGTTTCCCAGGAATGCACGGCTCAGTGTGAGAGTCATCCTGCTCCCTGGGATCTCTCTGTGCTGTCAGCACACAGGGATATTCTTTCAAGGTGGTTTTTTTTCTCCCCAAAATGTGCCAATCCCACACCTCTGCTCCAATCCTGGAGAAGGACTTTTCCAGCTCTTCTGGAGGATGTGACCACCCATCCATGTTTTTACTAACAAAGTCTGTAGCATGAATCCATGCCCTAATTCTGGAAACTTTCAAGCTGCCTGTGGTGGTTGCGCTGACACCACTTTTAATTCTTATTCCAACTCATACAATATTCTTGTTTACTTGTTTAGTATTCCTCTTTTTTAAAAATTTATTTTAACAGGGGAATGAGCCCTGGGCTCTTCTGAGTGCTGGAAAATGGAGCAGCACCCACATTCCAAACTTTACCAGCACGGATGGTGCCTGACACAGAGGGATGAGACTCAGGAGCCCTTTCCACAAAGCTAAAAAAATCCACAGCAAAGGCAGCAGGAAGGAATGCAAGGAATATCAGAGAGAGATAATCAGAAAGAAAGTAATGGAATAAAGTTAAGGAGAGGACTATTCTGGAATGTGCCAAGGGCATCCATCAATATTGGGCACCCAGTTCAGGTGCTGCTACTGTCCTGTGACTGATGTTTCCTGTGATACAACAAATAACTTGTTTGGGATTGGCTTATTGTAATAAACACCCAATTCCTGGTAAAATAACAATGAAATAACAACCCATGACTGCTGGAGAAGATTTCTTTGCCACCAGATTTCTCATCAAGGGACAAAGACATCCAGCTTAGCCAAAACTCTGCCTATCAAGCCACTCTCGAGTCCTTTATGCTAAAAAATGGCCAGGACTGATCTCACCAGCGAGCTTTGTGATGTCCGTGTGCTACAGGGACATTTAAGGATTTGTTAATATTTCATTGGGTTTACAAAAGCTTTTGTTCATCTTCCTATGGAAACTGGATCACTGAATGACAGAATAGCTTGGGATGGAAGGGTTTCAAGATCACCTAATTCCACAGGGCAGGGACACTTCCACTAAGCCAGGCTGTGCCCAGCCCTGTCCAGCCTGGCCTTGGAACCAGAGATCCATTTAAAACCAGAAATTCCCAGCTGGGGAGGCTGCACCTCCACGTCCTGAGGAACAAGTGCCTTGGATTGAAGCTCACTGCAAGCAAGGGGAGCAGCTCCACCACCTCAGCTCCACATTCCTGCAGCACAGCGTCTCTGCCAGCAACTACAACCACGGCCAAGAGCTGCAAAACCTCATGCAAACCACTGCCAGTAATTCCAGTTAACCAAAGCTTGGGGAAGGGGGTCATTCCTCTGAGAGCACTAACACAAAACTGAAGGATAAGCACGTTTTCCATTGGCCCAGCATTATTTTAAAGTCATTTGTTCACAGAAATCAGGAGTTGCCCACACTGAACTAGAAAAGCCATAAAGCCTGAGCAAGATTTGGGGAAAGACTCAAGGTTTATCTCGTCTCCAGGCTAATATTCCCTGGCAGATATTTAGATATTTGATTGCTTTCTTGTCTGTTTTTTCAGCTGAGAGGCGGTTGTTTCTTCTGAGATGACTTCACCCTGCCCAAAAATCTGTGAGAAATGGCACTGAACAGCTCCAGCTCTGTAAGACCCCATCGGATGCACCCAAGGAGAAAGTTCCCTGCTTTGTACCAGTTCACGCTGCATTAATGACAGGATTTCAATGGAAAAACTCGTTTGCTCTGTGCTATGCAAATGAGGCACCACCAGCAGCATCTTCAAAGCAGGAAATAAAAGCGTGTGAGTGAGCAAAATCAACTTTATAGTGAGATAAAATTATTATCCCACTCATTAGGTGGACCTAATGCATTACCTCTGCTGGGACCTTTGGGCTCTGAAATGTGCAATGAGAGAAATCATTGAGGGAAGGGAGGAGAAAAACAGAAATCATTAAGAATCCTAATCTTTTAATTCTTGCTTTAAAAACCCCTTACAATATTGAAACACCCCACAGTTCTCTCCAACCAGAAGTTGCTACAAACACTTTATCACCTGCACGTATTTTAGCATTCTCTCCATGGATCAGATGTAGCAGATTTAGCAACCAGTGCTGGAGCACTACATCAAAATTCTATTATTCTGAGCAACTGCATTATGCATTAAAATGCCTTGTCACCACCAGATTCTCCCCCTCAAAATGACTCCACGCTTGCTGGGCAGAATATCTATCAGGAGGAGATCCTTCAGTTGATCTAGGATTTGGAAAACAAGCTTAGATTTAATTTTTCACCTTTTAAAGAAATGCTTTGGGTCTATACTGGTGTTTTTAAGGAGTGGAATGGGCTGAATTATCACCCACCACAAGTTTAGGACCACTGGGAGGCCAGGGACTTTCTCCACAGGCTTTTATTCTGTCTAGAGGTGGACTTGAACTAAAATAGGGACCCAAACCTCTCCCTTTCTCCCAGAATTTTTCCCTCCACCCAGGTGAAAGCTTTGGAAGAGCTGTAAAGCTGGACAATGCTCCGGAGCATCCCACAGGGGCTGGGACAAGGAAGACCTGGGAACTTCCCCAGAGAAGTCCAGAGCAGCACATCCAAACCTATTTCTGTGCCAGGAGCAGTCCCAAGGATCCAGGAGCACACACGGGTGCCCCATTTTTCACAGACATTTCCCATTTATGCTCCTAATCACTGGCACAGTGGAGTCACTTCCTTTTTTTCCCGCTGAGGTTTTCCCAGGAGATCTGCAGATACTCACCCTGTTACTGCTCAGGTTATAAGGGGGGGCTAAATCCTGGCGGCTTGCAGAAAGCTGGAAGAGTTAAAAGAAGCAGAATTATTTCTTAACAAGAGCTTAAAAAAAATCCTGACTATGCCTCTTGACTCATAAGGCTGAAAAGAAACAGTTCTGTGCTTAAAGCAGAACGAAAATCCAAGAAATACAAAGTGAAATTTTAATTCTTGACCTGGGAGGAGCCAAAATTTGACACTAGTTTGATTAGCAGTTCTAGCAAATTATTTCCTTCCAACTTTTGGGCAGCAGAAGTCTCATTTTCCTTTTGCACAACACTGGTACAAAACTTAGGTTCAGCAAATACTTGCAACTTCCTTTCAAATCTTCTGAAGTAAAAGAGAAAAAAAAATTCTTCAACTTGCAAAGTAAATGAAAAATCTCCAGTGTTCAGGAAAAAACCAAAAAATTAAAAAAGCAAAGTTCTTTTTATGTTGCTTTTTCAGATAATCTGGATTGAGGGACTTGCCTGTATGACGAAAGCAGCTGGAATATGGGCAGATTTTGTCTGCACTTTGCAATTTCCACACTCAAAAGTGAGCACGGGGAGGGTCAAAAAGAAGGAAATTCATTGGTCTATTCCATGACTCCAGCACCTGGGAATAAAGAGTGGAGCTGCTGGAGATGCCAGCAGGGAAAACTCACCCGGTTCACGTTGGGGGAGCTCAGGCTCCTGCGGCAGAGTTTTCCTTTTCCCATCAGCTGCTCCTTTACAGCAACTTCCTGCCAGTCACAGAGAGCAAAACAAAGAAAATAAGTGTATCTGGCAAGAATTAAAGCTCTGATCATCCCAGGATAGCTCTGCCTATACAAATAAAATGTTTTCAAGCTGCCTTGTGGCACAGGCTGCTGTCTGTAAAGTTCACATGGCTAAAATTATGAATGGATCAATTTTAACATCTGCTATTTTTGCTGATTGGCACATGTAGGATTTTGCAGCTAGTCCTGATTCTAGGAGATGACAGAGATGCAAAGACTAAGACTCTCTTTCCTAGCTGAGCTCCTATTTTAATCCTTTAAACTAATTATAAATGACAGGGAACTTGCTTTCAATATTTAAAGTGCATCACACTTCCCCGTGAATTTATAGTGGGCAGGCACAAGCTCCAGCTTGTTTTGCATAACTTTTCTCTTTGTGCTTGCATAATTTATATCCAGGAGAACAATTTTCAATAAATGTTTTTCTCTCCTGTATTTTTCCTGGTAAACAGATCAAGTTAGAGCACTTAAAATTAACCCAATCAATGTCTTTCTTTTATTGGCAGGATGGCTATGGAGAACTCGAAGTAGAATTTGGGCAAAATGACAAAAATTCTACCGGCAGTTTCAGAAACTATTGCTGAAGCTTCAGAAAGCAAAAGTTGAGGCCACACAACTCCTTTTTCTGAACCAGAATTAGCAATGAACAGCCTTAAAACCAAACCAAGCACCCCAGAACTGTGCCCTGAACAAAGAACTCCCAGCCCCATCCGTGCTGGAGCTGAGCGAGGACATCCCTGCTTCCCTGGATCTTTGCCACAGGTTTTGGGAGGCTGAGGTGTGCACTGGGGTGGTTTTTGGGGTTGTCTGGCACTTTGTGTGCACACAGGAGGATGTCTGGACTGCACCCACTGTTCTCAGGGCACTCCCTGCTGCAGCCCTGGAGCCAGACCTGGCGCAGCCGGTCCAGGGTGAGGATGTTCTCCACGGCCAGGACGCTCCGCAGGTACTTCTCAATGTAGGCTTCAGAGTCAGCTGAAGCTGCATCTTCCACGTTTGCTGCCATCCTGGCCAGTGCCTCCCGCTCCTCAGCCCCTTGGGCATCCTGGGGAGACCAAAAGAGATGGCAGCCTGATAAAATGAACCCAACATCTCCCACATCACTCCCGGAGAAAACGTGTTTTTAAACCACGCGGCACCAGTTCAGCGCTGTTTGTCCTTAAGCTCAGGGGCAGGTGAGAACCATGGAATCATGGAATGGTTTGGGTTAGAAGGGACCTTAAATCCCATTCCACCCCCTGCCACGGGCAGGAACACTTCCCACCATCCCAGGTTGCTCCAAGCCCTGTCCAAGCTGGCCTTGGACCCTTCCAGGGATGGACAGTCCAGAACCTCTCTGGGCAATCACTGTCTCACCACCTTTAGAGGAAAGGATTTCTTCCTAATATCTATTCAAAATTTCTTCCTAATACCCAATCTAAGCTTCTGATCCAAATAAACCCCCTGTGCCATGCAACCTGCATGGGTGCTCCTACCACTGTCACAGACATCTCGAGCTGTACGTGGTTACTGTTTTGAGGCTTTTTGGGTTCTTTCTGAGAGTCTCACAGCGAGACGTTGCCATTAATTAGCAAAAGGGCTGCATTCAGATATTTCATAATTAAAAAGTGCTCAAGCACATTTGGGACGTTATCTAACCTGAGAGGAAAACAAAATTTCAAGTGAGCTGCAGGAGGATAACAAAGAGAACATTGCTTGAGAAGCATTTCAACACAGAGTGCAGAGTGCAGCAGAACACGAAGGAGTCAGGCAGCAATCAGAGTTTTGGCTCTTCATGTGTTAATGTTTTCACAAGTGCTCGGATAGAGCATCTCTTTGGAAGGAAAGGATTAGCATCTAACTGGGAATATGCTCAGGAATCAAGAGTTGCATAAAGACATTCCTGAGAAAAAGCCACTTTGTTCTTTCTTTCCACAGATTCTCGTGTTCTCCACAGCAGGCGCTTCACCTGCCCATTTTTCCTCCCTCTTTTTCCTCCCCACTCCCTTCAAACTGCCTCTTCAAGGACCTGAGCGAAGAGATGCTCACTCAACAAAATACCCAGTGACACTGATAAGACAGAGGTTGCTGCTAAGTCACAGCCTGTAAAGGAATGGGCTCCATCTTTTACAAACCACAGCTTATCCTGGAAGCAGCAAGAGCCAGAACGCTCAAAATGAGGGGGAAAAGCACAGAATTAGAGGCTCTTGGCCAAACTGAGACACTCTTGATTTCTTATTCACCTCTGGAATGTTTGAGACTATCTCAAAAGTGATGCCACAGCCAGGGATGGAGCTTCGGGGGGACATTCTTCGGAGGAAACTCTGTGCAAAACCCTGTGGGGAGGAAACACAGGGAAAATGTGGATTAACAGATTCCATCTGAAATAAACACAAAGAAAACGTAGATTAACAGATTCCAGCTGAAATGAACACAGGGAAAACGTAGATTAACAGATTCCAGCTGAAATGAACACAGGGAAAACGTGGATTAATAGATTCCAGCTGAAATGAATGCAGTTCACAATGAAAGAAGCCCAAAGTCTAACCAATAAATATGTAAGAGCCAAAGATTTTAACTTGGAGAAAATAGTTTGCTTGCCTGTATTGTAGATACAGAGAAGGATTCACTTCCTTCCTTGCAAGGTGACTGTTTCACCAAGCATCAGCTGCTTTTAGAGGTGGTTTTTTTTCCCTGACAGAGCCCTAGGTGACTTGTCTTGAATATTGACAAGTACAGACATTAAATTCTTGACCAAAGAGATCGTTATGAAGAATGATTTAAGGGGCATGGTCATTGTTTATGCTGACTTGGCGCCTTGCAGGGTTAAGAAGTGGACTGTTGAATTAATGCAGAGATGAGTCATTCAAAGATGCTGCTGAGACAAACTCCCAGGAAAGGTTATTGACGGGGGTTTTTAGAAAAACAGCAAGAAAGCCAAAGATTCCGTGTCGAATGAAAGTAAAAACCGGCATTGACTAAATCTGTAGAAAACAGAATTGATGAAGACTTCACACGATTGTGATTATTGGCACGTTTAATTTATCTGTTCAATACAGTCTCCCATTCCATATGACAAAAAATTCACTGTTCTTCCCTTGCTGAGAAAAAGCTTCTGCCTGATGGAAGCACCAAGAACTGGGGTTCTACTCCCAGCACGGGGAGTTGCCTACAGGGTTTCTGGGTGTGGCCACACCGCTTCTCTTTGCTCTTGCTTCAGATTTTAACTACAGATGTGCAACCAGAATAACAATCCAGGCTTTCTGCTTTGTCATTATCACTGCCAGGGGAAGGCTGGGTTCTGAGACAATGCTGAACAAACTCCTTCCTCCCCCATCATTCTCTCAGGATTTATATTATTTTCAGGGCATGATGCTGCAAATGGAATGACAACTTCACTGCCTGCCATTTATCAAACACCCTGCTCTCACCTACACATTACTGTAAGAGCACCAACTGGAAAACATAAAGGACCAAGAGTGATTAACTCTGGTGAATTAACACAAGGGATCTCTCTTCCAACTATTCCTAGTTGATTTCTAAATACCTGGAGGTGTAAACAGAAAGGGTTAGCAGCAGTGTGTGAACTTAATACAGGACTAGGGAAACACAGAAGTTCCTTTATGCAAAACACCAACTCCCAGCCCACAAGAAATTCACCTTTCCCACTTTTCCCAGTGATAAAACACTCAAGGGTTAATAGAGAAATAACTAAACTTCTTATATTTAGATGCCACAGAGCCTTAACAAACAAGCTGTGTCATCACCCACAACCCAAGGGATGGCAGGAAAACCACTCGGAAGCTCAAAGCCTCGCTGGACGCCGCTGATGCGGCGCTCGCATCCGGGCTGAGAGGAGGGGAGAGACAAGGGAATCCGAGTCCTGGGAAGTGGGGAGGGCTGCAGGAGCTGTACCTGTCTGCCATAGACGTTGACACAGATGCGCTTGCGCAGCACCAGCTGCATCTCTGCAGGGTGGCTGAGCTGGACAGTGGCTCTGACAATCAGATAAACCCTCTCCTCTGCCGCCGTGCCCTTGCTGAGCTGGATGCAGTCGTGGACCGTGGAGTCCCACGAGGCTTCTGCTTTCACCTGCAAAAGGGGGAAAAAAATTAAAAATAAATGTATCCTCTAATAAGCATAATTAGGTGTATAATTAACTGTAATTAATTAAGCATAATTAGCAAAAATACATAATACATAAATTTTGAGAGTTGGCTTCTCCGTTTTGCTCCCTGTGAAGAAAAAATCCCCTGCACTTTAGAAGAGGCCATTTAAAAATCAAGATCAGTTTGCCAAATGAAGACGTTGGGATTAAAAATGCCAACTTGCTCAAACTCTGGAACATTTCCTCTTGAAAAAAGAGCTTTGAATACCCAGGATCATTGCAAATAAATTATAAAATATGCAGAAGTGCAGGACCATTTGGCCTAATTTATTAAGATAAACCAGAGAGCAACAGAGACTGCAGTGGAAATCTTCCATTGCACCACAAAAATTCTCCTGTTTGTATTTCAGAAACAACTTTGCTGAAGCATTTCTAGCAATACAGTAAAAGCTGGAATTTTTCTTTTTCCATGTTAAAAATATAAGTATTACTGAAGATTTAAATGCTTTATCTTCAAGCCATAAAATGGCCTGGTAGCCAAATTTCCAGGCTCTAAAAACAAATCATGACAAAAAAAACCTTAACAGAACTATCAGGAATAAAGCTCCTCTAAAAACAGAAGAAGAAATAAATTTCAGAGAAAGGAGCGAAGTTTTAAGGAATAAGTCAGAGATTCTAAACCTGACAGCAAAAATTACAAACCAGCAGTTGTGAAGTTGTAGAACTCTGAGTTATGCGGCAAAATGGAGGATAATGAGTGTAACGATGCAGAGGTAAAAATGTTAACAATTAAGATTGTTTGGTTTTTCAGCTGGGGCTTTTGTACTCTAATTTGCTCAGGGGTTTTGCTTTGTTAAACACAAACTGAATCCCAAGGTCTTGGAATGCTTGGATTTGGACGAAGGAAGATCCTTGAGCTTTACTATTTTCCAAATCATGGTTATAATCCTAGTGAGTATTCCTTGAAAACAGAGTTGCTCACAGAAGAAACAAGCGCTGTATCATTTCTATGACATATTTGATGCATTATTTTCACACGTGGATATATAAAAAGAACAATTTAAAGGCTACAATTGCCTGGTCTGCAGCTTCTCTTACCTCACTGTCGTGATGCTTCACAATCTGCAGCTCAAAGAATTCCTCCTCCTCCTCTGCCACCAGAGTAGCATCCCAGCCTCCTGCCTCGGGGTCATCCAGGTTATCCTGGGAGCTGAAGTCATCAGCTACAAACAGGAGGGGATGTGGAAGATGAGCAAACACAAAGTAATCACCCCTTTTAAAAAAACACCCAGCAAGTCATGAATTCACGTTTTCATCCCCAACTCCTCAGCTTGACTACTTTGACTTCACCTACAAAATTAAAGTTCCTGCACTGTTCCACTTCAAAAAAAAAATTCCCATTTCTGTACAGAAAGTGTGCACAAGGATTTGGGGGCACAGACTCAAATGTGCCCAATAAAGGGCAGGAATCTCCCCCTGTGGCAAACACCCCCTCCTTGCCCACGGGTGGATTTGCAGCACTGAGCTCACTCAGCATTAAGTGTGTGGTGGTGTCAAAATAAGCTGCTGGCTGAACAGGAGAAAACACACTACTTTTAGATCATGATTAAACAAACCTTTAATCTGGGTTTTGAGAAGCTCAACCTGTCCTGGCTGGAGTTATGAATTATTAACCAGCTCCTCTCTGAAGCCATTGGATCCATGGATGTGCTGTCCCAGGAGGACAAACCACCAGTGTGAGGAGATTGCAGCCCAGATCTCCTCACAACAGGCTGAGCATCACCTCCCCTTCTCACCTGACACTGCTCATCCAAAAATTAACCCTCCTCTAAACATCCCAACAAGGATTTATTCAGCTGATTGCTCCCTGGACTGCTTTGGGGCTGCCACCTACTTGGTTCCAGTTTCCCATCTTCGGTAGGGGCGTGTGACAAATACACTGCTCAAACTGGATTTGCTGTCGGGATGTACTGAAACACGGGATTACTAAAACCTGCAGTTCCTTCCATACATAACACTGTGGATTTTCAAACATTTAGCAGTATGTTTCAGGAAAAGCAGGCACTTCTCCAATTAATCCACCTGCCATTCCAGGCTTTTTATTAATTTTATGAGCTTGCTTCAATTCTGTGACTTTCATTGGCCGGACAAAGTTTGTTTTCAAAGTACTCTGTCATCCTAAGAACCACTTACCATTCAAGTCAAGGAATATAACAGGGATGTGAGTTTCCATACCAGCCACAGGAGTCCTAAAATGCAAGACAGGGACAAGGGTGGCATTTAAAGTAACAGAGATTTACCCAGCACACATCCCTGATGATCCAAACCCCCAGGACATTGCATCCAGTCTGCAATTTTTAGCCAGACCATTGATAACCTTGGCAAACCTCTTTATTTTAATTTACTGCTGCAGATTCCAAGAGACTCAAATAAATTAGTATTTCTTTTATACCAGCTCTCTTAGAATTATTATCTTCTTTGACCTCTGCTTTCCGAAATGTTGCCTCCCTCTTAAATGCTAACAGCAAAATTAAGTTTATTTACTCTGACACACACATTAATGAAATGCAAACCCCTCTGCTTTAGTGATGGCAGGGAAAATGGGGAAGAGAGAATCAGAAAAGTCAGTCTCGAGGTTTTTAAACTAACACTGATGCTGCTTCTCCACACAGTTATTACTCTTTCTTACAAAACACATGTTCAAGAGCCAAAACTGATGCATTTCTAGTGGGTAAGAGCAGGCTGGCGTCTTATGTAATATATAAAGTGCTTGAATCATACTGAACATTTCCTCTGGTGCAAATGTGTGAGAACCAGATTCCTCCTGGAGCAAGTTTCCTGCAGCTCCACTGTTTTCAAACCTAATGAAACACATCGATGTGAAAGCTGTTGTGTTTCCAACAAGAACTTGATCTTTTTTATGTTTTAGAAGCTCTGACAAACTTCGGCTCAAAACTCCGTGACACTCAATTCCATCAATGAATCCTGTTAGAGGTTTGCTCAGAGGAGATATTCAGGACGTTGCAAGCAACTGAAGACAAGGTTTGAGGTGAAACAACCCTGACTCCTTATCTGCAGTTGCTGCTCACAGCTGATCCAGCACAGCAGCCTCACTCCAGTGCTCTCTACTATTTTTAATGTTCAGAAAAATCACATGGAACACTTGCTGACTAAACAGAGTTTGTTCTCAAACCAGGAGCGCAACAAAATGCTCCTGGAGATGCAGTTTTATGATGAGGGGGCAGCTTTTAAGTGAATGAACTAGGTAGTTAACATATTAGCTAATTTTTTTAAATGGCGAGTGCAGTGGTAATAAATATTGATTCCTTTTTTCAGAAGGTTATAATTACACTCTGATCAATAACAGTATCGTTTACTAAACAGCATTTCTGGATTTCAGAGACACAACCTGATAAAATAATTTAAGCAAGAGGCCTAATTTTAACAACTTTGCTCATGCAGGGTAGAGAGGCCAGGCTGCGGAGAGAAAAAAACAAGGCCACAATCCAAAGCCAGGAATGGGCTGTGCATCTTTTTTACATTCCTCCCATGGGAATGGATGTTCCTACCACTCTGCTGGAGCTCCAGGGATCCCACTGCCAGCAGAAGGAACCATCACAGCATTCCTTTCTTCTGTCAGGGTCAGCCTCATCTCCAAAAGCTGAGCCTCCCGATCGGCATCGTCTTCTGTTTTATCTGCAAGCAGGATGTCAGGCAGCAGAGTTCTGAGTGCCTCTGGCACATGGCAGTGATTTTATACCTCCCATGACAGAATAAACCCTGCTCTGCTCACAATTCAGCACACAAAGAACCACCCCAAAACAAACAAACAAGTTCCTAAAGGCTTCTCCAACTTTAATTTCACCCCAAAAAAGTACTGCTGAGTTCAGAGATCCCACTCTCCATTAACTTCTTCTCTAAATTTGACAACATATTAAGATTAAAAGTGTGTGCACATCTCTCAACCTTTCACTGTTATTACTTTTACCAGCATTTTCCTTACCAGGCTTCCCCACGAGTTTCTGCAGCTGCTGGTCAAGGTACTCCTGGCGCTTCGTTAAGGCACAGAGCCACTTCCGACGGAGCCTCTCCAAGTCCCTGTCCTGAAAAGGGGGAAAAAAACCACATTAAACATTGCCCCAGGAAAGCCAAGGTGTCCTTACTGTGGCTTGCACATTTCCTCAACCCTTCTGCTCATCCTACACCCAAGCAGAAAAGGAAGACAGTGAAGACACATCCAAACCCTTCCACTTTCCACATCTTATGTGAAGTATTTTTGATTGCCACCTCTTTAGCTGTTTTTCTCTACTACCCAGCTGAAAAAAAACTTCACTTTATGCAGTTCTTTGCCCCCAAACTACTCCAAAACTCACTAACCACTGGAGCTGGAAAGCCCAGTCCTCACCACTCCCCTCAGTGTTTAGCAGCCTCATGCCAGGAATCCATCCCTGCCCCACACCATCCCGCTGTTCCCACTTACGGCATTTGAAAATGAACCTCTCAAAATAATTTTTCTCAAGTGCTCATGCCCTTTAGAAACCCCCCCAAAACACCTCATTATCCTTAAGAACATTCAGTTCTTCCTTTAACGTGCTTTAATCTGAAAACTTCTGCATTTGTAAGAGAGAATTTAAAATTTTTACCTGATAACTGTCCATTTCATCCTCTTCTTCCTAGGCCAAAACACACAAAACCACGCCATTAATTTACTTTTTTTTTTTGATAGCAGGAAACACACCGAATGCAGAAGGTGTGACTAATTTAAGCAATATTAACAGTCTTACATAGAAGTAGTCTGAGCTTAGCAATGGCATGGTCACAGAATTAAAACATACTGACACCCCAAAGTTTTGCTGCTATCATCTCATCTAAACACCAACCAGAACAATCCAATAATCATAATGGCAAAATTCACAGCAATGTAAGTATTAGAAGTCTTAATAATGGAAAGGAAGTGGAATACAAGAAAGAAATGGGAGAAACAGCTTAAAACCTGTTGATCCTGGACAGCGAAGAAAAATGCTCTGTTTTACCTCCAAGACTTCAGAGTGAATGTTACAGCAAGTGCTGAAAATTCAAAGTCTGGTATAGAATCCCAGAATCCCAGAACCGTTAAGGTTGGAAAAGACTTCTAAGATCATCAGGTCCAACCATCAACCAGCGCCACCACCACGGTCAGCACTGAACCTCAAAGATGTTTTTTGAACACTTCCAGGGATGGGGACTCCAGCACTGCCCTGGGCAGCTGGGCCAGGGCTGCACAGCCCTTTCCATGAAGGAATTGTTCCCAATATCCAACCTGAGCCTCCCCTGGCCCAGCCTGAGGCCGTTCCCTCTCCTCCTGTCCCTGTTCCCTGGGAGCAGAGCCCGACCTCCCCCCGGCTGCCCCCTCCTGTCAGGGAGTTGTGCAGAGCCACAAGGTCCCCCCTGAGCCTCCTTTTCTCCAGGCTGAGCCCCTTTCCCAGCTCCCTCAGCCTCTCCTGGTGCTCCAGCCCCTCCCCCAGCTCCGTTCCCTTCCCTGGACACGCTCCAGCCCCTCCAGGTCTCTCTTATCATGAGGGGCCCAGAGCTGCCCCCAAAACTGAGGTGTGTACAAAGGATTGGAGGTAACTTTGCTGCAAAGGAGAAGAACTGTAAAAATTGACTGTAATTATTGGGGAATGAGAACAGCAGCCACACCAGCAGTGACAATGGAGACCTTCAACCTTTTATTCCCATTATTTTCTGATGGCAGACACCACCTTTAGTTCTCAACCTTCATCCCAAGCAGAGTCACTTGCAATGAGCACAACTGCCCCTCCTCACAGGGAATGGAAAAGGAATGAGGGCTCCAATCCTCAAGGAGTTATTACTTACCTAGTTAAGCAATAACGAGCCACCAGAGCCTACTTTCATACCTTAATCATGAAAGCAAAGACTTAGCTAAGCTAAAATTAAAAAGCCATAGAGAGGAGGCATTTCCTCAGTTCAAGGTCTTTAGAAAATCTTTCACATTCCAGACATACTTGATTTACCTGAGATAAGAGAAATGATAATAAGGGGACTAAAAATCCAGGTGCTCATGTTCAAAGCCTGTTGTGAGCAACAGGTCCCATAAAACCTGGTTTTCAATGGCCCTTTCCCATGGGGGTTACCAGTGTCAGGCACAACCCACTGGTCTCTCTCAAGTAGAGTTTAAGCCTTTTTTCTTGACAGAATGTTCTGTTTTTGGGATTGCCAGCTCTGTGGGATAAGGCTGGAACTGGTCAGTGGATCAGGAATTCACTGGGGGAGAAACAGGATGAGGCAGACAGGATGCTCCCCTGGGACTCCCCTACAGAACAGGCTAAAAGGGGCACTTATGGGTTGTGGGTCAAGGAAAAACTGCAAGAATCAATCATTCTGTCCTAGGAGAGAAACTTGCTCCATTCAGGAGTTTCCTGGCTTTATAGGAAGGAAACGTGGGTATCAGGGGCTGCTGTGGTGGAAAGGTTGAGGGCAGAGCCAGCAGGAGCATAATGGGGAGTAACAGGGATAACCTGCCAGGATGCTGCTGGAAAGGTGGGAAAAATTCCCCTTTTTGTACCCCTGACACCCAGTGGGAAAGGACTGCTCAGGTCAGGAGACAACCAAAACCCCAAATACTTCAGATCTCAATGGAAAAGCCATCCTGATTAAGCAGAAAAGGGGGAGCAGACAGGGATTGAATCATACTCTGTCGAGAGGGACATTTTGGGACATCTCCTGCTTTTCCACTTAGCTGGCCTTGTCTCAAGCAGGGCAGCAAATCAAAAAAGTTCAGAGACTTGCTCTGCTGCACCAGATGTTGGCTTTGCCAGCTCCAGGGAGTGACTGAATTTTCATTTATCTGTTGGGGGAGAAGTCAAAGTGCACCAGAAACTCACAGGGGCACTGCAAGAAGATAATCCCTAAAAAGAGATGGATACACGAGGTGCAGCGTGTGTGAGGTTGTCAAACAACTGCCCAACATTTACTATCGGCCACAACTGCTTCATGGAATTCTAACATTTGTAATTGGACACTATTTGAATAAATGGTCCACTGGTTTATTTAGTTCGAATTTTTAATTTGAGTACTTTTAGTTTATTTTTATTTTGAATGCTTACTTTAAATCGCTTTCCATGTCTAATATTTGAAGTAAAATCTACAGGAAAAACTCCTAATGAATTTTAGGAATGCTTGCATTTTCTTCTCTTCTTTGGGTGGTGTGTTAAGGCTGTGCTGCTTGATAGGAAAAAAAAACCCAAACAAAACCTGAAGACACATAGAACATCTTCATACTGTTACTTCTGCCACGGAAAATGATTCCCTTTATGTTTTACAGCTCTTGGAAATAGCTGACAGCAAATATTCAGAGTTTTACCTGATAATTTTGTGACTTGACACGTTTGATTTGAACACAGCCAATGCCAACAGATAATATGGATTCCTCCATCAGTGGCAAGGTCCCGGATTCCTGCACGGATTTCACTTCAACCTGGATTCGCCGAGATTGCCCCTGTCCAAAAGAACAATTTGAAATGCTTGTTAAAAAAAAGGGAATATAAAGTGCTGGAAGTTTAATTCCAGAGAGACCTCTACTGGCAGCCACTGGCAAGGAATATTGTATTTTTATTTTGTGAAGAACAAAGTGGTGCAATCCCAATGACCCAGTGTTCCAGAGATCCCCCTCCTGTTGTAAGGATTTATATTTACAGAGAAAAATAAAAGCTCAGCATTCAGCAACTGCCCAGTTTATTTTTCTGGAGGGTTTTCAAACATACACTGAGAGGGTTTTCATTTTAATAGTTCTGAAGGTGGAAAATAGGATCTCCTCCTCCTCCTCCTCCTCCTCCTCCAAAAGAGGAGAGCTACTGGAATTTCAGTGAACTTTTCCTGACTCTGCTCTCCTTGGCTGAAAATTCTGACCCACTGATGGTATCAGTGCAGCAAAGCAACTGCTCTTCAGTAAAACTGTAAGGGGAAAAAAAAAAAGAAATAAAAAGAAGAAAATTAAAATAAAATTCAAAGGAGTTGGTGAGGTCAGAGGAGCAGCCTGTATCCAGCTTTTACTGATTCCTCGTGTTCTTTGGGCAGTAGCTTATCAACAGCTCATCATTTAAAAACGTGAGCTGTCCAGTTAAGCATTAACAATTTAAAGCAGGTAGAATTCAAAGAACAAAGGAGTGCTTGGCTGGAAGGATCACATGAAGGGGAACTCAGGACCTCTTTAAAAAATAATGAGGTTCAGTGGAGACTGATGTCCCTTCTGCTGGTGCTGGCACGGGACAGGGCACAGGACAGAGAGAAAGGTTACAGGGAAGGCTTTGATCAACTTCAGGCTGAGCTTTGCTCTGTCTCCCACTTTACATCTGTTTTCCTCAACATCACTTTTGCACCTAAGCTCGACGCCTCCTTGGACACCAGGGCCATCCAAAGAAAAGCTTCCCACGTGATTTTTGCACAGCTGGAATCCTGCCCTGCTCACCTGTCTGAGCTGGAAGATGCCTCCCGTGCTGACATCCTTGGCAGGCGTCACCTCGACTGGGCAGTACTCCCCGTTCTCATTCAGCTCCAGGATCTGAACCCACAGCTCCACTTTGCGGGTCACCTCACTCCACCTGCAGAATGAGTCCAATACTGGGTTGTTGCTTTTCTTTGGTTGTTTTTTTTCCCCACAGAAAAAAGGAATTAAAACATCAAAACACTGAGCTCAAGCTGCAAACTGAAGCAGTGACAACCACTGCAATAAATGCACCATTTGTGAGCACACAGGTACCAGCTGTGCAGTGCTTCTAAATTTTCCTGACAGCTATTTTAGTCAAACATCAGAAATAAGCCTTTTCCTGATTCCAATACAAGCCCCAATTCCACATTTTAAGCTCTGGTCTCAACTCCTGCCACAGAAGCCCAGGGTTGTCAGGGCAATCAGATTGAGATGGGAGACAGAAGAATGAAATATGACATTGTCTCACAAGCTCTCAAGATTCAGAGCACTCTCCTGACCTTCATCATCTTACTGCCTTCTCTCCAATTCTTCCCAGAGCTTAATAAGAAACAGCCATTTTTGTAGAACTTCAAAATTAAAAAAGACAGAGGTGCTCACTACTCGACTGTCAAACATAACTCACTATTTCAGAGCATCCTGTTCCTCTTTGCCACATTTCCCTGACTTTTATTTTGAATTTCCCTACATGCAGCTTAATGCTCAACAGAAGCTTAAGCTGCAAGTAAGAAGAGAAGTAACTGCCAATAAATTAAGATGCAGAGCTGCCTTCTAATTGTAGAGGCAAAACAACTCACATTTAAGATTATGCTGCTATAAGATTACTTTGGGGACAACAAATGCTACCAGCAAACAAACAACACCCCCCTTCAGTCTGAATTACCATACTGCTGTATATTTATTCCAAATTGAGGTAATAAGCAATAAAATTTTTCCATGGAAGCATTACAGGGAGGGCATTTCACGGCCAGGAATGAATTGGAGTCATCCAGTGGCCTCCAATTCAAAATCTGACTCCTTACCCCAAACCTGCTTCAAAACTGGGCACCTCAGACAGAGATTTTTCCCAAATTCTAAACCAAAGGATGTGTTTTCCATATTTACCTGTCACGAAGGCTGCGTGTTTTGGCTTGAATTATTCCCAAATCCCACAGGGCTGGGTTTTTGCGGTCACCACTCTGCTTGTGCCCATAAACCTCAATGGCCAAAGCACCATCGTAAAGATGTTCCATGAAGTCTTCAGAAATATTCACAGAAACCTCCTGGAAGGGACAAATCAGTCGATAACTGTGACTGCACGACTCAGGCTGTGAGATTTTACTGCCTTGACTTTAATAAAAGGATTTAGTAAAGTCCCCGTGGTTCCCAAGACACAATCCAGGGGGAAAGGAAGTGTTGCCTCAGCTTGTAAAATCCGGAGGCAGGTCAAAGGTGTGTGATTTTCTAAAGATTAAAGTCTATAAGGAGCTGAAAAATGGCCACAGGCTGCTGCAAGCCCTGAGCCAATGGCTCAGGAAAAAAATCAAAGCATAGGTTGTAATGTTCAGAATCAGAAAATCAAAACTCATCAGAAGGTGCTACATCTATCTCACAAATGGGAAGAGGAATAAATTGCTCAGCGTAATGAGAAGGGATAGAACATGATGAGAACTGGGGTGATTTGGCTGGGATTCATTCACGCTGACTTTAGATGTCCCTATTAAAGATGCCTCTGCTCAGCTGCTCCAAAGCCAGTGGAAAAAAAAAAAGAGTCTGTCCTAAATAGTCTGACTTCTAACAACCCAACTTCAACATCTACAGCAGCCCCATGTCCCAGAATTGGGACATTTCTCTCCATTTCATCAGAGTTTAGAGTGATCAGCTCAGTTACTGACATCAAATATCCTCAGATAAATATCCCACATCCATGGTGAGTTTTACTGGGGATAAATTCTAATGTAAGTTTCTCTAAAGAACTGATGTTTTCCCTTATCAACCCCTTTCACTTTCAGTGATCTTTGTACAAATGAACAGTGTAGAAGAACCAAACTTAAATGGACTTTGAGGACGTTCAAGTTCTTATTAAAAAAAATATCAGCGTAGCGGCATGATGAAATTAAAAATGGCATTAGGGCATCATGACATATCATAATGTGAGCAAAAAGGCAATTAAAACTGCTGTAAAAGCCTAAACCTGCTTTTCTTTGTCTGCCTTACAGTTTAATGAATAAAGCAGAAAAATAAATTACATTGCAGTGGTCGAACACAACCATGCACCGCGGCTCCTTGCTGATGGAAGACTGGGAAGGATCCACCTCAGGTGCAACAATAACTGGCTCCACTTGATCCCAGAACGTGTATTTGCAGAACACAAAGTTGGACAGGTGCTGTGGCAGACCTGTAGCTTGAAGTATTTTAATCTAGAAAAGAGGCGAGAAACAAATGAAAAGCACTTGTTCATCAGGCATGGAATTAAAAACATCTCCTGCTAGGACAATGTTCCACTGCAAAGGGTAACAAAAAAATAAGAGCAGCAAACCAAAAACAATTTAGAAAATAAAATTTCTGCGCTGATACTGATTGGAGACAGTATTTGGAGTGCAGCAGCTGAGCACAGTCACTAGATGTCACCAGGCTCATACTTCCTGGGAGTTAACATTTTGCTCATTTTTAACGGTGAAATGAACCAAACCCATTGCAACTGAAGAGGAATCCAATAAAAATCTCATTCTTCCAGTGGGCTCCTTTATTCTCCAAAAATCCCTAGTTTGAGACACTACTCATTCTTAGTCTGTGATGCTGGAAATAACCCAAAATCAACCCAAAGAAAGCAAAACCAGCCTGTCCCCTCATCAAATCAAGGCCAAATAGAAGCAAAATGTTGTGAATTCTCATGCTGATCTAAAGGAAGCCATCATATTCACCTTCTATTTAATAAACTTCTATTCTCCACTTGTCAAATTAAGGCCAAATGAGTCAGACTCCTGCAGTACCGCCCTCAAGACTGGCAGGAATATTTTTTGCCAAAATGCCCCATCCTGCTTGTAAGCAATGGAGCTCTATGGCACAGGATAAAAAGTGGGGAAAAAAAAGCACAATTTCTTCCAAATTGTTTATGTTGTCCAGAAGTCAGCAAGGCTGGGGACCACTCCCTCGAATGGTTTTTGCCTCTCTCTTTTCTTACCTGTAGCTTGTAGTTTTACTGCAATGCAGAACTGTTAGTAAAAATTTCCTACTCATTTTCTTTTTATTACTAACAGTAATAAACACAGTGTCTATATGGTACAAAATGTTTAATATTTAGAGGAAGAAATATTGAGGGAAAAAAAAGAAATATTAAGAGAGAATGACTCCTAGAATGATGGGAGGTTATCAGATTCTGTGACTCTTTTTGGATTAGATATTGCAGTGCCAATCCTAACATACAGAACTTCCCTGGCTTCCAAGAGTCCACTAAACTTCCTGGGGTAAGGCTTTGGCACATAAATGCAATTAATGAAAGGAACAAACCCCAACTAATTATCTTGTGTTATTTCAGCCATTCCAGAACAAAACAAGGTTACAAAGAGACATCCAACGTCCAGAAGCCAAGGATTTGACTCAGGATGGGAAGAGAAAAGGTTGCTCAGAGGTTGGGATACATCTGGTACTCACCCTGCAGACAAGTTTTCTCTCCTGGACGTCATTTTCATTGGAATAGTCAGGACTGTCCTCACCTCCCACCAGCCTGTCATCAATTTCCCCACTCACTCGAACAACTTCGACGTGGAGACGACCTGAAACCTGGCAGGACAGGAGTCAGAATTATTTCTGTGCCAGAAAACAGTGACAGGTCCATCCCCTCCCAGTCTGTAAGCAGCCAACACTTTATTCCTTTTTGCTCTGCTCCTGCACTCTGCATTTGTTGCACCACATGAAGAACGCTTCGGAGCAAGACTCAAAGAGAATTTGCTGCAGAAACCATAAAGAGATCAGCCACTGGGGTGATTTGGGGAACAATCTCACCTTCAAACCAGTCTCTGGAGAGTTTGCAAAGTGCACACTTGATGCAGAGCATGGAGAACGTTGCCTGGTGTGCTCTGCTGCCTTTGAAGTTGTTCTTACAGAATATATTTAAGAAGCTATGCTTGATGGCAGGCAGTGAAAGCACTGGAGCTGTAGCTCATCCTAAGTACTTATTTTGGGCTATCTCCCTCAGAAAGGTGCTCAGGAAGCTTACTCCTTTCACAATCACCGTGCTGGGACTCAGAGCTGCCTGAAAACTCCAGTAAAGTATTATGGGATTTGCACAATTCCACACTGTCAGCAAAGAACTGGTGCACATGAAACTGGAAATTATCTGCTCTGTCCTGGTAATGAGACCCACAGGCCATAATTAAACAGTTGAGTAAGGACAGATTATGGAAGAAAGACAAACCTCTCCCTTCTGATTGATGATTGGAACAGCATATTGAAGCTTCACATCATAGAACAGGCACTCAAGGAAAACATTGGCTACTCCAATAAGGCTGTGGTTTTCCTGCTCGTCGTAGAAGGGATCAGCTCTCCTGAAATAAGCTCTCATCACCTGCAAGCAAGCCCAGAGTCGTGTCAGGAAACCAAACCTTCCAGGAAAGACTTTTTGAAGTGTTGCACAACCAGACCAGTGGAAGAAAAAAAGGGACTCAGGCAAGAGGCCAGATTAGAACATGAGAAGAATAGAAATGAATTTTGCTTCAGATAAGGCCTGTCCTGAGCAAGTTCTCCTTAACTTTGCCAGATTCCTGAACATTAACTGCTGCTGTGTTACCTGCTGCTTCCTATTGTGTGCTCCATTCCCTCACCAAACTATGCCTGCAAGCAGGGATCAGAGTGACAAGATAAGGGTTAATGAAATGCCCAGGATCACTTCAGTACTAGGAAAAGCAAAACCTCAGGAAAACTCAGCTCTTTGCATATTCCCTCCCCACCTCCACCCAACAATCCTTCTGAAAATGTAACAGGAATGTAATTACAGGAGTATTTTTTTACTTACTGGATTGTCTTCCTCACAGTCTTTCCACTCCTGGTAAAGGTCCCTCATATCCACCAGTCGATTCTCCAGTTTTTCCAGTGACCAGATCTGTTTGCCTTTCCCTTTCCTCCTCACCTGGATCGCAGGCTCGCTGAGAATTGCACCTCTCTGTGAAATAATTAATGGGATACCAAGAAGGAATTTGTGTCACAACAGTGAAAAAAGGAGTTTAAAACTAACACAAACTTGAGAATATCTTTGGGAAAACTCTGTTCTTTAAGTCTGGCTTGAGCAGCCAAATCCAAGTGTGACAGGCTCTGAGTTCAGCTGTCACAGTGTATTGGTGTTCAGTTTAACTGGGAAGTCTAATCACAGCTACAGGCACTGGTCTCCGTGGATTTTCACCTTGCATAAGTGTTAGAAATGGGAACATTTAAGCATTTCACAAATATCCTCAAGTTACAGCAGGCCTGGAGCTCCAGCTAGCATGACTACTGCCTGCAACTTTCAACTAGGGCAGACACTTAACCCCCTTTATCGTCCTGTTTCTGGATGTGTCTGCTCCAAAAGAGAAAAACTTCTAAAACAACTGATAAAAATTATAATCCTGGAATAAAATCCACCTACTGTACTAAGGGCAGTCTGAGTATCACCAAAATACTGAGCTGGCTTCAGGGACAGAAATAACACCAGCTTAGGCAGCCAGCCTGAGACATGGAAGTCTGGGTTCAGCTCCCTCCTTCCAAAATTTCTGAGATGCCTGGGAACAAATAATCCAAATCCTCTCTGCTCCAGTTCCTCCCTCTGCAATGGGGATGGCAGAAGTTTCACAGCTCGCTGGGAAGATGCAAAGTCAAATGCCCACAAAGGGATGGTAAATACCTGAAATACCTGAAATAGGTGTTACCCAACCTGCAGAGACTTTGTCACTCTGCACCAGCAGCAAGTGTGAACTTCAACACCAGGGGAAAGGTCTTGCACCAAAATGTTTATCTTTTATGGCACATTATAGGATTTCCATGGTATAAAATAAGATAAGAGACATATTTAATGCACATTAGTGGAAAACTATCTTAACCATTACAGTCAGAGCAAAAGAAATCTGAACACTGAGGAAAAACACTTAGTGAACAACCATTTAACTCAGTCGGGGTGACTGTACCTTGCTGTTGGCATTAAGGCTTGAAGCTGGGATCTGGAGGGTCACTTTGTACTCCGTCCTCTTGTCCAGTTCCTCTCCAATAAAATTGGCTTCCCTCACGTACAAATTGGCTTTAACAATCTGCTCTCGCAGCTTCCTCAGGCTGTGGGTCAGCATTTCTTCTCTGAAAGAAGGGGATTGGGAAGGGAAGAAAGGAAAAACAGCGAGGTTTATGTACTGAAAGCAAAACAAATGGATGAGGAGGCGACTGAGAGCTTGTGGGTGAGGATGAGAAAGGGAGGGAAGGGACAGGTGACATAATGGGGGCTGAGACAAATACTGGACAGATGAGCCCCTCCAGAGACAGCCAGGAGCAACCTCACGTTCACAAGCCCTGGATCTCATGGGGGAATTCAACCACCTTCACCTGAACTTGGGCAAAGGTTTGGACACTGCCCTGCACGACATCCTTGGGTCCAGCTCTGGTGCTCCCAGCAAATGGAGGACATGGAGAGAGTCCAGAGGAGGCCACAGAGCTGCTCCAAGGGCTGGAGCCCCTCTGCTCTGGAGCCAGGCTGGGAGAGCTGGGGGTGTTCCCCTGGAGGAGGATCCAGGGAGACCTCAGAGCCCCTTCCAGTGCCTAAAGGGGCTCCAGGAGAGCTGGAGAGGGACTTGGGACAAGGGATGGAGGGACAGGGCACAGGGAATGGCTTCCCAGTGCCAGAGGGCAGGGATGGATGGGATATTGGGAAGGAATTGTTGGCTGTGAGGGTGGTGAGGCCCTGGCACAGGGTGCCCAGAGAAGCTGTGGCTGCCCCTGGATCCCTGGAAGTGTCCAAGGCCAGGCTGGACGGAGCTTGGAGCAACCTGGGCTAGTGGAAGGTGTCCTTGCCCATGGCAGGGGGTGGCACTGGGAGGGCTTTCAGGTCCCTTCCCACCAAAAAAATTTTATCATTTTTAACACAAAAACCAGGTAAAAGAAATTACATTTCAACTGGGAAAGGAAAACTCTCTGCATGAATTTAGCAGGACGAAAATCAGGATGCTGCTGGCTTTGGAGACTTCTCCACGCATCTGCTGAACAGGCAGCTATTGTGTGGCTCATTCCAGAGCTTTCCCACCACAGATGTGGATGTTCCACGTTACAGAGAAAGGTTTATTCAGACATCACCCACTTGCTCACTGGCAAGTGTGAGAGAGAGGGTCAACGGTGCAGCCCAGGAATCTGGTGCCACAAAACATCCCAGGCACACAGCGAACACCTTGTCAGGCTGTCTGAAATATTTTTTTACTTCCAAAGTTGCTTCTCTAGCCATATATATATTAGATTTGTATTTTTCGTGACGATGTCTTCACCACACTCATTTATTTAGGGTTTCATCTTCCTCCTGCAGCTGCCCTTTTTGGCAGCAATAGTAGAAAAGATCATTTAGGGGCTGAAGTAAATAACCTCAACGCCATCACCCAGGAAGAGGCAGAGTGGACACTGACCCCTCTGGTTATTAAATGGTATTTTGCAAAGCTCTGGATTAAAATTCTTTGTATCATCCTCTTACTCCCTTTATTTATTTGCACTCTTCTGGTTGCCAGGACCTGCCTGGGTCAGACAGATGGATCTGAGTCAAGAGGAGAAACAACCTTCCAGCAGCTGAGTCATGCATGACCCATGAAAGAACAAATTCATATGGGAGCCTCAAAATTTCATCCAATCACCTCATCTTTGGTTAAATTTGCTGCTGAGCAGGATAGAGCTTCTCCTTAATAACAAAGCAGGAACTCATTATTTCTCATATTTTCTACCATTTTAGGTCTGGTTATTCTGGAGGTGTTCAAGCCCAGGCTGGACGGGGCTTGGAGCAACCTGGGATAGTGGAAAGTGTCCTCCCCATGGCAGGGGGTGGAACTGGATGGTCTCTGAGGTCCCTTCCAGCCCAACCTCTTCTATCATTCTGTGATTCTCAGATAAACCTTTTGGCCGTGTCCCCCGAAGCCTCACCACGAGTCCTCGCAGAAATTCACCGCAATTGCAACGCAACCAAAAATCCTGCCAAATTCACTGTGGGAATTCGACTGAACCCCCCGATGGTCACAGTGGGTTACCCACCTCTCCTCTGCCCACTGCCTGAGGCGCTGCTGGGCACTGGGGGAGTGGAAGGAGAACCTGTCCATGCTGCGGAAATGCTGCTTCTCGGGCGAGAGCCGCCGCCGCAGCTGCTCCAGCTCGTGCTCGTACATCAGCCTCTGCCTCTCCAGAGCTGACCTCTTCTCCTCCTCGTGCTGCTGCTCCAGGCTTTGCAGGATTGACTGCATTGGGTCTAGGCAGAATTGGAAAATAAAGAAAGTACTACAGTGAAATCCATGCTGAGGAGTGGCCTGGATGTGTGGCGTGAGCACGGTTATCAGGTAAAAAGAGAACGACTCTGTTTTTGTTGCAATGTGTGTTTTAAAAGTGCTGCTGAATTCTGGAGCAAAACAAACATTTACAGGGCAGATGACTTAAGAGAATTAAGAAAAGGGAAAGCCCAAGCTGAAAAAAAACAAAATAATGTCATTCTGGGACAGCTACATAAGACCACAAAAACTCAAAACCACAGTTTCAGAGACAGAAATCACTGCAGTTAATGCCTGAGCGAGACATAACACAAGAAAAATAAACAGCTGAGTGAAAACACTTTGATTTGAGACTGCAGCTCCCCCAGCATTCTGGTTTTGGCTTTTCCCTCAGCAAGAACTGCCAAACCAAACAGTCTGCCATGGTGATTTTTCCCTCCTCAAGCACAAAAATGGCCGTCTTGAGTCATTCACAAGAAAAATTCTCCAAAAGGAAGTTATAAGGGGAAAAGTCCATGGTTATCCTCATGTTTTGGACATATTCCCAACCATTTTTGTGGCTCCTTACCATTACTACCAAGAGCCTTCATGGTGACTTCCATCTGGGCATATTCGTAGCTGAAGTTAATCTCGCTGGACACTTCGCTGGAATTGTCTCCATCTACATCCAGCTGCTCCACGCTGTTGCTGCACTTCATGGAGTTGTCCCGCTCTTCATCCTCATGATCTGCCTTCTTTTTCTTCTTTGGCAAATTCAGCCTTTAATTAAGAGGAAAATTTTTAGAGAACTGTTAATTGCTCAGCTCTGAAACACAGGTTTGCTTTCGAGTATTGTTAAAATTCAGTAGAGCCTCCAAATCAAAAGATTTTTTCCCTTTCAAATTTTATTGATCTCCTGTGGGTGTAATTTTCCTCAGGGCAAAAACAGGAGCAGAAGGTAAACTAACTAATCCATTCCACATTCTCATAATTAAGTACCTGATACTCCCAACAATACAGTTTAGATAATCATGACATTTTATAGTCATCCCACATCCAAATAATTTAGGGGCAATAACAAAATGGTATCTCACTTTTTTATGTGGGTTCTCCTTTTAAGCATAAAAGAAAGCAATGGAATTTTAGATTATCATTCCAATCCACTGATCTTTGAGGTATTTCAGAGGGTTTCAAAGTACAGTCTTGCACAGAAAACATCCACCAGTGATCCTGTCTGACACAGGAAGGGGACGGACATGGCTGGGACTACAGGGAGCACAGTGACCTTGTTATAACATTTAGCATTAAAAACCAGTCCAGCATCAGCAGTGCTTTTATAATCCTCATCTTTCCTCACACCTTAAGCCAAAATTACTCCTTTAATAACTTTTGTTACCTGAAGAAGTGGTTATTTCCCCACAGGATTCTGTCTCCATGATGGAGCTGGATGGGACACACGACAGCAGAGCCATTTACAAATGTCCTGTGAAAAGCCAAAAATCTAAAGTAAATGCATGTATGCAAAGCTTTATTTTTCCCCCTCCCAGTATTACTGTCATTACTGGAACAAGTAAAGGTAAGAGAAGAGATTTACGGCTTGCAAACAGGCAAAATATTCCCAGAAAATTCACTGATCTACCCAGTGCTGTTTCATACACGCCTCAAATTCAGCTTCTTTTGACCTCCTAAGCTCATGAAGTTCAGTACATTTAGACAGATATTACTACAGCTGTGTCTGGGGAGTAAAATTAAAGCTTAAGAATGAGCAGCCTGGAAAAAAAAAAGTCACTAGAAAAAAACCCACTTTCACACTACTCTGAAATACAGACACAAAACATAAATATTTGAGTAAGGCAATAGACACCTTTGCTACATAAATAGCTTAAAGACACTAATTAAAATAATCAGAAACTACTTTTATTTCGGAGTCAGGTTAAGTCGGAAAATAGGATCGTGGGATAACTCTAATTTGAAAGGAATCTCAGGTTGCCACCCAGTCCAATCTGCTCCAAGCAGGACCAGCCACAAATCGGGGTAAATGTGAGAAGTCTGAATTTTGTGTATTAACAATAAATTATTGCAGATGCTGACACTGCATGTCATTTTGTGATCAACGTGAATATGCCAGCTGCTTCTCAAGTAATGCTACTTAATTGAATAAAGCAACAAATGCTTCAGCAGCTCTTTGCATATCAACAGATTTCCTAGAAAATTAATTCAAATTTTGATAGGAGTTACATCTACACAGCTGCAAATCAGTGAGTATCTACTTGCTGAAAGCACATGCAATTTACTCATCTTCTCTTTGAAAATTTGGGCTACAAACACCCTCTCTGGGAGAAATCTCACTGGAATGAAACACGAGTTGACAGAGGGGCAGGTGACAATTAAAATGTAAAAGCAGCATACAAGAAGCAGAATTTGTCTTACTACGAAGTAGATGGAGAAGTTTATTTCCCAAGCATCTTTGTGCACCATTAATCATAAAATACTAGATAAAATGACAACTATTAAACAGCTGAGGCTGCATTTTATTCCTTTACCTGGTGTTTTTTTGAGGGGTCAGCATAACCTGGCCTTCTGGGGTGATGTCTATGATGCAGTGCTCAGGAAGAATTCCCATTCCACACAGCTGGATATCCTGAGAGTTGTCTGAGCCTATTAACGTGTGCTCCTGGGGAAGAATTAATTTGGATGTTAACAATGGATTGCAGAGGTTCACTGGGTCTAATTCACCCATTCTCCTTCTGGATGTGTTGTGTCATCTGGCCCCAAAATTTCACAGCTGTTCAATACTTCCCTTAGAGGGAAAACGAGAAGCAAATCGCTTTGTCTCACAATAACAAGCAAGGAGCACTTAGGAAACTTTACAGGCAACAGTTAAGCTGGAAAACGAAGAGGTTTTTCTAATTTAATGCAGGAATTTAGTGCCTTGGGATGTTGTAGAAGCCAAAGGAATACAGGATTTCAAGGAGGAGTTAAGGAAGGTTCACAGTGGCAGATCCATGGCGATTACGGAGGTTCCACCTAGATCAGCAACAGCTCAGGAAATTCCTGGAGTACTCAAGGCATGGGGGATTTGGCAGATGAAGGATCACCCCACACATAAAATTGCTGAGGTTGGAAAAACCACTTTAAGACCATTCAACCATCCCTCAGTACTGCCAAAGCCACCACTGACCCATGTCCCCAAGTGCCAGATCCACACGGCTTTGAAATCCTTCCAGGGATGGGGACTCCACCACTGCCAGAGCTGGATCCCCCCTTTTGGGACAGAAATCTCTTTTTTAGGCATCTCCAAGTAAATTTTGAGGAACAGATATAACAGTTTAGACAGGTCAGTTCAGGTTGTTCTTCAGCACGTGAAGGACCTGGTGCACACACAGCTCAGAGAGAACGTGGGCAAATACTCTGAGAAACAAGAGAGTCAAATCTCAGAACTTCAGGAAAAACAGCTCCAAGTAATTTTATCAAAATAATTTCAAAGCACAGGGATTTTTACACCAAAATTCCCCAGGAGCAAGACAAATCTGAGTTACTAAAAAAATAACAAAGAGTAATTGAAGGAGACAAAATCTACCCCGAGGAGTTTTCCCTAAAAAAGGAAAACAGCACAGAACCACCTGAGACTTTCCCTGCTGGCACTGATGGGCCAAGGCTTTGCCTTGCTCTTGTCCTTGTTCACAGTGACCACTGGGAGAAGTGGGATCTGTCCCAGGATCTGTCAGTGATTTAGCAGCTGAGTCACACTCTACTTTTACGTTCAAGTTATCTGGGAAAGAAAACCAAAACCTCTCCCAAAACCTCAGCTCTTTTCTCCTTTGTAATGTTTTTTTTTTTAGCAGATACAACATGGCAGAAGTTCTTTCCCTCGTTTTTATTGAGATATTGCAGAGCCACGATGGCTGATATAAAAGAGGATCACATATTTCCTAAGACTGACTAAACCAAAACCATCTTTCAGCCTAATTGCTGATTTTGTGGCTGTTTTGAGAGTTGCTACCCCACTTCAAAGGGAAGAGTGATTTAATGTGAAGCTCAAACCGCCAATGTTCACTGCAAAATTTTTAGAACCTGCACTCCAAAATGTGGAGTGCAACTCTAAAATGGTTGTACCTTGTTTTTCCTCCATCTACAATTTGTAAAAACCACAATAAACTGCCCAAATATTTCAGCATGGACTTCAAAAGTCGCATAGTGTGTTTGATGGTTGGTATCAGTAACAGGGACTGCACATCACAAGTGCTGAGGCAGAACAGAACTTGTTTTTCACTCCTGGCAAGTTGCACGAAGAGGATTAAAAATGCCTTTCATCAACTGAAGACAGCAGCCAGAATTTGGACTACACACGGAGAAGCTGACTACTGATACGCCCAACCTTCATGTAAAACAATTTCATGGGTAAAAGCTTGTGAAAGTTGTCATAAAAAAACCCCAACCAACAAAAAAACCTCATCCCAGAACAGGAGACTTTCTCAAAAAGATCACATCTAAATTGCTTTTAACAAAACCCCAAAATAAACCAAAACAAACAAAAGCATCAAATCCCCCAACTTTTCCTCTGCTATGGTGAATTACATATGAAATAAAAAGATTGTACTCATATAAATGTCAGTATTTTTAGATATAGAGTTTAAGATAAAAATAGATATAGAGTTCATAGATAAAACCCTCCAAATACACCTCTGCCGACTGAATTAGAGGCCCGCTTTGGACATTAAAAACATTGTATATATAAAGACATATTTTTACCTTTAAATAGTACACCAGGAGTTCATTGAGAGCTGGATCTGCATTCAAATTAACCAGGAAGCACTTATTATCCCCAACTTTTATTCCAGAGGACTGCAGGGATATGCCAAGGCTTTCCAGCTGTTTCTGACGCTCCTGGAAGAGAGCAGCCATCAAAACTGAGCTGATTGATGCACAACCCTTCGGAAATCCATTCCCATCTGGCAAAAATGATGGACTGATACTTCTAGAACAGGAAACTCTTCCTTCTGCAGTAGGTGAGGCACAAAAGCCTCAGTTCTACCAAGCTTTGAGCAGGGATTTCTGTGGTTTCTCCTGTCCTCGCCCCTCTGGTCTCGGAGGGCTCCGTGCTTTGGTCCCACACATTCCCATATTCCCAGTGGGAAATGCAAGCAGCCGGGAGCAGCCTCCTGCAGCACTGCAGAGCTTCTCCATGACCTCACTGGAACAGCTAAACGATACCACAAAGCCATCTCTAGAGCCCTTTATTCTCCCTTTCGAACTAAAAAGCAACAAGTTAAGTTAAATCCCTGCCAAGCCAAGCTCCATGTCTATCCTTTGTTCCAGAGCAATCAAAATGACAAAAAACTGGCAACCTGCTATTTAAGTAATGCAAAGAACACTTCCTGCTGAACAAGAATAGCAGCGTTTTGGATGGTGTTTTGTTCTTGTCAAAAGACTTCATAGAAATGCCCAACAAAGCATTACTGTGCAAAAATGTACATCTCTCAAAGGGAAGTGTTTGGGTGAGACCAGAGCAGTGAAAGAGGAACATTAAACATTTCTGACTTAGGAACAGAAAGGGATTCTTCTACAAAAAAACCCCCACTGGGATAGAAAAGTTGAGGATTGTTCCCAGGATCAGAGAGAAACTGAAGTGAGACTCACTGTCCACAACGGCAAAAAAAAAATATCAGAAATAAATATGGGAGGGTTCTCGCAGGATTACTGAGGGAAGCAGAAACAGCAGAGGGTGAAACTAATAAGTAAAAAAACATACAAGAGACCTACAGTGCTTTCCCTGTACTGCTGAGACTTTTAAAAATATCCAATTAGATCATGTAGGAATAATGCTGGGATGTTTATCTTTACCTATCACTGTGCTTTATATTTAAAAACTGACTATGCCACAATATTCAGTATCATTCTCTGCTCAGCAGTGGAGCTGCACCAGCTCTAATCAAGATTAAAATTGGAAAGAATAGCACAACTTGCTCTTGATTTTCTGTTCCCTGTCTCCCCACCCGCTCACAAACCCAACATAATGTCCTTGTAAGGAAAAGTCATGTGTGTGTGAGAGAGAGGGAGGAAACAAAGAACAGAGGAGAAACTGCAGCATGATGTCAAAGATCTCTCTTCCGATCACCAGTGCCAGGCTCTGAAGTTCACAAAAATCCTTATTATCTACAGAGATAAAGAACATGTTGCCCTAAGGAGAACTCAGCCCACAATGTGAATCTCGCAGGATTAACTGAGAGAAAACGAGCCAGTTCCTGTTAATTTTTTCTCAAGACTTAATGTTAATTAACTTAAACATTGAAAAAAGCATTAGAAGTATGTCAAACACTCACTGAAAATGTGAAGAATTGCCTGTTCATGTGGCTGGTGTTTAAGGCTTTGAACTCTTATTGACGCCTCTTCGATGGTCCTTGCTCTTTATCAGGAATCATCCTTTCCTCAAGGATTTACAATTATCCCTCCATCCTCCCTGCCTACCCTGACACAATCTGACAGGCAGATGTTGGTGGATGTGGGCCCAAAATAAAATCACTTGATGAGACATGAGAGAAAAGTCTTCAGCCTTGGACCTGCCTAAATCTGCAGTATTGGGTTTGCATGGCCTGGTTTTGGTAGTGACCTGTGTCCCCGTGGAGAGAGGAGCAAGGTCCTGGCAGGACCTGTGTCCCTGTGGAGAGAGGAGCAGGGTCCTGGCAGGACCTGTATCCCCATGGAGAGAGGAGCAGGGTCCTGGCAGGACCTGTGTCCCTGTGGAGAGAGGAGCAGGGTCCTGGCAGGACCTGTGTCCCTGTGGAGAGAGGAGTCCATACTGGAGCAAGGTCCTGGCAGGACTTGTGACCCCATGGGGGATCCAGGTGGATCAGCCTGTCCCTGAAGGACTGACCCTGTGGTAAAGGACCCACACTGGAGCAGCTCCTGAAGAACTGCAGCCCACGGAAGGGATCCATGTTGAGAAAGTCTGTGGAGGCCTGGCTCCCATGGGAGGGGAGCTGGAGCAGGGGAAGAGTGAGGAGTCCTTCCCCATAGGAGGGAAAAGCAGCAAAGACAACGTGTGGAGAACAGACCAGAGCCCCCTTTCCCTATCCCCCTGTCCCACCGGGGGGTAGGAGATGGAAAACTTGGAGTGAAGTTGAGCCTGGGAAGAAAGGAGAAGTGGGGGGAAGGTGTTTTAAGATTTAGTTTTTCTTTCTCGTTACCCTACTCTGATCTGATTGTTAATAAATTAAACCCATTTTCCCAAGTCAAATCAGTTTTGCCTGTGACAGCAATTGGTGACTGATCTCTCCCCACTCTTATCTCAACCCTGGAACCTTCTGTTACATCTTTTCTCCCCTGTCCAGGTGAGGAGGGGAGTGACAGAGTGGCTTCCAGGCAGTCCTGAAACAGCCTGTGCTGCACAAACACTTCTCTTTATCCCTCCTGTGGAAAAAAAAAAAATCCCTTTTTCAAGGCTCATGAAACTCCCAGCTCTGAAACATCCTACCAGGCTGGGAATTTAGAGACAGAGAGGAAAGGAGCTAAAGCAGCAACGTGCAAACACCAAGGCACATTTAGTCTGGAGAGCTGAGCCCATTACTCCAGCTTTTCAACCTCCTCACACACTCAACGCCTAGAAACTATTGTGTAGGGTAAGAGCAGGATTTTTTTTACTATTATTATTTTTTATTTTATTATTTTTTCACCCTTATATGCAGGGAGGAATTGCACTGAAAGGCAGGAAGCCCTCGTAGTCACAGGCAGCACTTCTCACAATGGATCTTTAAAACCAAAGTCAACAGAGTCTATTCTGATTGTGGCATCTACAAGAGGGCTTTGTACCAGAGGCTCTGTTCTCCCCTTATTTATTACACACTATTCATCACCTCCCAACAGTCCTCCCCCATCCAAAGCTCCTCTCTGCAAATATATACATCAGCATTTGTGTGGGAAGAACCAGGAGTGTCATGCAATAACCGTGGTGGCCTGCATCATTTTTCCAACGTGATCGTCTCCAGTTATGGTCTGAGGCCCTAAATATCAGTTTAGGAGCTATTAAAACACACAGAGATCCTCAACAGCTCTAGTTTTTATCACTCTGAACGCCCTTTGCCTGGTGCATTGAGGCACTCAGTCCATAACCTTGCGCGGACTGCTCTCAATGCTCCTCTCCCTCACCACAAACAATTTTACTGCCTGAAGAACATAAAAATCCCTGTAATCCTCTCATCCGTGGATTATTATTTTTTTTAAAATAACTTCTCCATTTGCATACAGTGACAATTTATTATTGTCACCAGAGTGGTAATCTGGGAGGCACCCATCTATCACAGGAATTAAGTGAAGCTTTTCAAAGGGGCAGCAAGCTTGACCTACTTACCCATAAATGTGGGGAGAAACTCAGACAACCTCTGTGAACCGACAGACAAAGAAAACAAACCTATTTTTCATAAAAAATGGGGGCAGGGAGGAGGAAAGAAAGCAACAAACCTGAGCTATCTCCTCAGTTTTTCGTAATTTTTCTTCCCAGGTCACGGTCATCTCCTGAATCAACTTTTCTGATTCCTCCAATCGTTCTTTTAACTCTGGTGATTTCATAGCCTGCAGGAATAAAAGCAAATGAAACAAGAAAAGCTTGTTGTGCTTTGTGTTTTTTCCCCTCTGCAGCCACACAGATGGGGAAATAAAGGCAACGTGACTCATTTTGCAAGGCACACTTAGCAGTAAGTAAAGGGGGTCTTTAAAACAGAGACTGCACGTAAAGGCAGAATCCACCAAAAAGTTCTTTTAATTAGTTTCAAGTACAGATGTTAACGTGGAGTTTATGTGGCTTCGACACACAGCAATTACATGATACTGGCAGATTTGCACAAAGGTACTCACACACAGACTAATCTTATTTCTACATCCCAAGTGACTCTTTATCAAAAGCAGCTTTGTTTTTAAAGATCCTGCTGCTCTATGTCCCCTCAGCTGTCAAACCCTCAAAAGGACACCTCACATCTTAGTAAGCTGACATGCCACCACAATATTTTTATTGTTCGTTTTTATATGGCCTGATATGTGCAGTGTTTTTTTCCACAGGAAAAATGCAGGTCTCCTGGTTAGGCACCTCTGCATTTCTACATGTAGTTTGCAGAGTGAGTATCAAAGGAAGCTTTACAATGTGCTCCTGGACACTGAAATTCCATTTTCTTGCTAATTTGCCACAGTTCTAATTCTGTCTTGTGGGATATTCAAAGGCCCATGTTCCAAACAAGGACTAACTTAAGAAGATACCCCCCACAGCCACCCACCAGACACCCCAAAAACTGACAGGGTATCAGCATCCCCCCATCCCTGGAAGTATCCAAGGCCAGGCTGGATGGGGTTTGGAGCACCCTGGGATAGTGGAAGGTGTCCCATGGCAGGGGGTTGGTCTAGAAGAGCTTTAAAAGGTCCCTTCCAACTCAAACTATTCTATGATTTTTAAACTTCCATCTCCATGCTGGCATTTCCTCCTCTACCTAACCTTGATCAAAAAGCCTGGCCACTTCCTTGTATCATTATTTCATTACTGCTAACGAGGAAAATGGGTTTGGCTGGTTGGCATTTACGCAATGCCAATTAAACAATGGGAGCATCGTTCTCCATCAGACATTCCCTTACCACAAACCCAAAACTCCTCACAGGAAACCAGATCAAAGAGTGGCCTCATTACACTGCAGTTCCTTCGAGAAAAGGAGCAAGCGCCAGGGTTGGAAAATCCTGTTTTGAGACAGGAGCTTCCTCTGCCTCAAGACACAACAGTCTAGGAACTGTCAGCTGATGTGTCCTGTGTGGGCTTTTTCTGCTTTAAATCCCTAAATATGGTGTAAAAGGGAGGACTTTGGACAAGGGTCGGGAGGGACACAGGGAATGGCTTCCCAGTGCCAGAGGGCAGGGACAGATGGGATATTGGGAACGAATTCCTGGCTGTGAGGGTGGGGAGGCCCTGGCACAGGGTGCCCAGAGAAGCTGTGGCTGCCCCTGGATCCCTGGAAGCGTCCAAGGCCAGGCTGGACGGGGCTTGGAGCACCCTGGGATAGTGGAGGGTGTCCCTGCACATGGCAGGGGGTGGGATTGGATGAAATTTAAGGTTCCCTCCAACCCAAAACCACCACATGGTTCTACGAATTCCACACAGGAAGGAAAGTGAAGCCAAGGCAATTTCCCAACCAAAAATTCGTAATGCCAGAAAAAACATGGTCAGTGCAAAGGGGTGGACACTACAGAGCAGGGCAGAATGATGAAGCTCAGATACTCTCAAGGTTTAATTTGCCCATTTCTTTGGAGAATTAGTGAACATTTTCACACATTTCAGCTGGACAGTGGCCTGGATAACTCTCCTCATTCCCTGCAATGCTCAAATAAACCCCAAGGAAACAGGCCCAGCCTGATCCCAGACCCACAGGATGCTTCTCTGCTGGAAGCAGGTGAATTCCCAGCTCAAGAGGGACAAGCTGGTGGCCTTGGCACAGACAAATTAAGACATGGTATTAATTTTGACCAAAAAAACCCCAAAATGCATAGATTACAAAAGAAAAGGGGAAAAGAGGATAATTCCATACTCTGTGAGGGGAAAGTCAACTGTCAAGTTCTGTTGTGGCTGTTTGGGAGAGAAAAGGACACTGATACCAAAAGGTAAAAAAAAACCCCCAACCCTCAACTTGGCAACTTCTATATCTGGAAATGAGCTTTGAAAATGTAACCTGTCATAATGAGTCAGTGCTTTTGTTCACTTCAGGAAGTTATTTATGCACATTTCTGTAAGAACAATTAGATGGGCAGCAAATGTAATGAACTGAAAGGAGCACAAGGCTGTGAATGTGGGGTTTGACCTTTACTGTGCAGCCTCTTAACAGCAAATTGCTCTGGTTTTTTCCTGCTCTTTGTCAATGCCACTGGGATGACAACTAGGGTGGGATTTTAATACTTGGGAAAGGAAATATTTATTATTTCATCCTTAGGAAACACTACTTCATTACTTTGGACAGCTGCCATTATTTTGGGAGTACTACTAAAAAATGAAACAAGTGGGGATTACTTGCAGCTCTCAGAGTACTGTTAAGTCTGCGGTTGGTATTTTAGAGGAATTTTTAGATATTTAATATTATGATATTTAACTTGAGATACCTTAAAGGAACTGATAAACACCCAGTGGATGCTTAGAATATTAGGCAGCTCAAATGAGAAGAGTCCAAAATCCACAAGTCATTTGCAGTACCGCAGCCAGCATTCCCTGCATACCTCCTGATGCAAATGCTGTAATCATAATTTTTCTGAGCTGCAAACCAGAGGGATTACATCACCATTGCTTCAGCCCTTTGGGAACAGAAGTTAGAATTACACTAATTCTTGGCCTGCATCTAACATTTAGACCATGTTTCTCTCAAAATTTCACTGCGGAAGCAATCACAGGATCGGCTGGAAAAGACCTCGGAGATCATCGAGTCCAACCTATGACCTGACACCACCTTATCAACTAAACCATGGCACTGAGTGTCACCTCCAGTCTTTTTTTAAAAAAAACACCTCCAGGGATGGTGACTCCACCACCTCCCGGGGCAGCCCATTCCAATGCTCACTCACTCTTTCTGTGAAGAATTTTTTCCTAATGTCCAGCCGAAATTTCCCCTGGTGCAGCTTAAGGCTGTGTCCTCTCGTCCTGTCACTGGCTGCCTGGGAGAAGAGACTGACCCCACCTGACTACAACCTCACTTTGGGAGTTGTAGAGAGAAATTGCCTAGTGCCTGTAAGAGATTCAACAGCTGGAAACAAGCAGGAAAACTTTATTTAAGTCACATCTCACATGACGTGCCCACACTGAATTCTTAAATATATTGGGAAAGCTCTGCCTAGAAACCACCCAGTCTTCCCTGGAACTATCCGTGTCTCCTGTGCATCACAGAGTAAAACCAAAAATGCTCCACCAGGTTTTCAGTACCTCACTGAACGCCCACGTTTCAAGATGGATGCACAGAAAGACGGGAAAAAATTCCATCACGGGAGACAGAAGCATCCCCTGAACGCCCTGCAACGTTCCCTCACGGAATTCCTTATGGAGAGCCGG